>VZSE01015514.1:1422056-1757530 GCA_013398275.1 Promerops cafer
TTTTTTTTTTTTTTTTTTTAGAAGGAGCGAGGAGCGATCCGGAGGAGCAGCAGCTGCCCTAGCCACCGCGGTGCCAGCGGCCGCAGCAACCGCCGTCCTCCATCTTGACTGGGAGGGGAGGAGGGTGGGAAGGGGGAGTCGGGAAAGGAAGCGAGTCCCCGCCCGAGGAACAAGGGCGGTGGAGCCGGGAGTGGGGGGAGCTCGGGAGTATCCGGCTGCGTCCGTCACCGGTCGGGATGGGGCGGGGCTGGGCCGTGCAGGACGTCAGCGCTGCCGCCCAGCCCGCACCCCCTGCCTGCGCTGTGGCGGCCGGGGCTTCCCGGCGGCTCCTGGAGGCGGGACCGCCCGTGGCGAGCCGTGGGTTTGTTGTTCGGGCTTGGGGTTTCTTTTTGTTTCCTTGGGGTTTTTTTAGGTGCTTCCGGCTGGCCTTCGCCCTACTGCCAGCTCGGCGGTGTGCGGAGGTCGGAGTGGAGATCCAAAAAAAAAAAAAAAAACGAAAAACCAAAGCCAAGCAAAATCCAATCCGCCCGCCCCGGGGGCGGGGGCGAGCGGCGGGAGCGTGGGAAGCGGCGGGTGCCCCGTGCTCCTGCCTGCCGCTCCCGGGCGCCAGGGGCCGCCGGCTTCCGAGGGGCCGCCGGCTTCCGAGGGGCCGTGCTCGGGAAGAAACCCCCCGCCCGAGGTCGGAAGGAACCTGGCTTACCTCTGCAAGGCACAGCGAGAAAGGGATGCGCTGATTTCTTTAAAAGGTGCCTTTAAAAGGCTTCCGTTACATTGCTGTCTGTATTGTGGATATTTTTTCTGCTGGGGACACTTCAAAAGATTTTATGCTGTGGACCGGTTCAATTAATATCAAATAAGCAAACAGCTCACGATGGGGAGGTTATGATGTGTCCCACCACCGTCCTGCTCCTCATGTTAAGGCAGTATAAGTTTGCATCCAGGTAAGGCTGACGAGAGGGTGTCAGAGCAGGATCGCAGCAGTTGCACAGATTGATGAATTTGAGTAACACGTCTCAAATGCTTGTGGTAAATAGTAAATCTTTAGCACACTTGGAATGCAGAAGTACAGCTTCAGGAATTAAACTCCTGAACCTTTGGTAAATGTTAAAAGGAAGGTAAGTTGAAGAGAAATGTGGTTTGTAGAATCATAGAATATCCTGAGTTGGAAGTGATTTGCAAGGATCATCCTAGGATCCTGCACAGGACCATCCAGAGAATCCCACATGTGCCTGAGAACATTGTCCAAACACTTCTTCAGCTCCAGAAGGCTGTGGGCTATGAACACTTCCCTGGGGAGCCTGTTCCAGTGCCCAGCCAGCCTCTGGGAGAAGAACCTTTGCCTAATGCCCAACCTAAACCTCCCCTGGCACAGCTTCATGTCCTTCCCTCGGGTCCTAAGGGAATCCTGACAGGTTCTGTTAGTTTATCAGTCAGATGATGGAGGAAGTCATCTGCAAGGTTTCCAAGGTTTGTATGTATTTATCTGAAGTTGTATAGCTTGATGAAAAAGCTTTTGTGCAACCATGCCTGCCCTAATTTCTCTTACAGAGAAGAGATTTGTTTGAAAAGATTTTTTTTTAAATGTTTTTATTTCAGACAGCAGGCACAGGAAGGAGTTCCAAATTAGTATCCCACTATCAGAAGTAGTTGCAACATTAATTTCTTTCTAACTAGCACCATCCACTTAGCAAAAAACATGAATGGGAAAATGCTGCTGTTCCCTAGCAAGCAGTGAGTTGACCGAGGGGTAGGAATAGGATATTGTATATCTGCCTAGAAAAAAAACAACATGCATAAGAATATGAGAAAATTGGGTAAGTGCATGGAAAGTGTTAATATAATGAGTAAAGAAAAGAACAGGAATCCATCATTCCAGCTTTCAGTGGCTAGAGAGCAAGAAGTGCTTGAGACTACTTGTTTTCCAAATTTGAAAAAAGACTTCAATATGCTGTGCAACTCTGAAAAAAGTTTTAGAAGACTTTTCATCAGTTGTTGAACACTCTGACTTTCCGTTTCCAGCTAGTTGCTCTTCCAGCACACTGTACAAATTGTAAGTGGGCACTAAAAAGGCAAGGTTAATTTGAACACTTTTTAAGGCTGTATGACTCACATTTATCCCTTCCTTTGTCCCCTCCATCTGCTGAATTGCAAGAGATGCTGGATTTGCTTTTTTCTTAGTACATGGATGCCCTGAGCCATGTCCCCCACTACAGGAGCCTTTCATCACTCTGAAAGTGATTGAGAAGAAGTTGTAATCAGCAACAAAGGTAGCCCTTACAGAAAATCCTTCAAGAGCCAAAAATGCTCATATCCTTTGCACAATTCATATGGTCATAGTAATGCATAGGGTTCATGCTAATGTTCAGGATGCAATATTTACTGAAGGGTAAGTTAAAAGAAAGAGACAAAGATAGAAAAATGACATTATGACAAAGGTACTTATCACTAATAAAACAAGAATTTAATTCACCTTATGCACCTTAGGTATCAAATACCAGATTTAATATTTTGACATTAGGAAATTAGGTTTCTTAGTCTGGTTCTTCTTGGTTATTTTAGGCTTCAAACAAAAACAAACCAGGTATGAATTGTCTATATGGATGATGTCCAACTTTAGAAAATTGTGTGCATTCAAAAGCCTGTCATTAAGGAATAGCCATACTCTCCTCAACTCCTGCATTGCTTATACCAGTTTTTGTCAGCCTGCAAGTGTTTTTGCACCAATTACAATGGTAAATGCAGGAATGGAAAAAATATTCATGATGTAAATATACTTTAGCAGTAATGTGACCTGTGAAATACCAACAGTGTTAAGGCACAGATTCAAATCAGAGATTTGTATACTAGGAGTTTTAAATATTAATGATGTTCAAGTTCTGTGCTTAATTACCGTATTATATATGTATATAAAGAATTTAATTTTATGTAAGCACATTGTTCAAAAAGATTTATACCCAAATAAAATAAATTCCCAAAGAGAAGTGTTGTTTCATTTGAATGCCCTTTATTTTTACTTTTGTTGTGTCTAGCTGTGGTTGAATGGTCACTCCAAAATCAGAATGCCAAACAAAAGCCTTATTCCTGTCAAAGAGGTGTCTTGTGAGGGAAGAAGCTTGCCCAGAGCCTAGCCTTGTGTATCCAGGCTGAGAAGTGTCAGTTGTCACTTCCTGTTTCATCCCTAAAGGAATTTGCAGACTTGATATTTCTTGAGTTCTTTTCCTGCAGTATTTGCTGCCCACTTGATCAAGAAAACAAAGAACAAAGATTCCCCCATTTCTATAAGACGTTAATGAAAGCACGGCAAGCTTGATTTAAAAATCACTAATATTTACAAGCTTTTGAGAAGTAAACCAGAAACTCATTAGTTTGGACATACTAGGAGACAGGAGGCCATCAATTGACCTGAGGCCATCAACTGGAGTTGTCTTCTTGCTTAGAAAAAAAGTCATGGAAAAAGAGACTTCAATTATGAAAAAAAACCCAAAAATGCACAACTACAAAACCTACCCAACAACCAGTTTTTCACAATGGAGTTCTCGTAGCTGTTTTACAAGCTTCGCTATTCATTTTGTAAACAAAAACACAGAGCATAGAAGGTAGTGTGGGGACAAGACTTCCACATGGAAAACACTGTAAGGGAAAATGCACATGGACTTCAGCCCAGCCAGCCTCTAACAGGTTCTTGCAACCCTTATTTCTGCAGCAGGCTTTTGGGGGACTTGAACCTATAAAACAAGTTATAAACACAGTAAGTAATAGAGAAGGCCATATAGGTGCTACTGTGCTTTTAAGATGATAACGCTTCTTTCAAGTTTGCAGCAGTTAAGGAAAGCAATCAAGAGTTATTAATGTGCACCACCTTGGGGCTGCTATCTGGTTTCTGATCTAAATGGTGCTTGTGTTATAGCAACATTTGTCAATTTCAAATTATTCTCTGAGCACATGGTGTATCTCTTCTATCTGTAGACAGGCACTGAGGCATTTTCCAACCGTTATCATTATTATTGCCCTCTTCTTAACAGAAGCATCCAAGTCTTTTTAAAAGTTGTCTTGAACAGTATTAAGCTTATGTGCTCCACTTCCTTATCCTATGAAAGGAAGTTCTCGTTTCATTGTATGAGTTCTGGCAGCTTTTGGAACTTTGTTTATTCATAATTTTTTCTATTTTTCTGCAAAACTTTTTTTTTTTTTTAGCAGATGATGTACTTATCACCTATGTAAAGTATTGTCAGTCTAATTGTAGATATTTTCTCCATACTTTCCCTGATACAACCTGACATGTACAAGTTTGAGAAGTGAGCCTATGGTAATCTCATGGGTTTTAACAAGACCAAGTACAAGTTGCTGCTGGTCAGAATCAACCCAGGCTGGGGGATGAACAGATCCAGAGCAGCCCTGCCCAGAAGGACTTGGGGGTGCTGGAAGGGCTGGACATGACCCAGCCATGGGCACTCACAGCCCAGAGAGCCAAACGTGTCCTGGGCTGCATCCAAAGCAGCGTGGGCAGCAGGGTGAGGGAGGGGATTCTGCCCCTCTGCTCTGCTGTGCTGAGACCCCCTCTGCTGCATCCTTCCTCAGGACATGAAGGACATGAGCTGTTGGAGTGAGTCCAGAGGAGGGACATAAAGATTATTAGAGGGATGGAGCACCTCTCCAATGAGAAAAGGCCGAGAGAGTTGTGTTTGTTCAGCCTGGAAAAGAAAAGGCTTCACGTAACCTAAATGAGGCCTTCCAATACCTGAAAGAAGCCTACAAGAAAGATGGAGAGAGAGTGTTTACAGGAGCACAGAGTGACAGGACAAAGGGGAATGGTTTCAAACTTCAACAAGAACAGATTTAGATTAGATATGAGGAAGGAATTCTTTACTGTAAGGATGATGAGACACTGGAACAGGTTGCCCATGGAAGTTATGGATACCCTATCCCTGGAAGTGTTTACAGTCAGCTTGGTGGAGCTCTGAGCAACATGATCTCAAGGAAGGTGTCCCTGCCCATGGCAGGGGATTGGAACTTTAAAGTCCCTTTCAACCCATCAACTTGGTTGATCCTTCAACCCCAAGAATCACCCAATGTGATTCTTACTTTTCTTTATAATCTTAAAGCACCACTGTCAGCCCTCACCAGGACATTTCACAAGCAGTCTGAGCACTTGTAAGGAGAGGTTTGGTACATCTAAGTAAAAAAAAATGTAAAGGGACTGTATTTGATGGTAACTACGATTAAAGTTTTACTACTTATGTGGTCCTGACTGTCAAATCTTAAGCAAAGAATCAAACAGGTTTTTAATAGCCTCCAGACCAAGATGTGTGGTTTTGCACATCACTTACCAAAAATACTAACCATCCTGATTTTATTTATAACCAAACTGTTTTTTTTAAATTCTCACCATTTCAATGATGTTCTATCTCTATAAAAATCCAGCTCCCAGTACGGCTATGTGGCATGTACTGACTTGTCACTGTCAAGAACACTTACATGTGGAAATTATACCAGACATCTGATGTTCTATAGACTATTGGTGGTCTATACGCCATCTGTTCACTTACTTCACCCTAACAAAGTGTTGGGTTTACTGTTTATGCTTAGGCACACATAATTCCATATTATTGTGCAATTGATGGTGGCTGAACCACTCAGCTGAATCTCAGACAGGTCATCCCACTGCCTCTGCTACCCAGGTTTTCAGAAATGCTTGTTTTCTCCATCAGGAATATGCAAATATGAAAATGTGCACACGCATGCACACCCTAATTTCAGATTTTCTATCACTTGTCATTAACATTGGCAATCATACTGGGATTTCAAAGAGTACTTTCCTTTTTGTCCAAAATTTTCCGGGCAGAAATGAGTGCAGTGCTTCAGAGGCTTTCTGAAATAATTGAACTTAATGTGCCTGGTTGAAAACAAGGTGCACATGCATCACAAGATCACAGCCTAGAAGAAGCAAATCCAGAAATCCTAACAGTAGGACAATGCATGCTAAAGCCTCTGTGGGTGATTCATTCCTCTTTTTTTCAATCAGTTATTCGCCAGGTGGCATGACCTCTTATTCTGCTTTTAAAAAACTTTTCTTTAGACATTCTGCAGTGTGCTCCTCACTCCACAACAGATCAGATTACATATTCTTGATCATTTTACTTTGTCATCCCTGAGTTTTCGAAGACTAGGTTTTGATAAGGGTATCATTCCAGATTAAAGAAGAGGGATATGATTTTATTTTCCCTGGATAAGGAGACTGGTGACAAGAGTTGACTTCATCTTAATTGATGAGTTATTGAATACATCTTCTCCGTCTTTCTTTGGCTTTAAGAGCATTTCAGGAAAAAACTCAAGAAGAATTCAGCATTTTCTTTTTATTGCTGAATTTCACCTTCTACTGTCTCACATGTTAATCCAGTTTGAAGTCTGTGTCAGTTTAAGTTAAATTGGGCTCCCACAATTCAGATCAACTGAAACAATGAAGAGTTAGCATGACTGGTTTCAAAGCAAAAGTTGTAACAAAGTTTTTGCTTACACTCCAGAAAGTGTAGAGCTTAATGTTGTACGTATTTCCTTCCTAGGCTTCCAGATTCTTGCTTCCCTGGTTTCAGCTCTTTAAACTAAGCACCTGAATGGTACAACCTACTCAGTGGCTTGTGCCATGTCACATTATTCCTATTGTTCTGAATGTACCATATTGCCAAAGCCCACTGCATACAAACCACGTTAAGCCTCAAAAGGAAGCTTCTATATCATGCCTGGCATCCTCCATGGATCTGCCCGTTTCTTGCTCCTGTTCAGGGGATGTAATAGAATAAAAGGTTGCCAACAGCAAGGTGGGCCTCCATCATGCTTATGTTTCAACAATTATGCTATCAACAATATGTGTGTGTGTGATTACTACTGGAGAGTATTCAAGCTTGAGGACATTTTATGCATTGAAGGCATCAGTGGTACCTTATTTGATCATGATAAACAGCTTGTGCCAGAACAGTCTCTGCCCTTCATGCCAAAAAACATTAGCATGTCCACAAGAAAAAAGTTATGTACAGAAAAAATGTACCATATGTATCTTTGAACAAAGACCACTGTTTTGTATCATCATGATGGAAACTCAGAAAAATAGGTCACCAATTAAGCTAAGCCATTACACCAGTGATTGCCAATAGATCAGCAGACTGCCTTACATTATGTTGCTTATTTTTATCAAGCATTTGATTTATGAGAAAACTCTTCACTTAGTATCAAAGCAGTGTTAAGTCCAGCTGACAATTACCCTTCTGCCTTAACAGTAATCATCTGTTAATTGTGCTGGCTTGCCTACAATTATTTGTCAAAATAGTGTTCAAGAATTGGCATAAGGCAGTACAAAGAGCCATATGTAAATTAGAATGTTTTAATTTATGAGCCTAAACAAAGTGAAAAGTCAATCAAAAGTGAAGCTTAAAACAAATAGCACCCTGTTTAAAGACTTATCTCCCAGAAGAAGGCATTAAAATCAGTTCCACTGCTTGTGTACTTTTATGCAAATAACTTCATCTGTACGCTGGTTTAGAGTTGCCCAGTTTGGAAAGCATCTTGGATGCCTTTGTCTGTATCACTTCTGTCAATGAATATCCTGTAACAGATAGGGTTTTCAACAGGGCTGAAGAAATTTGACTAATTGCTTATGCAACAAAGAAACCAAAAATACATAGTTTCTTTTCAATACAAAGAACTGAATTGCAGTTTGACTCATCTAAAAATGACAATTTAAAAAAATATTTACAGTACTTTTGCATCCAGTGCTAGGGAGCTAGCTTTATAGCAATCTCTGTAATTCATAAGTTTGTTGTTTTTATATGACTTAAGCCTTCATAGGTTGATGGTTCCCCAAGAATGTGTTCAATCCTTGCTGACATTTTGCTTTGAAAAAGGAGTATAAGTTTTTTAGCCAGGTGTTATTTACAGTTGAAGTTTTCCAGGTTCATGTGAGGTATCACTAAAGAGACACTTCCAAAAGATACAGGATTTTCAGCCAGGGTACTAGTAAAGGCTCCTCTGCTGCAGGGGATCTAGACTGCATGAGTTCCCAAACAGATCCCCCAGATTTTTTTTCACTTGGAAAGAACAGATTTGCTCAGAAAAAGGCTTTCCAAATTCCCAAGGTGACTTTTTGAAACCCATGGCATGGTTCCCCCATCACCACCTCCTGCTGCAAGAGGCGCTCTCAGTTATCAAAGCCGCATTTTACAAACATGTTTATTTATCTCTAGGTATAAATATTTATAATTATTTCTCCTTTACCTTGGTTTTATCAAGGCATTGTCTCCAGTTCAATCTTTTTATCATATCCTTAAATTTCTGCAGGTATTTCACTACTGCCTGTGGTCTCTATACATATGTGATTTATTCTCATCAGTGAGTCAGAGGTTCTGCTTAGGGAGGTCAGATTCTAGGTGAGCATTTGTCACTCCTTAGTACCAAGTGTCCAACATTGTCATCCTAGTCGATTATGCTATTAGCTAGACAGTAGCAGCGGATGTTACCCCTGACATTTCTCAGTCTTAAAATGAATTTTGTGATGGTGCACAATCATGAATTGCCAGCCTCGCCTTCTTCCAGGAGTTGCTTCGGTGGGAAAGAACTAAACAGAGTGGAACAAAGTTTCCTAGTGTTTCCTTTGCTCATAATCAGGAAGTTAAATTCCTTGCCACGCCTGGGAAGCCTCTTGGCTTTCAGCAGCAAAAGAGCAGCAGCTGCAGCATTGCTCTATGGATAGAGGGCAGTAAATTGGTTTTATTTTTTTCTATACTCTCCAATTTTTCAATTGTAAGACAAGTCCTCTTTTATTTCCCTTCATCCTGCTTTTTCCCATCATACTGGTAAGCTAATTGAGCAAAAAGCGATTGTTGCCTGCATTTCACTCCATGTGCTTGCTTTCTCTTCTTTTCTATTTATCAGCTGATTTCACAGGCAGTCCATTTTCTATATTTAATTGAATAAACTACTTGAAACGGAAGCTTTGGGCACAAGAGTGGTAAGTTTTTGATATTGACCCTGAAAGGTATCCTGCACATACTGTTATTGGCATGTTAACCCCAGCTGGAGCCAGCTGCTTCCTCGGATGTTCAGCCACTGGGAAACCATTCAGGACTCACAGAGTCACTTGGTGTTCCACATTCCCTCCAGGGTCTCAGCTGCTGTTTCTAAAGACAGAAATGCAGAAGGACTTCAGCTCCCAAGCCTTTCTAGTTCGCAGCCCCTTTGCCAATACTTGTACACAAGACTGAACACATCATCTGTGCACGCTTTCAGTCTGGAGTAAAGGGCTGTTCAGTTTGTACACGAAGCAAGTTTACAGATCATGTGCTCAGCATGGCTTATGTTGTATCCCTACCTCTCAATCCTCACAGAGGAGGAGCAGATAATGTGGGATAGGAGCTGTATTCAGTTGGCAGGACTCCCAGGAAATGCCTACAAACTTCTGTATCTTAGCATAACTGTATGACACAAGCTATTTTTGCATTTTTCTAAAATGATTCTGCCCCTTTTGTTCCAATTAATAACCCAAAAATAATACTTTTACCGGTAGAAAACTATATCCAGTCATTCCAGCTGTCATTGCTATTAGTGTATAGACTTGAAGTTTCACCAATGATCTCATTCATGTCAATCAGAGGTGGGTAATGACTTTTTGACAGTAAATCTCTAGCAATAGTGCAGTCAGATCAGAAGCATGTGGAATGCCGTAGAAACCCATTTGAGATCATTTGCTAAACAAATGTTTAAAGTTTTTATTTAAGTGCTAAAGTTTAAATCATCAATACTTCTTAGTGAAAGATTTCATATTAGGTCTCAGGAAATACTGACTGGAAATTTTGCTTTTCTAATGATGGGCCTAATTTTCTTTCCTATTTACTGCTTTCACCTAACAGAAGTATTTCTTGCATGACACCCACCAATTCTGTTGTCTCAGGTGTTCCCCTAGACTTAAACTACTGTCCAATAGATTTGGAAATTTGCACAACTTTTAAGGTTTTGGTTTGTAATGGCTGCAAGGGTTTTACAGAAGAGACTTCCCTAGGAACTACAGCAGGTAGCACAGCTCATGTGACACCTTGTCTTTGCAGCATACAGTGAAGATTAGGACCAAATTTTGTTCTCTAGCCAAATATGAAATTTTAGTATCTTCATCACCCTATGGAGATTGCATGACAAACAACGACTTTGTTACAAAAGCATCTTTCCCTTTCCTGGTTATATTTCAGCTACATGTTGCTTCAAGCTCTCTCTGCTCATTTGGAACATTCTTCATAAATGGTGGTTGTGCTGAGCCATGAATGAAAACCACTGCTATCCCAACCTGCCCTTACAGTTAGGAAAAAAGACCCGTTTTTTTTGAACTTGCTGAAACACACACTGCATTTAGTCACTTTCCTTGCATTCCATTTGTGTCTGTTGTTGGAATTTGATTACTTAAAATTATTATCTATTTCTACTGCTGTTTGCCAGGACTAACTTCTAAGCTTCTGTAATAATTAAATGTTAGGCCTAACAACAATGTCATATAAAAGCTATTGTTATGTTACAAGAGAGAAGCCAATCCAGTCAGCTGTCTTGTAGGTAGAATTAATTTTATTAAAGTTTTGGTTCACAGAGAACTAATAATTTCTGAGTTAACTGCCCTTTTCAGTAGCGTGAATATCAAAAGATAGTGCACGGCTCTGACAAATCTATCATACCATAAAAAGATCTTCTTTCTTATGAATGAAGATAATGTTAGGCTGTAAGAATCTAGAATTGCAAGACCTTTACAAGAAAATCTACTGTGATCCTACTTTGACCAGCAAGTGTCACTTGGAGACTAACTAGAACCCAGATGAACTTTTCTGATAAAATCACAGTGCAGTGTACTTTATATACATTACTCATTAATTCCTTTATTTATAAGTCAATGGCTTAACTTTTATTTCATAGCATGCAAGGAAGTAAGCATGCAGCTTTATCCTTTTGAGGTGAAAAAAAAAGTATGTCAAATAATTTCACACTATACTAACATCTACTACATGGATTATAATTTCTCTCATCTCTCAATTTCTGTGCTTCACCATGCATTTTTCACTGTACACTGTACTGCATTTTCACAATACATCTTGTGCCGTATTTTATAAAAGTAACTGCTGTTAAAGAACTATCCTGTTTTAGAAGTCATGTATTACATTTAAAGATGGAAATACTTATAGTGACACTTCAAAATATCTGTTGAGTTTTTTTATGGGGTTCCCCTAATTATGATATCAAGACTAGCAATGAAGCATTCAAAATAATTTTCTATTTCTGTTAATGAAGTTTGGTATACAAGAAGCTTTTATAAAGCTTATTCCTTAGTTTTTTTGTAAAGTAACAGCAATCAAGCCTTTGTTCCCTTTATATCAGTTTTTCAGTACTAGCTTTGAGTCATCAGTTCTCTCCAAGTGTGATTGCTTTGGCAGGACTAAAATCTAGTTTTCTCTTTTTTCATATGTGATGAAATGAATTAACTCCATCATCTACCTGTGAGGTATATCTGTTCATTGTACTACATTTAGAAACATAATTTTTGTGCATTGATTCATCAGCAGTATTTTTGTTTCTAAATGATGTTCAGAAAATAGTTATATCCTAAATATTAATATTTTCATGTATCTAAGAATATTAATATTTCAGTGCATCTCAGACTAGTATCTTCACATATCATAAGCTTTTTACATTATATTAGACCACATAATAAACTATCTTGTGATTGAAATGAATATTGCAAACATCCCAAAGAAGGAAATTTTGCTTTCATTAATACTGAGCAAGGCCAATCAGAGCACTATGAATAGACAAAACAAAACTATTCACAAAAGTGTTGCCAGTGGACAACTGTGGTGGCAGCTGAAACTGAGGACCATCAGCAAAATGCAGGACTGCCTGAAAAAGCTGTTGGAAGTCTTTTCCTAACACACTTACTGGCACAATTTAAGAAGTGGATGGGAAAAGAAGTTGGGAGAAAGGGTAGTTTGCAGTGCTGGGATGAATATACAACTAACTGTTATCCATGTTTTCTGTAAAATGAACAGTTATAAATGATGGAATTGTCTGTGCTTTGTCCGTGACTGATGACTTTCATGTGAAATTGTGAGCGGTATATTTACAATGGAAGGTTAATTTTCTTTTCATCAAACACAAGACATGTGCCTCAAAAAGAAAATGCTGACCTGGAAATGTAGTCCTGTCTTGTTTCAGAGTGCAGGAGAGTCCAAATGCTACACAGAAACAAAATAATAGTTTTACCTATATCAGAAGTTTCATTCTGGCCTCATACTGCTACCATTTACCCTAAACCACAAATATTGCTATCCTTTAACATATATATGTGTTGTGACTATTGTGTCTGCATGTGATAAAAGTTAATTGAAAATCTAAGTAGGAAAAGGTGGTATCTTTGATCAGATGAGCTGGTACAACTGGAAAAGCCAGGCAAGGTTTTAGACATGCACATTCCTCAAACCAAATGAAGTAGTTTTTTGCTGTCAACAGTAGTTGGCTTAAAAAGACTTTCTTCTCATTATAACTTGACTTTCTCTTGTGTATTTAGAAAATCATGGCTGCAAAATATTACACAGTCCATAAGGTCTTTTTCGTGATTGGTTTGAACATACTGCTTTTAATTAAATAGGGTTTTTTTCCCCTTTTGCATTGGAGAAAATTGTAGAGTTATGAGTCCTTCTTACTCTCCCCATGCCATTTACCACAAAAAACTTTGACCATGGTTGCAGTTATAATTCTCTGTATATTAAATGGTCTTAAATTTTTACATGCATTCCTTCATATACAGCATTAAACTGTGATTTGTGGTCAATCTATCTAAAAAGTTCACGTAACAGAAATACAGTTATTGCCAATTTATAATATCCTTATCTTATAGTTGCACAAAAAAGGGGATTTATTACATTCAGCTTGGTGAAGAACTAAGTTTTAAGTTTTCGTAAGTTCAGTTTTTGGTGAATTTTCTTTTTTAGTTCTGATATGATTATACCAACAAAGTAAGAAAACATATAAGTAAAACAATAAAAAGAACTAATTTAATTAGAAGTATGGACACAAATCTGTACTTATATAAACATAAAAAGTTTTGGAAAAGGTTGAACAAGTATGCATAAGCAGTAATACAGATTTAGCTCCTCGGGAGTGTGTCCTAAATTGGATGACCTCTGAAGGTACCTTCCAGGCCTGTAATCTTACAGAATGAAATGCATCATTAAAATGTTTAGACCTCCCTGCACATGCATTAGTCTAAGTAAATTATGAATATTTACAACTCACTAGTCTCTCCCTGTCAAATTGCAAAGAAATTGAGAACATAGCAGGGGTCTTAGTACGGTGCCTTTCCTCCTTCAAATCAAATATGAGTGCAACAGAAGTGGAACAATAACTCCTCTTGTTCTTTCTCTTCTCTTTCTCATTTTACCTTTTCTAATTGCCCTTTACTCTGTGACATGCTTCTTCTCTCCTTTCAAGGAATTTATCTGAGAAATTTTTTTTGCATGGAAAATAATACTGCGTGTGCTAACATGTCCATTTATACAGTAATTTTTATATCAGCATGTTTCCTTTCATAGAAAATTTTCTTCACTTTATACTACATTGCTTTTTAAGGAGTTTTAACTGCAGTAAAAGGACTTTTTAAAATCTAGAACAGTCATGACTATGGAAAGATTAATGACATTTTAGTGGCTGAATATTGATTTAACAACACCACTACAAAATATACAGTGATATAACTATTCCTATAGAAACAGTCAAATACTTCAACAGAGACAGAACCTTTCTCTGTTATAGAATTTTTTGGATCAGCTAGCTTTAGAAAGCTAGTCATACCTTAGAACCAGTATATGACTGAATGTGTTTTCATTAATGTTAAATAAATGAATATTTTAGTAGACATTTGTGGGTGTACTTGTCTGCAACAACAACAACAACAACAAAGTATCTAGTATTTAGATAGCTTATGAGAATCAACTATACCCTTACAGGAGATCAAAATGAAGCTTTGAAACATCAAGCTTTGGCTATAGGTAAATTCAGATAGTGTACATTTAGGTGCTAAGTCCATTTCTAATTTTAATGCTCTTCTAGATCAGTTTCCCAGTGAGCTGTGCTGTTTATTTTTCTTTCTTAACTGTTGAGTAATTGGGGAGGAGCTGTTTTCCGTCAGCTGTACATGAACTACCAGATCCTCTGCCTAGATCCTAGGAAAGAAGAAATCTACTAAGCTACATATAAACTTCACAGCCAAAAATCCATCTGTGTGGGTTGTGTATCCATGTCCTCTAGCCCATGGCTCTTTGACCTTTGTAAAGTGTTTTGTTTTGTCTTTTTTTTGTTTTGTTTTGTTTTTTTAACCCACAGACAAGGTTATGAATATATTATACTATCTTCACTTACAAACAAATTAAATTAGCTTAAAATTTATATGTCACTTTAATACTCTACTTTTTATCCCATTTTCTTGTCTGATTGCCTGGGAATCCAGGCATAGTATATTCAGATTTTTTTATTATTCAACTTTTCTTTTTCCCCAGACTATCTTTTTGATGATTTCTGATCCTGAAGAATCTGAAAGTCACTAATCTTCAATGACTCTTTTAATCTACAGAGAATAGAGGCTGAAGAAGGGTCTGTGGGTTGTCTGCTCTTGAGGCACTGAGGGGACAATGGGTTGGGAACCACCGTAGTGGCTTCATGGACACTTTTGTCTTTCTCTAGTAAGCTGCCATATCTGAGAGCAGGCTGCAAAAGGATGTCTAAAGAGGTCCAAAAATAATCTAAGTACCTCTACATACAAAAGGATCTTCCTTTTCTGCCTCTTCTGTAGTTCACAAGAGCACCGTATAAAGAGTTGATCTTGTTCCTTGATTCTTATCAATATTTGAACATTGCTGAGTTAGCAGCTGTCAGAATATGCTCCTTACTTAGCTTTTAATTAATGGTATCTGAATCATAATAGAGGTAGATGACATCTGATAAGGTATAGATCAAATGGGCACATAAAAATTTCAGGCAGAGGCAATTTCTACTAGATAGCTAAAAATGCCAGAGATGGATCTTGCACTTTTAGTTAACTTTTTATTGAGAACTTGCTGCAGAACACATAAATCAATACTTTCTTTTGTGGCCACAGGAGAGCCACTATTAACATAAGAATTCAGAATAAAGGCTTCCTTACATTAGTCTCGTGTGGGTGCAATATCACTAAGCAATTAATGGCAATAGGGAAAAGCTCAGAGAATCTCATTTTGAAATGGAAACACTGACAAGCAGATCCTTATTCCTCTTGAAGCAAAGAACTGCTTTCTCAACACAGCTGCCTAGAGAGCTAACAGGAGGGATCCTTCCAGAACTAAAACCTGTCTTCTTTTCACAGTTTCTGTGAAGCACTACACTGCCCATATGGAAATAAAATGTGGGGAGGCAAAACTTGGAAGCTACTGTCAAACCCTACAAGCATCTTAATTCCATGGACTTGGTCAAATATAAATTTCCCAGCTAGGTTCCCATCTTTCTGCAGCTGATCTTCTTCAGGTGTTTTATGAGGCATAGGATACTTTACCTCCATGATGTAGACTCAGCTCTTGCTTTCTACAAGTTTAGGGTTTGCAGGAAGGCTCTGCTGTGTGATTGCTTCTGGGCAACTGCAATTCATGGCAGAGGATGTGGCTGCATAGATGCTGCCATGCTTGGACATAAACTTAAAAGAGACTGTAAGAATTATCTGTTCTCACCTGGCAAGGGAAAAGGAGAAAGAAAAGTGAGCTGCCAGCATCCATTCTCCTTTACAGTCCCAGAAAGAGATAGTCTTGCCATTTTATAAAGTCGACCCTAGTCTTAAGAAGCTCTCAGTAACTTCTAGCATGAGAGCCAAAATAGGTAATAATGTTAAGAATTAATAGTAGGCTCGCAATGTTGCTTAAGTTTAATGATGGGACCAGAAGTGGTGATCTGAATTGCAGATGGTAGTGGTTCCTTCCTCTCTGATTTGGCTTTGAAAGTTCCTTTGATGTACAAGAACTGTAAGCCTAATTTGCATAACATTACTCCCACTCTTATCAGTCTGCTGATGAGATATCTTTATTAAAGTTTTCACTATTTCAGGATTATTTACATACTTTCTGATTTTATAGTGAGATTCTGCTTTACTACACAGGGAGCCTACTGATGAACATCTGGTACCTTATGAATTTTGATACTTTTAGTATGGTATTTTAAATTTTGCTCCTGTTACAAATTACACCACTCCATCAGAAATTACTACCATTCTTAATTGACATGCAATGTCTTTTCAGGAAATAGCAACTGGAAATGGTTAAATGAATAGCAGAATAAAAATTATGAACAAGTTCAATTGATGAGTTCATCTTTTATTAATATGAATATATAATATGGGATATTTACAAAACAAAACATAAAAATAAATATGCCTGTTTTTATAAATTCTCCTCTTAGTTATAATGGTCACTTTTACTCTAACTTTTTCTTCCTCTCTTTCTTTTATATAACAGAATATCTTCTAAAATAATTTCTTTTACTGCTGGGCACAGCAGAAGAATAAAGATGTGTTTTGAATGTAAAGAAAAAACAAATTTTGTCCAGAAAATAAATTTTTTGAAACTCAGTTAAGTGTGAAATGCACACAGTTACTATTCTTATTTTCCTTAATTTATGCAGTTATACTACAATATGACATCACTCAGTTCCCAGTTTCTGACACTTTTTTTCTCTTATTTCCAGTATTTTGTTCAACTTTGTTTTCAGGCAGCACAGTGAGAAAGATTAAAGAAAAAAATCCAGATTTGCAAACATATGAAAGATTTCCTTTAAAAAATTATTATTTTTTTGTCTATTAGAATCAGTTCAGGAGATGAAGTCTACTTTATTGCTCAAAACAAAAAAACAATCTTCAGAGCTGTTCTAATCTGATTTGCAGAGTTTGCCCATGCACATCCTTGGGACAGGAGAGGGGGAAGGTGCTGATGCACCCATGACTGAGGTCTAATTCTGGTCACATTTTGGAGGCTTCCACTGCAATTCAACCAGCAATGAAAGCACTACTTGCTCCATAGGCAGCCTATTAGAAACACTTTCCATAAGAAAGGGCTTATTTGCCTACAGATAAAAACAAGAATTAAAACAAAGATTCTGGAAAACAGCATCAAGGAGCTGCAAGGTTGCTTTTTTAGGAGGAGTGAGAAAGACTGCCAAAGACAATGTTGTAAACCCCTCTACATCTGCAAATGATTTTTATTCTAGCAGGAAAATTTTGTAACTTTTTGTTTCACAGGTTGTCAATTTGCCTATCCTTTAAATCAGAGTATCTTGAGGCCTGTGAAAGTCCAAGAATGCACTTTACTAATGAGGTTCTTCTGGATAGCAAGAAAGTACTGAACTCACACTGAAATTTTGAAAAAATCGGAGTTTTTTTTTTCTTTTTTAAATTCCATTCTAAAAAGCAGTACCTTAAAGTAGAATTTATTGAATAATGCCATGTATTCCAGGAATTACATATGAAGGCTTAAATTAAACATCAAAGAATTACACCACTGGCTTGTTCTTAACATGTGTGCATTGTAATCTGTAGAACATGTTCAGGTAGAGAGAAAAGCAATTTACATGAATCTCTAAATGGTGCAACCATTTAGCCTGTGTGGTTGATTTTGATTGAAAATATATTCTCATTTCCTTCTCCCAATGTAACCATTAATTTATAATTTGAGTGATAATATGTAGCTAAACATGAACACTTCAAATAATTTTTACATATCTGCAATGTCTATATCAGACAGCAGGTTTTCTAATTACTATAAGGCACTACACCTAATATACTTTAAAATGCAACACTTTTTAGATTGTGCTTTTCCTTCTTTTAAAAGAATGCTAAGAATTTGGAAGGGTACATGGAGAGGATCACTTTTTATTTGATGAATTGAGTTTATAATAAAATGGCTCCAAAGACCAAATGAAAAATATCTGAGATGGCAGAAGGCAGGATATTAATGTATTGATACCATCTGGATAATAATACAGTATGTTCCTTAACTTAGAGGTCTTCAGAAACTCTGAGAACTAAAATGACTATGTTTTTCAGGTATCAAAAAGTTATGAAGTATGTTTAGATTTTAAAAGGTGTACTTAGAAATAGATTATATGTGCACACACACACACTTTTGTCTGCTGTGCCCTGGTGAAGCTGCAGAATACATCCATAAAGATCAACTCTCTTCTGCCAGAATTTGCTCTACAAGGAATGAGTGGGTCTGGATTACTCCCATGGTAGCTCCATACCTCGCAATGCAGGAAGCGACAATGCAAAATATGTGTAAACATCTCAGCTGTCCACAGATGCCAGAACAGCCCTTGAGGCATGGGGTAGCTTGTGTTCGTGGCTACATCAATACACCAAACAGGGAGGCATAAAGTTTCTCTAAGTCACCTTTGCCCTTTTCTTACCCCTTCAGGCTAAGCACAAGCCCAAATTTGTTGCTGCGACATGTTTGCATTGTGGCTGAGTTCTTTAATACTGAGCACATTCCAAAAACGTCCCTCTTTTCACTGTTCTCAAGGGTTAATTCAATAAACAAAACACAATAAAAACTACTGGAAAGTCTGGAGCAGGAAGGAAGCTGACTTACTGCTCCTTGGTTTCCCATGCTGCCAGTGTAATAAATTGCCATTTTCAACACAGTGGCTGCAGCTGGCTTAGAATTTAACTTTCTTTTGTTATTTTAAAAATTATTACTATTACTAAGTAATTAAGATTTAGCACATCAGTCCTAAAAGCCTGAGGCCTTGTTGTGGGAGGAGGAGGGGGCCAGTAGAGTTTCACTGCTGATCCATTCATTGTAGGAGGATGCTCCTTTGAAAGTATCATCTTTTTGGGTGATCATTGTGGGTAGAGGAGAACATCCATCCTAGGAAACATGATAACAAAATTGCCTTTAATCTCTGTAAGGACAGGAATCTGACTTTTTAAATTAAAAGAAAAACTAGTGAATATGTTTAAAACTGCCAACACCACCTTATACCAATTTTTTTGGTGCTTCCCAGTTGCCTTGCTCTACCTGGCACCTAAGCTTGTGTATAGGAAGAACTACCATCACTTTCCTCATGTATCTTACTCATCTTAAAATGGCTATGCTTTCCCTCTTTTTTTTTTTTTTTTCTATATGGAATTTTTGCTATATACTGTTCACTTAGAGTACATAGCAAAAATTGCATACAAAAATAGCCATATTAAGATGATGTTCACTTGGTTTGCTAAAGAGATAAATGTTTTTAAAAATGTGTGTGTTATGCTGAAGTATGTTTTTTCCCACAAGCTTATTTCACTGGTCACTCCATATACTGTGTGAAATCTTTGATAATTCCCTAAATTTTAAATGAAAAGTAGTTCAAGACTACAGTTGAAGTACCACTTAATTGTTTTTAGATTGCAGACTTTATTTTTATGTAGATTTTTCTGGGTATGGGTTTGAATAAAATGCATGACTATGAAGAAAATGACACTGATTGTGCTTCATTTTTTCAGAGCACTGAATAAGTGCAGCTTGTATGGTGTTTCTCTTCAGGTCTGTTCAAACACACAGACCTGAC
This sequence comes from Promerops cafer, assembly GCA_013398275.1. Classification (NCBI taxonomy): domain Eukaryota; kingdom Metazoa; phylum Chordata; class Aves; order Passeriformes; family Nectariniidae; genus Promerops; species Promerops cafer. The sequence goes on from VZSE01015514.1 coordinate 1,441,692, forward strand.
CTGAGGATGCAAATTCTATAAGGGGATAATTTTTGAAAGCAGTATTTTAACTTCTACTCATGCAATTGTCAAATCATTCACAGGCCATTTAATGTTTCTTTTTTTAAAGATATGGACTAAATTCACATTCTTTGTACCAAAAGGACTTGACTTGTTCCTTTATTGAGCAGATTTTTATACCATATGGAGGAGTAGTATCCTCTTGTTACTTGAAAGTCAGGCCTTTGCTTTACCAAATATTATGTGCCTCTGGGACAGGAAGAAAGCCTGTGCAACAGGTTTCTGCACCCTTGCTGGCATGTTTAGACAAATTAACTTGTCATGACGAGTTGTGTTTGGTCTTCCCAAGGGGAGCTAGAGGGGTGTGGAGTTCCATGACACCACCTCACTTTTTCTCAGTGGATGTCTTTGATTTGTAGCTATTTGAATGGATTTTCTTTACACACGTGATGCTCCCTCTCCAATCTCTGCACTTGCACAGACCTCATGTAATGTAAGCCTACACCATTCTCCTTGCAATAGGTACAGCCAAACCAGAAAGTTGTTTGAATCTCCCTGGCAAAGGCTCTCCTCAGTCTCACCCACACTGGATGCACGTACATGGTCTCCTGGCCGTCAGACCCATCTGTCAGGATGGCGTGGTGCCCATCCTCAGCCTTGTGACATAGAGTTGCTGCAGCACTGACACTAAGCAAGCATTAGGTTTAGGGCAGGCATTCTACATGGAGTGGCAAATAATGTCTGTTATATGGGAAATAACACCTTTGGGCTATTAGCAGCACCATATGTTTATTTAACCTACGTGTGTTATGTAGATATGTGTCATGGGATACGTGGATACAAAAGACATGAGTCAAAATATTTGCACCTGGAAGCATAAAGTTAGACTCCTGTGTATGTGTGTCTGCAGAGACTTATATATACATATATATGTGTGTGTGTGTGTCTTGTTTTTCAAAGAGCAGAACACCCTGCAGTCAGCCCCCTGTATGAAAACTGACACACACATACACCTTCTAAAATCAAACCGCTTGCAAACATGCACTTGAGAGACATCCAGCACGGTGGTTTTTTTAGCAGGAGGCTCTCCTTTAGCCTCATGCTTTTGTTGGTTATTTCTGGTGCTGCTCTGGATAAGACAATGCCGTATGGAAGTGAGAGTTTGAAGAAACAGGCTCAGAGTGCAGTCAGGCAATGCACCAGTGCCTGTGGGGAGCGTGGCATTTGCTTGCTGAGGAATTGCCTCTGCAGCATCACTTCAGGGGCACACAGGCTGATTCACACTGTCTTTTTCAAAGAATGGACTGTGAGGCTCCAGCAAACTTTCTCTTCAGAGTTTTGTGTACAGCTGCTTTCTGTGCACTCTCAGTGTGAGGTCTTCTGACTCCTTGCTCTGTGGGAGGGTGGGTTAGTGTTTGCTGGAAGTGTGGGCTCAGTGATGGCAGTGTGCTGGCAGCAGAGCAGCAGGAGGTCTTGCATACATCCAGGGAGCCAAACAAAGGTCCCTTTGTGGGAGTGCAGCAGCTTCAGAATATACAGTTTGTCATCAGCAATTATCTGGGTGTCATAACTGAAGATCTGCCACCACACCTACAACCCTGGAACACAGTGTGCCTCTGTCATATGGTCAGTTTTTTTGTTATTCATTATTACTCTAGGTTCCCTTTGTAACAGTCTGACTAGGTAAAGGGGTCTGTACACCACCACATATAATGGATGTACGCAGCTCCCCAGGCACTATTAAATGTTGGAAAATGTAAAAGAGCAATAGAATAAATGAAAACCCATCCCATATATCCTTCTTTGTATTCATGGTTAGACCTCTTAAAATTGTGTGAATTCCTTATTGTTTTAGAGTCCTTTTTGAAACACACAGAGGTCCATTTATACCTTGAGGGTTCATTAGGGGCTACTTCTGAATAGAGGAGAATGGCAGTTGGTCACTGGTACTATTTTAAAAATTTTCTCTTTTCCAACATTCGTTTAAAAGAAGAGGTTTATTCATTGATTGAGTTAAATTCAGCAGGGATAGCTACACAGGAGAGGGGACTGAAAGCTCTGATTCACTTTAATTTGTCTATTTGCTTAAAATCTGTATTGGAATGCAGTACCAAACAGACAGAAGATTTTTTGATTCATGAACAAACTTTTTGAATTAAGTACTTTTGAAAAGACACATTTAGTTCTGAGACCAGACGGATACAAGTTCTGGTTCTGGTAAAAGACAGGCATGGTTCTTTGTGATAAAAACACTGCTGAATGAAGTTCTTTGTGGGCCTAGAGTGGCAGAAAGTGGAAATATAAAATTCTGTGATTCACAGCACAGGGGCATTGAGTAGGCTTTGAATAGTCAGTGGGCTTCTGCTCAGAGTTTGTTGTTGGACTGAACTGTTCTGATGGGGCTGACACTAAACAAATGTTAAATCTCTGTGAATTCAGTCAGGGCTGGTGCTTGAGTGTTTTGCTGATTCATGCCATGAGAGGGCTAGCAATCCAAGGAAATGAACAAAGACAATTAAGAAAAAAGGGAAGAACAAGCATTCAGCATAAAACTTCAGTAGCTACTGCATTTAACAGCATCAATTCTGCCTATAGCCAAAGGATGACAGAAACACTTAGCATGCTATTGATTTGGCAGGGTGCAAATGTGACCACAAATTCAACACATAGTCAAAACCCAGGTAAACTCTGGAGTCCAGGTTACACCTTTGGGTTACCACTTATACTCTCAACTCCAGTGATCTAGAGGACATACGGGTTTTGCAAGGCCCAGGCTGCCACAGCTGCCGTACGAAACTTCTCAACACCATCCTAAGCAATGGATTTGCTGTGTAGTCATCCATTTGCTACAGGTCTGGGGCAAAAATGTTCATCCTCAGCTGAGTTGATGCCAAAACATCCTCATCCTGCCCCCCTAACCATGCAGGGCCTCTGGAGCATTCCTTTACTCCCCAGGAGTTAGGAATTAGTGGGGCCCGTACTGGTTGTGTGATCAACTGAGTCCTTCTTAACCCAAAAAAAAGAGATTGCAAATTGGTCCAGTGCTATATTTATTGGTGTAAGTCCATGCATGAACCATCAGAATTAAATAGCTTCCTCTTTCTTTTTCCCAAATACATGATCTGCAAAACAACCACATCTCAACAAAGGAAGTTAAGGGTATGCCTCTTTTAGAAAGCACCTGTTGTTTGATAGATCTCAAATACTACGTATGTATTTATGTAAATATCTATTTATCTATTGTCTATCTCAGAGTTTTAGTTTTGTATTGTTTCATTTTTGCGAGCAGAGAATGAGAGTGATATTTTCTGTATAACATATAAAAGTATGTGATCATAATATTTGATGCATGATTCTCTGGATGATAAATATCATATTAAACTCATTAATTATGACCTGAAGTATAGTTACAAACTGACATGCCTGTTTAAATAAATTAGCACTCCTGTACTTAGATTTTTTTTTACTTTTATATTATCCTTTGGCCAAGGAAACCTTTCTGAAATAAAAATGTGTATAGAATGTATAGCCGTTTGTCTAGTTTTCCCTTTTTTCTTCAAATTATATTACGTGGTATATGTTATGTGATATGTGTCCATCTAATTTAACAGCTTAAAGAAATAAGGAAGATTTCTAAGTTGTTCTTAACCCTGCTCACAGTATTCCAAACTCTGTGGTATAACTGTCCCATAGGAATTTTTCTCTGGATGTTAAAATAAAGGTCTTCTTGTATATAAATGAAATATTTATAGTTGTAGAAGGACATAATAATTTCATAAATATGCAAATTAAATAACCACTTTAGCCTCACTTAAGGTACAGAAAAGATGTGATAAGAAGTGTCTTTGTACCTGTGTGTCCCCACTGATGTGTTAGCATCTCAGTAAAGAGTTGTTCCTATTAAAAATCTGCATTTCTCTGCAGCCCTTCATAAGACAGAGTCAGAGAACTGAGTTATGTCCTTCTGAAAACCTCTCACTCTTCTCTTTAAGAGAAATGTCTCTATTTCTGAGCCTGAATAAATTAAAGACTTTAATTATTCGAACTATGTTTTTAAGTAAACAATTTTTTTAAAGTTTTCCCATATCAACTGAGTACCAACATTCATCACAATCAGATGTATTTGCTACTGGGCTGAATGTGATATTTTGTTTAAGCCTCTGTAGCGATAGTATTTGTTTTGAGAGATTTGTCCCCCTTGGTAATGGTGCCAGTTCCCACTCTGTAACCACTGACTTTTCTTCCCTATTGAGTTCCCTGGGCTGTGCCAGCTGTTTGGAGCCATGCACTGCACTGGATGGATGGATGGATGGATGGGTGGGTGGGTGGATGGATGGATGGATGGATGGATGGATAGATGGATGGATGGATGAATGAATGAATGAATGAAGATCTTTATGCTTCACATCTCCATGTCTACACTGGTGTGGTCCTTGGGAGTAAGCAAGGAGAACAGTATAGACATAGACTGTGGGCACCACTGGTAGAAGACAATCTAATAGCATGAATATCTGTGTACCATAACATTCAGGACTTTATTTACTGCCTTACCTCTCAAATAGTGGAGTAATTTTGTGTTTATGAAAAATGGTTCTAAATCTAAAATGAATACAAACTTCTAATTCAATATGTTCCTGAAAGCTTGCATGAGACAAAAAATGTAACTCTTAGCTTATCCGTTCAGAACATAAGTACTCCCAGCCTTTAAATTCTCTCATCTGCACTGCCTGGGTGTCAGTTCAGAAGTCATTGTCTTCAAGAAAGCCCAGAAGCATAACCCGAAAATACAATATTTTCTGAGTGTGCACTCCCAAGTCTAGCAGCATCATGAAAAGACAAAAATTAGCCAGCTCAGCCATGCAGAGATTGACATACCTGCTGTGTTCTTTGCCACAGGCAAGGCTAAGTTAATTACATCCATGATAAGGTGAGCTTCTGCTGATATATGAGGGCAGAACACACACATCTAAACTGTGAATACAGGTGTGAAAGGGGTATTTCTTGCTGGCAGAGTCTAGCCAAACAGATCGAATGCATTCCATCAGAATTAGCTTTGTCATCTTCCCTACAGATTGTTGACACATTTTGAATTTTAACAAAATAAATGATTAAGAAGAATTGCTATGCAGTGCAACGGACATGAAGGTTACTCAAAGTTAGCAGAAAAGAGAAAAGGTGGCAGAGAAAATCACCATTTTCTCATTTTTATCGTAGCTTGATAATTGGATAAGAAATAAGCCTGGCAAAATATCTGTTCCTTTAGACATTGAGACAACCCTTGTGCTGTTAAAAAGGGTGATCTAAATTATAACATTGTCAGAAATGAATCAAAGATGTCCTGATTAAGTGTTATACCTGCAGTTTATGACAACTAGTTATCTGCAGTGCTATTAAAAAAGGTAATAGCTGGTAGTAGCAGACAGGGTTAGAAAGGGCAGGGTGAGATTATTACAGTCAGGAAGGAAGGTTGTTGCTATGTAAAAGCAGCACACCAAGGAAAAATGCAAACTGAGGTGCCTTCCTCATTTTACTGTCTTTAGAGAGTCAAATTAAAGAAAAAAAGCTAAAACATGCAGGTTTCTTTGATACAGCAAGGTCTGTTTCAGCTTTGGAGAAAATGTTATGAAGCTGATATATAAGGTATTATTATGTGTGGCATTCTTACTGTTTGTTGTTATTATTTTAAAAGTATTGTTTGAGTAGCTGTCTCTGCAGCATGGCAGAGGAGAATGCCATCCAGCTCTGAAGATCACAAAGTTTCTTTTCTTCAGGAATGTGGAGTTGCTTGGGATATCCAGCTGGAGCCCGGGGAGGTCAGACAGCCTCTGACTATCTGCAGCAGTCTGAGCTCCTCACCTCTCCTCTCCCTTCAATCTTCTCTATTCATTTTGAATAGAGTTTAAAAGGTCATATTTTGAGGAGGGCTCATCTAGAGACACTTATGAACTATTACTTTCATTTTTTTTGCCTTTAAGTTAATTCATTGAGCTAAGTACACTATATACATCTAACATAAAATCCTGTTATAAAATGAGGAGTTATTGAGGGATTTCAGCAGCTTCCGGAGCTGGTATGATGACATGTGAATACTGTAAGGAAAAGCAAAAGAGAAAAAAGATGAGACTTTTTATCATACTGCCAGTTAGTGTAAACAGGCTGTAAATGGTCTGGGTCAGCATGTAAGCTGCCCGTGATTTCTTTCCTGTATTTCTCCTCTCAGGTGCTTCTGCTCTGTCATAAATGACCAGGCATTTTTTCTCACTGTATCACAGCACTGTTTTAAAGTATAAACTTGAAATGCATGTAGGATCACCTGTTCTGTGTTCTCTGTATTTCTCTTCGGTGATCACTTGTGACAAATTACAGATTGTCTGATAGAACATTTGATTGTTAGTATTTCAGACAATTCTCTTTTTCCTTACCTGGTACCTTTAGGCTCTTTCTAAAGGAATCGGTCTACTGTCAAGACAGGTATCTGGAATCACAGTGATTAGTGAATCAATTTTTGTGGCAACTTCCATACTTTAAAACAAGTATTGAAAGTAATCTGGACTTTTCTTGCATTGTGAGGGAATTTCTTTCTGTTTGTGATTTCCTGCCATAAGCGATTTCATGCAGATAATGGTTTTCAAAGAATGTAATTGCTTGCACAATTTGAGACGATAACTTACTAGTTTTTGTTTCCTGTTCCAGCCAAGAACAATAAGGAAAGCTTAACAGAAACCTAGCAAATTTTGGACTGCTTTATCCTTCTGCTGCTGCAAAACAAAAATGTTAACATAGTATAAATTATATCGACTCAGTCAAAATAATGTTATTAGTCACTGACCTGCTTTCCTTATCTTGCACGTTACATATTCTCAGAACACTTCAGATCACAGGGTGGAGCTTCACGTAGTGATGGGATTTCTAGAACAATGCTTCTGGTCAGACCAACACACAGAGCCATATGCCAGATGTCAGGATCCAAGACAGGCTTCTGGTTTACACTATATTTCTGGCAGTCCCAAACACTGGAATCAGATTTTTATGATGTATGATCAGTACATGCATTGTCAGCTTTATAAATATACTATGTATTGTTTTTTTCATACAGGTTAACCCTAAGTGTTTTTGTATTCAAAGCCTGTGTTGCCCTCAGTCTGAGATATTGCTGTTCAGTGAATAGTTTCACATGTCTACTCCTGGAAAATCAAAGAGAGTTATGGAAAGGAATTGCTCATGGATTTCAATTCTGCATTAGGGTTTCATGTGAGTTGTTTGTCAATCCTTCAATACTCCATTAATATTCAAGAGCATTTACACAATAAATTATGGCCTCTAAACATTTTATATTAAATATAATTTATATTTTAATCAAACATCTACACTTTTTCCCCAGGTAGTACCCTGCAAATACACTGTTATACTTAGTGGAATGTTTTATTATGATGATAGTAATTTCCTAAAGGTATGCTGGCATTATTAATATGCATCTGTATTCCAGACATATAAAGAAGATCTTAGTTGGCTAACAATAAGGTATTAATATTAAACTCACTAAGACTCAATTTTTATTTTCAAAGCTGTCTTAGTCTAGGGAATAACAAATTATTCAAGTAGAAAAACAGAAGTGATGTTAATAGCAGCAACTGTAAGACAAATTGAAGGAACAAATTAACAGACAAAATAGTGAGAATCACATATTCATGTAAGCTTTGTTTTGTTATGGTTAGGTACTTTGTATCAGCAATCCTGAGTATTAGAGGCTGGTGAAATGTACACATTAACAGTAGGGTTTCTTACCCAGGTTTCTGGTATAAATTTTTTTAGAAATATAAACTGTATAGAGATTAATACACAATTTTAGATTTTGAGGCAGTCTTTTTATGTTCTTGTTATAGGGAAGAAGGTCTTATGAGTGTGGGAACTACATATCAGCCAGTACTTGATTTCCAGTGTGTTTACAGTTTGGTGGTATTGAGCATCTATGATGTATTCTTCTCAGTGAAGTCATGAAAGATGTGAGGAAGGAAATCTTTCCTTCTCCATTTTTGTTTCTGGTTTTCAGTCTTGTATTTCCTTCCCAAATGACTTCCTCCTGTTTCTCACAAAAAATTTGCTATAAATATCCTTTCCCACTAGACAAGTGGCAGAGAATCTGCTGTCATTAGCCCATCAGTTTTTCCTTTCTGCTGGACTTCACAGCCTCCTCTCCCCAGGTCATTCCACTGTTGTGTCTACACACTCACTAAAGGGAAAAGCAGTGAGGGAAAATGGGAATTTTCCACTCCCTGCATAGTCCTGAAGGAGACAGAACAACACGTGGAACTGCACAACCAGCCAGTAGGGGTTTCTGTTTGAGCCCTAAAATTTTGTACTCAAGGGCAGAAGACAGCAAGAAATTTGAGTCATTCGCTGGGGGACAACGCCACCCTAGCAGGGGAAATAGCTGCCTTTGGCTGGCTTTCCAGAGGGTACAGCAGAAACAGGGAAGGTGTCAACCAGGAGTTTGTCCAAGTCCTAAACAGATTTATTGAGGGGTCCGAAAGTTCAGAATTATGAGACATTCCCAGTGGACCTGGCCTAATTGTAGCCTGGGTTTATACCAATTACCATACCTGCAACAGAGGCAGGCATGATGTGCCTTCTGCATACTGGGAACTAACAGCTGCCTGCATTCATATCAGGGTTCTTCCCTAGAGGATTATCCCATCCTTCTATTCAAAAAGACAGCAATATGTTACACTCATTATAGGTGAAAAACTTGCTGGTAATCATAATAGAATGCATGAATCACTGAATGTAAACAAGTTTGCAAACAATGCTTCAGAAAAATTTCTACATTGAAACACTGTTTTCTAAACCCACAACTTCATCTTTGAGATCATCCACATTTCCCAAAAAAAACGGTGGGGTTGGAGTCTTTTCCCTTTGTGTTGACTCCGTTACACTGAGGGAATTCAGTAGCCCACATTTAAATGGTCTTTATGGGGTGAAGCTTTCAGAAGTGTCTCTTCTGCTCTCCGCCCTGCCTATTGCATTATATTTGGTTTGTGTGCCAGGGTTTTGGTAGCTGGGGAGGGCTACAGGAGTTGCTTCTTTGAGAAGCTGCCACAGACTTCCCCCACGTCCAACAGAGCCAGGATGGACCCGGCACTGTCCAAGGCTGAGCACACCAGTGATGGTGGAAGCGCTTCCAGGATCATATACCTAAAAAGGGAAAAAACCTGCTGTGCTGTAGCAGCTGGAGAGAGAAGTGAGGTTATGTGAGAGAAACAGCCCTGCAGACACCCAGGTCAGTGCAGAAGGAGTGGAAGGATCCAGGCACTGGACCAGAGAATGCCTTGCAGCCCGTGGTACAGACGATGTGAGGCACCTGTGCTCCTGCAGCCCACGGAGGTCCATGGTGGAGCAGAGATCCACCTGCAGCCAGTTGAGGACCCCACACTGGAGTAAGTGGGTGCCCAAGGGAGAGTGTGACCCCATGCTGGATGTGGGTCCTAGTGGGACCTGTGGATCCCTGGAGAAAGAAGCCCACACTGGAGCTGGTTTGCTGACAGGACTAGTGACTCCATGGGGGACCCACACTAGAGCAGCCTGTTCCTGAAGGACTGCACCCTGTGGAATGGACTCTATGCTGGAGCAGTTCCTGAAGAGCTGCAGCCCATAGGAAGAAATCATTGGAGAAGTTCATGGAGGACTGTGTCCTGTGCAAGGGACCCATTCCAGAGCAGTGGAGGAGTCCTAGCCCTGAGGAGAAAGGAGCAGCACAGACAATGTGTGATGAATAACCTCAGCCCTACTCCCTGTCCCTTTGTGCCAGTGATGAGAGGAGGCAGAGAAATGAGCAGCAAAGTAAAGCCTGGGAAGAAGGAGGGAAGGCGCTTTTAATTTGGTTTTATTTCTGCTTATTTTATTGGTAACAAACGAATTCCCTCCTGTCAAGTCTGTTTTGCCTGTGATGGTAACTTGTGAGTGATCCCTGTCCTTATCTTGACCAACAAGCCTTTGGTTGTTATTTTTCCTCCCCTGTCCAGCTGAGGAGAGGAGTGATAGTGTGACTTTGATGGGCACTTGATGCCATCTGCACCTCATGGTCTCTGTGGCTGGCACTCTCTGATGGTGGCTATGGCTTCCTGAGGGACCAGTGAGGATGTGGCTTCTGAATCAGGAGGTGCAGAGGGACATTTCTTAGCAGAAGGGAATTTGTGTCATCGTGGTCAGAAAGAAGGAGCATAGTACAAACTGGCTTGCACTGCACAAAAAACATTGCAGCCACTGGTGCAGATTAGACTCTATTAATTTTGCAATGTGTTAATCCAAAGTATACTAATCCAGATTGTAATTCCCAGTCTGCTGAGACAAGAATTGAATTTCAATTCCATAGCTAGACAAGTGAAGATGGGAACTGTAGGAAAAGCTTATGATCACAAACTACACATCCCTATTCAAATTAATGCTGTCCAGTTTGTAGTTTAGTGTCCCAGTTCCCTCAATATTACGGAATCTCTCGGGGATAGGAATCTTCAGCAACAGCATCTCAGTGACCTCTATCCTGCTGCACAAGAGAGAAAGCTGATTCCTCTTGTGGTGACCAAAAGTCAGGCAAGCCCCTCTCCCAAAGGCTCTTGAAAGCTGTCTGGGGGAGGCGAGCTGCATACCTTCCAGGGCCGTCAGAGGCAGGGCAGCATTCCTCTGCTCCCAGCCCTCACCCATCTGTCCCCCATCAGCTGGGGGATACTAAAATAAATCGGGAGTGGGCTGATGCACAAGCTGTATTACAGAAGGTATGTCCTCCCCAGGAAATGTGTAAACAAATATTTGAAAGATCTAAAAATATGAACAAAGATGCCTCTGTGGCAAACAAAGAACCTTCAAAAGTCTGTGGCACATGTTCTACATACAGTTGTTACGTAGTGAAGTTAAATTGCTAAATAAAATTACTTTTAAATAGCCAAAGCTATAGAATCTTCAGCCTCAATATAGCATCCTTAATATTGGGTTTTTAGTTTAACATCTTGCTCAGTTTTGGTGTGGCCTCATCTGTGTAATGTATTAGATATATGAAAAATAAATATTATTGCAAAACATCCACTTACTCCTACATAATGTTCTCTTTTGGTCTGGCCTTTGCTACTGAAAAAAGAAATCAGGCTTACGTCTGTACTATTGTTTAAATAGTTGGAAGTGCTGCTGAAGATGACTCTATCTGCCCTGAGTTCTGACTACTGCTAAACACTTGAAAACTTCTTGCTTCAGCACCAGTAGTCCTCCTCTCTCACTGTGCTTGGTCAGTAAAAAGTCAGTAAGAAGCACAGTGTTAGGGCAGTGCTACAACATTTTCATTTGTCTGGTCTCTAATGACAGTATTTGTCCCAGTTCAAGCACACTAACTCATATCCTGTCGCTCTTGCTCTGTCCAAGCCTTCTGATGTTTATGACTCTTTTCCCTTGTGCTGAATCTCTGCCCAGTTATGTGTCATGAACAGCCTCTGCTCCCTTACAGCCAGATTTCCTCACCCTGGCCAGAGATCTGCATATAAGGAATGAAGTCACTCCCAGCCATTACTGGTCTCTGCAGCACACAGCTCTTCATGTTTCTCTAGCCCAAATTCTTATTTTACACTAGTGCTCTCTGCCTTTGCTATCCAAGCTAGTCCTTTATCTGTGCAATTAATATGTCCTTACAATATTTAATTATCTACTTTGTAAAGAGATCTTTAACAAGCTTTTTAAAGGGGTTGTAAAGCAAAAGGCTTCTAAAAGACCAGGCAAAAAAGGAGCACAGTTGCTCAGCTATATTTTTCAAAAGCAGTCTGATTTTTCAAAGATGAACTCTTTTCTATGACTTTCTGTGAATTATCTCCATTTAAAGTCTAACTTTCTAGGGGTTTCCTGAGTTTCACTCTAACTGGTACTTTGTTCTCTTCTCTTCGTTCTCATATGACCTTCTTTAACAGCAAAGAACTGAGATTTTAATGATGTTTTAGGGTTTTGTTTGCAAGGTCACAGCCATGTAAATGCTTAAATAATACTTTTCCCTGTTAAAATCTGATATGTTTCATTTTTTAAAGGTTTCCTTTAGCAGCTGCAAAGCAATTGCATGCAAACGCTTATGCTATATAACCTTAGCCATTCCAGGCACCATTTTTCCCAATTAAAAGGATCTCCACTCCTCAGGAGCAATACTGTTTGATTTCAGGGCTTCCTCTCATCTCTCGCAGCGTGGACAATTCTGGATCAGTCCTCCTCTGCTGCTCCCATTGCTCTGCTGCATCTCCTCTCCCCAGCTGTTTGTACCTTCTCTGCAGAGAACCCGTGAGGAGGGACAGGAGAGTGTGTTCTCACAGCACTGCTGCTTCTCTAAATTTTTATGAATGCTTTGCACTCCTACAACATCACATTCACTCAGTGTAGCCCACACCACCAGCAAAGGGCATGGGAAAACCAGACACTTGGTGTCCCGCCTTCAGAAAACTGGATAAAGTTTTCATTTGTTGCTTTTTAAAAAGAGGTCAGATTGATAACTGCAACAGCAGCTTAGTTTCCCTGTCTCTTCTCTACAGTATGTTCCATGCGTTACTTATCTCCCTGTGAGACAAACTTCCTTCATGGAAAAATTCCTGTTTCTGTGGTTGACCATTACACCTTCTATTTCTAGTTCCCAATTCTTGACCTTTTGATCTACATCACAAATTATAAATTTCTTTTTGATTACTGTTTAGACCTCCTGTCTTGGTGTATCATTTTTATCAATACTGATTTTTCCTCTTCTGAGAAATGAATGTACACCCAAGGGAATATATTTTAATCATGCACATTTATATCTATATGTATGTATTATTTAATAATATTAATCCCTCTGTCAAGTGCTGGTTTATAACCAGGTAGAACATAGAGTAGTTTCGGGTGATTATGTCACCCAGGCAAAAGTCACAGAAAACCAATTACAACTCAGTTTGTGGTTCTGCTCCACCACTCATGTGGGATGCTAAAAGAAACTAAACATTCCTTTATTTCTTCACACTGGTTATAAGTGCTGTTGTGGTGGATAATCAGTCTCTGCAGGCCTGCCCCTCTGCTTCCCCTCTGTGACTGACGGGAGAAGTAAGTGAGATCAGGGAATTCCTGGAGCTGTTACATGGGTGTACAGGCCTGTGCTGGGACACATCTTCATTAGTTTTTCTTGACAGATTACCTTTTCAAAACTATAACAACATACTGTCTCACATCAACCTCACAAATTTGCCTAAAAACCCACAATAAAATACAAATCATAATCAAGTGTCGCTATGGCTGCCACAGATGAAGATTTTATCATAGCTGTATTGTGTTTGACAATGTTTAACAACATTTATTACATGGATGTGGGTAATTACTGTGTTCCTCTCCTATGGAGAGCCACAGGTCTTGATTGCTTTGTGATACAATACAGTTTAAGTCTTCCTTACTTCCACTCCATGGGCTCCTAACAGCTATAGAGACTCTGATCTGAGTGGAGGTGGAGCAGTCAGGAGTGCCACTATGACCTTAACAAATCACTGGGAATTTTTTTATGCTCACAATAGATAGTACAGACTGATTTTCTGTTTGGTTAATAAATTGACATTTGCTGTGTCATAACACAACTGCTTGAATATGTAACATATATTCTTATTGTCTCAATAAGGGTACTTGTGTTTGAGCACAACATACCAGTTTTGTGATCTGTTAGAATTAATGAGTTGAAGATTGCTGAAGTTACTATGAATTTAATGTTCCTTAAAGGAAAATTGTTGAACCCTAGAGTCCCAAAATTAAATCACCCTGACAGAGAACTTGTAATTTAAAAGTGATCTGTTAAATACTAAATAAATAGACGGAGCCTTCTAAGGAAAGGTCTTTACTCTGGAAAGGTACTCCTGATTCATCTGCTGGGCCTAATAAAAAAAAATAACCTAACAACAAATAATTCAATATGATTCATTGTAGCTGAATACTTGTACTGTAAAAAAAATAGATTTTGTGATCATGGTGATAGAAAGTAGATTCAAATGTATAAATTCTGCCAGCTAGGATTAGATGTACTCAAGTGTTTGGGATTATCTCCCCCTCTAGTGGCTGTTTTATTCAAAAATATGAAAACTGAGATTATCTAGATATAGTATAATTTTTGGAGGGTATTTAGAAAATTTAGGTCAGATAGAAGTGACTAAAGTGGACTGTTTATTTTTTTTACTGTGCTAGATTTGAGTGAAAGGGTATTGGTATAAACCAGAATAAGATTTGAAATCCATTATTTTCTTAAAACCTTGAGAGTGATTTGGATATCACAGAATCACAGAATCAATTAGGTTGAAAAATACCTCTGAGATTATTGAGTCTAATCTTTGAATTAAATATTTCACAGGCTAACGCATAAAACTATGAAATTTTGGGTTTGGATGTATACAGTAAGGTATTTCTTTTGTCCCACTGTGATCTTATACTTTTTTTATTTGGTGCTGCTCAAAATTTATCTTCAATGCTTTACAATTTCATGGTAGGTGTTGCGGGTTTTATCCGTGCTGGGTGAACAATTATTAGTGAGGGTGGTATTGCTAGGGGGAAGCTGAATGGATTTCAGTACTGGCAAGTGAGGCAGTATTGTTGCTGTACTTTTTGTTATCATGTCAGAAGTCTTATGTGCTCTCCAAGATCAGTTCTTAAAAATATTTAAAACTAAATTGGTCCTAAAACGTTTTCACTGACCCTGCAGTTATAATAAACAAAAAACCTCCACTTAGTAATCAGTAGCAGTAAGCAAAACAAAGAACACACTATGAATTTTCAGGAAGGAAATAGAGAGCAAAATGGAAAATCTAATTACACCACTGTATAAATTGTTTGCCCACACCTTGAATATCCTGTGCAGTTACTGTTCTTCCATCTCAAAAAGGATATGTAAGAACTAGAACAAGGAAGAGAAGGGCAGCAGGGTGACCAAAGGACCAGAACAGCTTCCCTAAGGAGGATGGTTGAATTGGCTGGAGGTGTTTCTGCAGGGCAAGATATGTCAGAAGACTACAAAAATAAGAGTGGCATGGAGAAAATGGGATAGAGATAGAATGTTCACCATGTTTTTCAAATGCAAATAGGGGATGATAGTGGGAACCAGGTTCGAAAAAAATAGTTGAAAGAGACTCTTCATGCAATAGAAAACCTGTGGATCCCTTTGCTGAACAATCCAGTGGATTCAACAACTTTGCATGGGGTCAGTGGGAGGCTAGAGAAGGATCTGGAAGAGCTTCCACCTGGTCTTGGCCTATCCTTGTCCCCAGAGAGGTGCCCAGTGCCAGGACTGGGGCTGCCTCAGGGCTCCTTGGCTGCCAAGCTCCAGGCTGAAGCAGCAGGAGAGGGTCTGGCTGCCAGGAACTGCTGTCACCCACCCACCCACAGGGCCCCTGGTGCCCTGGCTGATGTGTCATGGTGGCACCGTGACAATAGGCTCTAAAAATTGCCTGAACTAAAGATGGTCAGAGCCTGGGAAAATATTATGCAAAAATATCACATGAGCTTGCTCACTTCTTTTCTCTCCCCAGGTGTCTTGTGACCGCATTTGGAACCAGAATATCAAACTCTGGAAATATTCCCAAAAGCATTCTCCTGAATTTATTTAGACACACAAATAAGAGCATGATATGTGAAAAATCCCTTAATTCCATGCTGAATTAGTCAAGCAACAGCTGGAATGTTGTTTTTCCTGTAACTTAAGTTGCAAACAGAAAACACTTCTATGTTTAAACTATCGTCTAGCTATTACCTGTAAAAATGTACATTAATCTTCAGTCACGGAAACTTGTATTTGTGACTATTTCAGTGAAATGGCTTTCTCTTTTTGTAAGTATCAATGTTTTTAACAACCTGAAATTCAAGAGAAGATTTTGTACAAATCACTTTGGACAACTGTTCTGTCATACACTTTGCCATTAGTGGAGCTGAGGGAAATGCTGGGGGCAGTAGGTGACTGCCCAGCAAGTCCACCTGAAGGAGCTGACTGACTTGGGAGTTGTCAGGAGTGAAGGGGCTGATAAAATGAGCTGAAAGGAGCTGATGGAGTGACAGGCAGGCTTGGGTAAATGTCTGAGGTGAGTGGTGTCAAATTAGTGTCAAATAAATAACTGATGTGATTGAAGTCAAAAGTGACATGAGAATTGAGGGACAAAGGTGACTGTAGTGACTCAGGTGTGATGCAGACTGAGGCTTTCTGAGATATATTTGGACATACCTATATAACACACTATTCACCAAATATCAGCACTGATTGCATTGCTGAGAAGGGGTTACCTCATGGCATGACTATCAGTTCTGAAAATCTGAAAATTTTGTTTCTTTATCATGTTTCAGCATGGGTCTAAGAAGGGGAAGTTGTGCTTAACCAGCTTGACAAGTTGGACATAAACCGAAACACAGGAAATTCCACTAAAGCATATGGAAAAAAGAATTATCTTGAGGGTGTTTAAGCAGTAGAAAAATTAAAAAAATTCTGTTGAAATCAATAGTAGAAAACTTGCTTTCCTGCTCTGTGGCTTCTAAGGCCACTGGAAGAGTTTTATGTCCAGTTTTGCATGTCAAATTTTGACAACAGTACCGACAAACTGGAAAATCATAAAGAACAGAACCTATGAATTCCAAGGGAATGATGAAATAAATAGCTTTATCCAAAACAATTAGCTTATTTCTAGGAGTGAAAAAATTGACCAAGAAAACATTTCCCACTGGGGGGCAGTGAGCGAGAGGCTGTGTGGGCTTTAGCTGTCTACCAGAGTTAATCCCCAATAAACACATTAAAACTATAGTATAAAGGTCACTTTTCCTGCCTAGTCTCTGAAGGATAGATGAGAAAAGAAGTGTACTTTGAAGTAATAATTGATATTAGTAAAAAAATAATGAAATGGGCAAATGAGAACGGGACCATGCCCCTTGTGTATACTTTGGCTTCCGGAGAGTTTAAGGAATAGGTGGAAAATCCTTTTAGGGGATGATGAGGAATTCTTGGGCTGAGACATGGGGTTTCTGCAGGTTTTTTGCAGCCCTGTGTATGTATGTTTCCATAAAAGATGAGCAGGAGAGTCCCTCATCCAGAGTTCAAATTGCATCAAAAGGAGTAGAAGAGAAACACATTCCAAGGTGAAGTACCAATCCCAAGTCTGGGCATTGGGTTTCTTACACTATTCTGTAAAGAATGTCAGGTTTTCTGCTCCTGAATTATCTGTGTTTTAGTCCTAGTATTTATTTAGCTATCACATTCCCGAGGATGTGTTGCCATAGACGGTGGGTGAACAAAAGCTGTTGATGCCTCAGTGTCAGGTTGTACATGCTTACTCTGTCCTTCATGTATATTTAATCTCAGACAGCTTTCAGTACTTTGGTGATGCATTGTAACCACTGCCTATAGTGCAATTACCACCCTGACTTGTGTCTATCTTCTGTCAGAAGTTAAGGAGGAAGATATTTTCTTTGGGACAGATTAGTTTATGAACACCTTTGGAATTTGATTTCTGCATGAACGATCACCATGTCTAACGGACTGTCAGCAAGGGTTTTTATTTTCACTGCTACCTTCGGGAACGAGGAGTGCAGGAAACCTGATAACGAGGATTTTCTCTGGTCATTTAAGAGGGCACCCCTCACTGCGTTATCCAATTAGCAGAAAGATGTGCACCTGTAGCATCCGGCTGTATTAAATTTCATTGCTTTTTTGTCAAGCAGTTAAAATAGCGGCGTTCAAAGCTTTTAACTCTCCTACCTCCCCCAGACGTGCCAGGTCGAGGGCTGCACAAACGCAAACATTTGAGAATTCCTGAGAACGAGATGTTAAAGGTAAGATCTTGTCGCTGTGTCTGAAGTATTAATGCTGCACCTGATACAAGTTTTCAGCTTTTAGGGCGGTGACAAGGTGTGACACCCTGGGCAGTCGGGGGGTGTTGTCGCCGGGGGCTCTCTGAGCCGCCTGAGGGGCGGCCGCTGGGAGCGGGGAATTCTGCGTCGCCGCAGGCTTTGGCGTCCGTCCCGCTGGGCGCGGAATCTCCCAGCCACCGGCAGCCCGTTTCCATGGGAAGCCGGGACTGAGCTCGGGCTGGAAGGGGAAGTTCAAAAAGCGCCCACCGGACGGCGGGGGGCGGTGGCGGGAGCCCCTGGCCGTGGCAACCACGCCGGGCGATGGAGGCGGTGGCGGGGCAGCCGCAGGGCCCGGCCGTCGCCGCNCCGCCGGGAGCCCCGGGCAGGCGGCACACGGGGGGCGGAAAGTGCCGCGCTCGCAGACTGCGTGGGCAAGGGCGCTACGGAGCGGCTGCGGCGGTAACTTTGCTCCGAAGGCGTGCGAGGGACGAGGCGCCCTGCGGGAGTGCGGACCCGCCGTGTGCGGGGCGGCGGTCACCGCTTCTCTCTGCTCTGGTGAGGGCTGCGCTCAGAACTGGAGAGAACCAGGCGTAGTTTGCCTCCTCGGAGAAGGCATTTTTATCTGTGATGAAACTCAAACTTTTACTGCTTACAAACAAACTACGCGTTGCTGTATCTTGAAGAGGGCAGTTGTTTCTAATGGCAATTACTCGTCTTGTGACAAGACTTCACGTACGAAAACACTAAAGGAGTGTGTTTTCGCGAGTACCAGCGTCATAGGGTGCTCTTGAGTCCTCCAGTAAAGAAGAGGAATCGTGTAAATTCCCGTTTCCTGAATCACACTGGAAGTCTGTTGCTTTCAGCTCCACTCTGATAGTTACTTTATTACTAGCTTTGTTGAGTCGAAACACACACCAACATTGTTTCGAGGATTAACACAGTTAATGAAACGGTTTCTTCTAAGCTATTTGTTTTCCCTTTGTTTTGGCTGAGTCCTCGATGTACCTACAAGCAGAGAAGTTTCCAGTATGATCTTTCACTATTGATGGGAGCTAACTTGATTGCCTTTTCCGGGAGGGGGGTGTGTGGTTCATAGATGCTAGGGATGGTTGGATTCCATATAGATCCCCATAATGTTAGACCAATACAAGTGCCCCACATTCTTAAATTTTGCAGTAGTTACCAGGATATGTTCCAGACACAACTGAGCTATTTCTGTGCAATTGCGTACTTAAAAAGTAGTTGTGCTTATCTCTTAGAAGAGTAACTTGTTTACCAGGAGGGCTTTCCTACCAAAACTTAAAGTTTTCAAGCAAAGAGAGTCAGTTTGATACTTTGGTAATACAATCTAGAATACATTAAACTTTCGTAAAAAGATATTATTTGGTTTACAAGAGGTTAATTAAAAATGTAATTAATTAGGTATTTGATACCTGAAGCTAGGGATAAAAATGAAGCCACTCCTTCTTATTAATGTTCATTTGAATTTTAATCATAGTATTATTCAGTTAAGAATTTGATTCCTAATTTTTCTTTTAGCTTTTGTGGATATGAGATGATGTATACAGAACTTTTTAAAAAAATTCATAGTTTGATTACATTTATCATTTTATACCTTCACGTGCTAGAAACTTTTTCTTTTGTGCAACTTGGGAATGAAATCTATATTAGTAAGCAATGTGTCTTATTTTTTCTCTTTTCTAGAATGGGGCTTGATGATATACCTTTTCAATAACCAAAAATGTCCAAATGTTCTCTTACATTTTAGCAGCCTATGTTTTGCAGGGAATGGAGGAAGATAGAGATGAAAGAGAATTTGTTCCACAGTTGAGCAATTCACAGTTCAACCACTAAGGACAAAAAAGTAGCTGTGTTATTCTTGTGTAGTGTAACTTGCCTTAATAGGAATTTTTAATAAACAGACCAATATAAGTGTTAACCTTTTAAATTCTGAAGTCTTGGGATGTTCAGGTGCAATAGCCCATGTGGAAAGGCAGACTCCCTTTCCATTGCCTCCCCAGTGGATATATAGTGGATTTTTAAAGTAATGATGGGAAGCATGTAACAAACATCTTTCAGGTATTAGCAGTTTCCCAGGGCAACAAAATTAGGACACTAATAATTGCTCAATACCAGAAGTGTAAACAGGGAAAAACATCTGATTTGTTAGTGAAAATATGTGGAAAGGTTTAAGACTGTGACAGCTGTTTGGCAATAACTTTATTGAAAGAAATAAAATGCTTTCCTTGCAAATAAAAGATAAAATTTCAGCCTAATTCTATCTGCCATGATTTTGGTATTGTCCTGATGGAAAACAATTCTTCAGTTTTATTAGTGTTTCTTTTCTGAAACAATATAGAGAAGAGGTCATGCGTTCAGCTTCTGCCAAAGGCAGGTTGTTATAAGTCACTGCCTTCATGTACACACCCTGCAGCAGTTATAACCCAGCAACTCATTGCTAAGGAAAATCCTGCACTTGGCAACATACATCAAAATGAACCGGGGCAGGAAGCTACATGATGTGTGTTTTTCTGAGGATGCATGCAAAGTTGCAAGGAGAGATAGTTAAGCTGTGGGAACTGGAAAGAAAAAGTGGATGAAAAAATGGAACTGCTTCTTCAATGTCCAATGAAGAGATAAATTTTCTGGCTTTTGGGTCTGTAATTTTTTAAGCAGTGATTTGCCATATTTAATCAGATTTAAAACTATCCACTTGCTTGCTGGTGGCAGAAACCACTGAAAACTGATTCTGAATGTCACAGCGTGCAGTAAATTGCATGAAACAGGCTCTTACTGTGGTGTAAGGTGGCTGAAGTAAGCTTAGCAATGGCTGATGGCTAACCTGCTGGAAGACAGAAAAAGCAGCCTTTTGTTTTCATCAGCAGTAGGATACTACCAGAAATTACAAAATATGCAGCAATGGAGAGAGGAATTGATGCAGTAGCATGAGAACTATGTGTAGAGTTAATGAGTTTTCTAGCAGGCCTTTCTAATAAAAAGAAAACAGAAGCCCAGTGATGCTGTTTTGTTTGGAATACAGGGACGAATGAGCAATAAATCAATATGGATTCCATTTGGCAAATATATTTGGGTGCAATGTGACATCGTAATTTTAAATGGGAAAGAAGGGTGTTTCTTAGGCACAATCGGGCTGTGACTGGTTAAGAGAATGTCACGGATTCTTACTGCTTTCAGTTTTCAGTTGCCAAATAATACTTGAAACTACTTAGTAGACATAATGGATATTTCCAAAGAACTGTGACTGGTAATGAAGGAGTAGTCCATCATTACAATTAATGTTCAGAAGATTTGCAGATAAGGAAGACCTCTGTCACTTAACCTAGATCAGACAATGTGTCCTACTCCAAGCAGTTCAAGAATGATAACACTTCATGACAAATAACCATCATGTGCCACAGAAGCAGAAAGGGGTTTCATAGCCAGCAGCTACAGGGCATCGTGTCCAACCCCCTCCACTGTGAATGTGCAGTGAGAGATGCTAAGCTGGGGACACAGCAATAGCACAGCTCTGGTTGCTCAGCAACAATTGCAGCTTTCTACTCTGAGTGTGCATTAAGCAGGCAGTGGCAGTTGTGCTTTTCCCAGAAAGGTTTGATCTAACACCGAGGAGCAAATTCCTCTCTGACATGGTTGGAAGACATAGGCTGCTCATGTATAGCCCAGAAAGCCCAGGATAACTGTATAACTCTGCATTATTGCCACTTTTGTGGAATTGAATAGGTTTTGGCATTTGTTTATAACGTTGAAATTTGCCATCTATACTTCCTCTATTGCTGGAGTTATGTAAATGGAAGTGCTTGGTTATTGGCAAGTAACTGGTTTTGCTTGTAGGTTTCTGAGTAGACATTTAAAATACCTGAAGGGGGTGTTGGGGTGAGGACCTGGGGTTGAACCACAGGGAAAGAGATAATGTTGAACACTTCTGCCTCTGTGCAGTGGAACTGCTGATGATGACAGGCTGCAGCTGGTCCAGTTTAACTGCACAGCAGAAAGGGACATAACACCAATAGTTCTGGGAAATAACACTGTGCCTCCTCACATGTTGTGGTGTTCCTAATCCCAGTAGATTGCAGGGTGTCGTGGTTTAACCTAGCTGGCAAATAAGGCCCATAGAACAGTTCACCTACTTTTCTCTTTGGACTGGAGTGGGAGAAAGTATTAGACTTTTCTAAAAGTGAAGAAATTTGTGGTTTGAGATTGAAAGAGTTTAATAAGGAAAATAAAGTCCTGCATGCAAGCAAAGCAGGTTAAGGAACACATTCACCACTTCCTATAGGCTCCAACACATGTAACGTGACTTGGGAAGGCAAACACCTTTCCTCTGAATGTCCCCCCCTTTCTCCTTCTCCCCCTGCTTTATATACTGAGGGTGGTGCCATGTAGTCTGGAATACCCCTTAGGTCAGCTGTTGTGGCTGTGCTCCCTCCCAGTTTCTTGTGCTCCCCCAGCCTTTTGTTGGTGGTGTAAGAAAGCCTTGGTGCTAGCTCAGCACTGCTCAGCAGTGACTGAAACATCCCTGAGTTATCAACACTGTTTCCTGCACAAATCCAAAACATGGCCCTGTACCAGTTACTAGGGACAAATTTACCTCATCCAAACCCAGCACAGCGGGTATTAGGGGAACAGGATTAAAAGTGAACAAAAAGGCTAAGTGCAGAGAGTGGCACTTGACATTCCTTATAGTTTCTAAGATTAAGGAAGGGCAGACTGAGTTACAAAGGCTTCTTGGAGGCTATTGCAGGACAAAAAACTCAACTCTCTTTCCTTATTGTTTTGAGTACAGTTTGCCCTCAAGTATCTATTCTATTTATACTCAAATCAGATGTCTTTCCTGCTTGGCTGAGGAAAGAGAAAGGACGTGCTTTCTGTGAGGATGTTAGAAGCATTCAGGGCTCCTAGAAAAGCTGAAGACAATGCTAAAGTATCGTGATGAAAAAAATAAATATTAGTATGTTGTATGAAAAGTATTAGAAACTTGAGATTCTTGGAGCAATAAATCCTTTATGTTGCTGAACTTGGAATTGTCTTCTGATCTGTGTTCCATTTGTGATTCCCATATTGCTGTTGTGACTAGCACCTATGAACGTAATTGTTGTTACAGCGGGTTGAAGAATGGTCTAAATTGCCAATTTTAGACTAATTTAAATGACTCCACTTCTTTTATCAGAATACAGAAGAAGCTTGGATTTTTTGACTGAAATATGTGACTAAAGCCTTTGTATTTTAGTTAATAGTTTACAAAAGAAAATACACCAGGTTTTTTCACAGCATGGAACACATAGTGTTCCACGAACACTAAAAGTTTAAAGAACAATCAGATTTTTACTATGAAAAAGAAGTGTTTTGTTTAGCGGATAATAAAGGGTGTAGTATTCAAGCTCCAGCTGCTGAGGGATTATGAGATCATAACTTGGGTTTGCAATCAGGTGCCAGAAGTTTGACTCAGTAGTTTCTCTTGATTTACCATTTTATTCCTAAAAATCTATATACCAAAAACGTTTTAAGTATCTAGCATGGAGAAAATAACACACATTCTGCCTCTCCTGAACTTCATTTGGCATGTTTTAAGATGTGAAAACGTAAACTATGGGAATTGGGATTTCTCAAATCTATTTCTAGATCTTTAGTTTAATAAAGAAATAAAACTTCCCTCCTTCCTGCTCTGAATTATTTTTTCTTTTCAAAGCTTTTGACCTTTTCAAGAAGAATACTTATTATATGTGGTGAACTGTTTATTGATATAAATTAGGTCAAGAAACACAGAACTCTTTTGTATGAAATAATTTCTTTTACCCTTGATTTTCTATGAAATGTTGTGTGTGTACAAAGGATGTATAAGTAAGAAGATCTTTCTACTAGGATTTATTAGCAGGATTTTCAGCTGATGGCATTCATTGGCTGTAAAGATGGCAGATTTGTTTTTTTGTGGGAAAAGTAAAAACCAGCAGAATGGTGGGGGAGAGAGTGAGGGTGCTCCCCACCAGTGTGGCCAGGTGATGGGTGCCTGCTGAGCACCCTCTTAGACTGGTCTGTCTATGCCTCCTGTGCAGCATGGGGCAGTGATAAGGATCAGGAATGATACTAGGTCCTGTCTTTTCCTTGGGACTTGTCCAAACTCCCTATTATTACTTCTTATTGGAGTATGCCAATCAAATGTAAACGTTGCTTACTGGTTTTTAAATCTCTTTGCACATGTTATCTAGTAATAGTTACCAAGCATCTCTATGACTGTTTTCGATTTTGTTATGCATTATGTTTGTTTTTTTCTAATGTAAACTGAAATCTTCAAAGACAAAAAGCAAAGAAAGGAGGAATTGAGGAAGGGTGATCCTTTTGCCAGAGGGAATGGTTTCCTATAAGCATGGCAGCAGCACTTCAGGGGTTTGCAGGTGCAGGTCAAAGGGAATAACAACACAAGAGTGTTAGCACCAGAGCAGCAAAGGGAAAAAATCCTGCCCACAGAGGCTCTGGAAAACAGCTTGGGTGCAAAACTACAGAACTGTAAGCCTTTGGCATTATTGAGATGAAAGCACCTGAAAGTACCATGTCATAAGATGTTTTCAGATCTGCTGGAATTTAAAAGCTGAAGTTCAAATCTACTGAAATACATCAAGGGACTGTAACAGTCTCAACAAAATGGTGAGCTTAACCTTTACCTGTGGTGGGGTTATTTTGTATCCCCCAGATGATATGAACAGGCCTCTGGACAATTATTTAACTGTAGTGAAGAGGGAATTCCTGCTAAAAGCTGAGAAGCAGAGTTTGCAAGAGTGTTGGTTTAGCCACATGCAGACAATGCAGTAACTTTGGGGAAAAGCTTTTGGAAGCTTACTTTGTTTTCTCAGGAGCACTGTTACAACAGTATTCAATTACAAGTAATTTTAAATCTTAAGAAAAATGTGAATAAAGGGGTTTGGATACTAACTTCCCCCTGCCCCAGCTTGCTATATGGCAGTCATGGGATCATGGTTGGGGAAAAAGGCACTGGAAGTACTAAGTAAAAGAGAAGTGTCGATACCATGGTTTGTTAAGGGTGAGCCTCCAGAGGTCCAGTAAAGGTAGTAATCTAAATCTTAAGTTAATCAATAAATGAAAAAAGTCTCTAAATGCTTAGAACATGGAGAAGTGCCTTGTTAGAGGATGACTAGTTTCAGAAAGAATGAAAGACTAAAATTTTACTAAGAAGAGAGGAGAAAAAAGAATTACAGTGTAGAAAAAAAATTAGAAATCTATGGCTTTGCTTATTTCCTTTTTGTTTCTCCAGAGAAAAAGAACTGGTATGAAAGCCAACCCTACTGCATTGGCTGGTTGGCAAGCCATAGCTGCTACTATTAAAATGCCATAGCTGCTACTATTAAAAATTGCCAAGTGGGTGTTTTTTGTTATTAGTCAAAGAATTGGGTAGCATGAATTAAATGTACTTAGTTACTGCAGGGCTGTTTAATTAAATTTTTATCAAACTTAAATTTTAAAGAAATAAGTAGGTAAAAGTTGCATTAAACATAATCTCGTTTGGTGGTAAATAAGCCCAATAGACTGAAAAATGAGTAAGGCATTCTTAAAGACTACTTGGAAATAAATATTAATTTAAAATGTTAAAAACTTAGTAAATAAAAACACTTCCCTCATCACTTTCTACATTTTGAAATCTTTGCGTGGAAAGATTTAATTTCTTTTAGTTGTGCATGTATTAGTAAATTAGAGGAGACAGAGAAAACAAGGAAGACATTTTACTTTCAATGTTTTCATACTGAAGACTTCTTGTTTGAGCTAGTAACACAGCTGAACAAATATCTCTTCCTGAGTTACCCGGGAAGAAGTGCCATGCAACTTCTATTTTTAGCTAATGCATCTAGCTCTTTTCAAAGATGGTCTGGTAGGCACACCTCAAACTAAGATTGGTAGGAAAGGTCCAAAGGACAGCTGGAGGTTTAAATAACTTCTAAGTGACTGGAAAAAAACCAAGAAGCTCAGCATAGCTACTGAACGGTTTTAATGAATATGTTGTGCATGACAGAGTGATACAACACAATGGAAATACCTTTTTATTAAAATCTATAATGGCATAGATATGTAGTGCACAAGTTATTTGCATCCTGTTTGCTATATGGTCAAACTTTTATGATTGGACTGTATCTGGAACTTTTTTTCACCCTAAATGATTCTATAACTTAGTCAGTATGAGTACATCATGTCTCAGCTGCAGAGCTGGCTTCTGTCTCTGGAGCATAACAAGTGCTTTTCTCGTGACCCGTAGGTCAGAGGAGTTACTCCTGTGAGCTCAGTGCACCTATGAATGGAGATTTAAAAAGCTGTAGAGCAGTTTAGTTCAGCTGTGTCTGAACAGCTCTAAAAAACTGTAAACAAGTGTGGTGAAAAAGCCTAAATTCAGCACAGCAATCGACCCCCTCAAATGTTAATATTACTGAAAGGGGAAAAACGATTCCGTATCTGTTTAGTTGCTTCTGTGTGGATCCAGGTGTTCTTTTGGTGCTGTCAACTCAGCTTAAGATAGTTTTGGGACATGGAACAACTTGCCGGGCCTGAATCAAAGGTCTTGTCTGATATCCATTGATAGCCAGACAAAAATGTGAGCTTTTAACTGACTTTTTTTTTTTTTTTTTGGCTATTCCATGGGAAAAAAAAATTATCCAAATGGACACTTTGTTATTAGTGCTAAGCTACCCAGAAATATCCCAGGTACAACCATGATTTTAGTTATTGATTTACTTATGTGGTTTGCATATCAGAAATAAAAAAGGCATGTGTCTTTAAGGCTTGTGCTGCTGAATCCCCTTCCAGCTAAAGTAAATAAAGGGCAGTAGAACAGAAAATACAAACAACTACAAACATCAATACCTTCACTTAAAAGGATAACAAAACAGATTGTAGAAAGTAGTTAATATCTGTAAAAGTATTTACTATGTTAAAAAGTGATAAATGACTTAAATAATCAGTTTGCCCAGCTTCCCATGTTGATCTAGAAAAAGTACAAATAAATTTTTTGACCTTTATAGTGATAGCTTCAAAGAAGTTTCATTTTTCAAAAATTTCTATTTCATCATCTAATACGCCTAAAATGGAAATGTTGTTAAAAACTTGTCTCCAGTAATCTTTTACATTTTTTAGACTGTGCATTTGTCTCAGGCTTAATGAAAAAGGGAAATTTTAACCAGTAGTGATCATGACCCTTTAAAGTTATGATGATTACTAATTTCTGTATGTTAGCCAGTTGCTCACAAAGGTAGAAATAGGCTTCATGGTAGCAATGATCAGTTCAGAGACCATAATTTTGATGTGAATTTAGGTTTAAATTTGCTTTTTCCCCCCTTGCTTACACTGAATTTTCATTTGCCATTCTAATACCTCATAGTTGCTCAGTCTTGGAAGTTTCTGTAATTCTTTGTGCTCCTCCTTATTACCTTGAATAACATAGTTTTGTCTGCAGATGTCACTCTTGTAGCTTTTCCTTTTTCACCTGACTGCAGATGCCTGTAGTGCTCCACTTATACCTTAAAACTGTTGCTATAAGATCTAACTATTCATTTTTTCCCTATCCTCTCCATTCCAACATTTAATCAAGTCTCTATCTTTGAAGGTCATTTCCCTTATGCTTTTCCTAAAAGCACTTGACAATTGATCTTTTTGAAAGCTTTATTTGCAAATCCATATAATTTAGCTCCATCTTCTTTACACTAATGCTTATTAACCTCTTTAGTGAACCTCAGCAGTTCATGATAAGTGTTTCTCCCTTTCACAAAAATCTTCTTGAGTTTTCCTTTGGAAATTAAATAATTTGAGCTGCCTCTTAATTATATGTTTTAATATAATGCCTGTTACTTTACCTACCAAGGCTTCCTCATCAGGTGTTTCTCATTCAACTAGCTCTGAAGGCGTGCATTTATTTTATTAGCCAGTGCCCGGTCCTCTGATACTGATGCAGATTACATGTCACATTAAGAAGTTTTAGTCTTTTGTCTTTGAGTTCCTTTGCAATTTTTGGGCATCTAGGCATGTGAGGCATTACTTCCCATTCATTAAAAATAACCAAGTTTTTTTCTTTTTTAGCTTACAAACTCATCATCTGGCCCTAATATATTGCCTCCTTAATGGGAGGTTTCTGTGAAGAAAATAGTGAATTCTGCAGCAAAAATGTATACAAATTGAGTACTCTTCTATTGCTTTCTTATAGAATCATAGAATGGTTTGGATTCAAAGAGATCTTAAAGAACATCTAGTTCCAATCCCCCTGCCATGGGCAGGGACACCATCCAGTAGACTAGGTTGCTCAAAGCTCCATCCAGCCTGGCCTTGAACACTTCCAGGGATGGGGCATACACAGCCTCTCTGGGCAATCTGTTCTGTTGTCTCACCATCCTCACAGTAAAGATTTTCTTCCTAATATCTCATATAAACCTACCCTCTTTCAGTTTGACTGTATTTCCCCTTGTTCTGTCACTACCTGCTCTTATAAAAAGTCCCTCTTTGTCTTTCTTGTGATCTCCCTTCAGGTGCTGGAAGGCCACAATTAAGTCGCCCCACTGCATTTTCATTTCCAGGCTGAACATACACAATTTTCTCAGCCTTTGGCCTCAGGACAGGTGCTCCATCCCTCTAATAATCTTGTTGGCCCTCCTCTGGACTCACTACAGCAGGGCCATGTCTTTTCTGTGCTGGATGCAGCACTGCAGGCGGGATGCAGCCCAGAACACGTTTGGCTTTCTGGGCTGCAAGAGCACATTGCTGGGTCATGTCCAGCCTCTCATCCAGCAGCACTCCCAAGACTTGCATTGCCATGGTTTTTTTTTTGAAGATATTGTGGAAGTTTCCTGTTAGTGTGGTGCACCATGGAAGGGACCTCATTATCACCACTTTGTATTTCTTATTAGCAATTATTCAGTCTGCTTCATCTTGCCTTATTGCATCTTTGTCTAAGCTGCCAGGTTTTAATTTATCTGGATTTTTTCCATGTCTTTGTTGTTCCAGCTTTTTGGAGGATGCCTGCTGGCTTTTGCTCTACTTTTTAGCTATGCTGACTGGCTTATGATTTTTCTCAAGTTTTTCCATGGTAGAAGCTGTGCAATTGCACTCTGTTTTTAGTATGATGCTCTTCAATAGTTTGCATGTTGTGTGCAAAGATTTAGTTGTTTTGACTGGTTATTTCTATCTTCTTACTTTTAGTGGTTCCCGTTTGAAGAGGCATTGGCTTTTCTAAAGTTTTTGTTAGTGCTGTTGTGATGACCCACCCTTAAGGGGAAGGGAGTACCTAAGATTTGTAAATGCTCTTTGGTCAACAGG
The DNA here is from genome assembly GCA_013398275.1 of Promerops cafer. Lineage (NCBI taxonomy): Eukaryota > Metazoa > Chordata > Aves > Passeriformes > Nectariniidae > Promerops > Promerops cafer. The sequence continues at coordinate 1,470,852 of VZSE01015514.1, forward strand.
AACAAAAAAAAGTAAGAGCGTCTGTGAACAATTAGAAAATTTTATTAGTAAATTACACAGTTGGAATGGAGATTGGTGTGTAAGTCTCTGACCTACTATATTAACACCCCACAGGGGTTTGGATAAAAGAGTGGGGTGGAAGGGACAGAAAAATTTGAAGAGGGAGAGTTTAATTAAAGAAAAAAAAATGAGAAAATAAAGGAAAAGAAAAAGGAAAAGCAGGAAAAATTAAAGAGTGAGAGATGAATTAAAGAAAGGAATAGAGAAAAAGAGAGAAAATTATCTTCACTTCTGGTTCCAGCATCAATCCAACAGATAAGCATTGATTTAGCTGTGTCAGTCCAGCCAGAGACATCCAGGGTGCTGGGGGGCACTGCCCAGGCTCGGCAGAGTACCTTTTTTATGGACAGATTTCTCTCTTTCTCTGTGAATTAGTTATCATGTGCAGGCCTTTCTGGAAAGGCACTGGAGGGGTTTGGGGGTCATTGGTGTCTCAATCCCATGCTATAATTCATGCCCACTTCTGCCACTCATTCCTGCACTTGTGCTGTACTGTGTTGTGCTTTCTTTAGCCTTCCTTCTCCAGCAAAGTCTTGTTCTTTCTCGTGGTGTGTTAACACCACTCAGATTGCTGTGGGGCCTGGGTGGAGTGTGGGGGTGCTTCACCACAATCCATCCTGTCACCAGTCAGGTTCTCTGGGCCTCTACAGCTGTGAGGTTGTTAAATTTCATATTTTATTTGAACACTAATATTTTGAAGCTGATACTGTTCCTTTTTAGGCACTGAGGCCTCATGTATTTTTGAATTACGAACTTTCTATTATTGATGTCTAAAAAAATTAGTATCAGCATCGCAATCTGAAATGGTATTTCCCAGGTGTATATGAATACAGCTGAAGCCACTTGCTGATTCTGTTCCCTGCCATGGGTCCCCCTTTGTCCCTGTCAGCATGTCACAGTCAATACTTCTAGGCTAATTAGGAAGACTAATATCATATGCTGTGTCTCTCTTGTTTGTGACTGAAACTTTATGCTGTTGGGCTCTGGTTGACTCACTAACTTGCTTGATCACTGAAATCTTTTAAACCAGTGTGAACTTTTCCACTTTTCCTATGTAGTAAATACCTGGATGTATGGCACAAAGTACCAATGGATACTCTCCTTATACTATTCTGGTAATTTCAAGTGCTATTGTTACATCCACTTCCTAGTTTGAAGATAGTATCCCAGATCCCCCAGTCTTGTGCCTAGGACTTTTCCTGCTTAGATAAAAGCAGTTATGTACTTGTTTTAGTTTTCTGTATTCTCTCACCTTGTTCTAAAAGACAACTTCTACTGTCCAGCCTTCTGCTATGGCTTGCAGTGTGACAGGTGGAACCCTCTGCTTTATCACGTCATTAGCTCCCTGTACTTCACACAAGTGGATATGTATTTTGAGAAAAAATTATCTCTAGGGCCTGATAACATTTCCTCAGGCTAGGTTTAAAACCTCCTCTCTAATATTTAAGAGTAAAAGCCACAAAGTTTACCTAAATTGTTTCTTCCAAAACCATTCCTTTAATTTCAGGAGTGTTCTGATCTTCCAGTGAATTTGGACCTTGTTTCTTTCTTGGTCTTCAGTTGTATGATGAGGATTTATCATTCTCTTTAGTCTGCATTTCTAGGGTGTACTGGAATATCTGAGCAATGCTAGGGATGCTTGAAGATCCTGAGGTGTAGGGTATTTTTGCCTTTGATCCTTGTGCTGGCTAAATTGATGAGCACAATGTCCACATAATTTGAAATAGGAAGGGGCAGAGAAGGTGTGAGGTTTTGTAGTTCCTTAAAATGGAAAATGTATCACTTCCATGGTTTCCTGAATGGCAATTTTCTGTCCTCACAATAAGGTCTCTTCATTTGGTAAGACCCATGCATCCTGTTTATCCTGGTAAACAGAAGGCTAATTGTTTATCTGTCAACTATGTAATTAAGTGTTTTATCTTTAAATTTTATTTTATTAGCAGTGGATCCAATAGGCAAGCATAGCCTGGAGAACAAATGTTTTGCCTAAAGCAGAACAGGGAATTACACTAGGGCTTCCTACATGGTAGGCTAGTTCTTTAAGCAGTACTATCTTTCACATAAAATCCTTGTTGAATAGCAACGTAACTTTATTAAAAGTTAGTCTTAGTCATATCTGTTACCTCATCAAGCAAGTAAGAAGTCTAATTTTCAGCTATAATAATTTTTCTTTTTCCCCTCTTCTTTTTCCTTTTTTTAAAAAATATCTTTGAGCTGAAGATATTAGGTGGCTGACAAGTCATACACTTGTTAGATATTTTAAGACAAAAAGCACTTTTTAGAATGACAAGTGATCCATTTGCCTCCTAGTGCAGGAACTCACTAAATATGTTGGAGTTTTAATTTTTCTCAGCAAAGTAGTTAAAAATCCTTGCCTTCAAAGTATTGAAGCCTCAGTGTTATTTGACTTTGAAAGCAGCTCAAGGTAATGTCTACCTTTAGCACTGGTTATTTGCATTGTAGTTGTATCAAGAAATGCAGCAGAGTAGAATATCCTTTTCTTTAAGTTCCTCCAGTTATATTCAGTGTAGATTTTCATCTGTGATTTGTAAGTGATCATCTCTGTAAAGAGTATTTCAATTGCCAAATTTTATATAGACTATTTTGTGAAAAAACAATGAAAGTCATGTACACTTTCAGCTTTTAACCACTAGATGGTAGCTAACTACTACCTACTACTCCTAATTGCCCACAGCAAAAGAACCCTCGTTGCAAAAACTGTGCAATGTAACACTAACAAAAAAAAAAAAAAATCATAGAATCATAGCACATACTGAGTTGGAAGGGACCCATCAGGATAATCGAATCCAACTCCCAGCCCTACTCAGAACACCTCAGGAGTCACACCCTGTGCCTGAGAACATTGTCCAAACACTTCTTGAACTCTGTCAGGCTGTGACCACTGCCCTGGGGAGCCTGTTGCAGTGTTTAGTCACCCTCTGGGTGAAAAACCTTTTCCTGATATCCAACCTAATCTTCCTCTTACTCAGCTTCAGGCCATTCCCCTGGGTGCTGTCACTTGTCACCACAGAGAAGAGAGCCGTGCCTGCTGCTCCTCTTCCCATCACGCTGTGGGGATGGAACCCTGCAGAACCCCACTAGTGACTGGTCTCCAGCCTGATCTTACCCCATTCACTGATTTTGATACTGGAAAATGAACAGTCTTTTGACATTGTGAAATGAACTTTCATAATTCCTAAAACAGTATGACAACTCAATATTTAGGTTTGAAAAGTGTTTCTCTGACACAGTTGATTGTGTGCTTCAGTTTTACTCATATGGACAGCAATAATTTACCCCAAATCTGACTTAATGCTTTGCTGGGGGCTGAGCTGAGCCAAGGCTAGCCAGAGACATATGACAGACTAAAATTATTCTTAGAAATCTCAGTTATAATCCAAGATTATGTATCCTCATTAATGTATAAATTAAATTATTAAAAATAATCTAACTTCATTATGGATCTTGTACTCCTGAAGCATTGGGGGAGGAAATGTCTTCTTCAAATCAAAGATCTGATGGTGTAGCACCAATAAAAGGTAAAAGAGTTTTTTTTAAAGTTGTTTAAAGTCTGCAAGAAAACCTTTTTTTTCTAATATTATAAAATTATAAAAATGTCAAATGTCAAAATTAAGTCAAATCTGGTACTGGGATAGAACAAGGAGGCCTTGTTAAGCTCTGCCTCAGCAAGAACTCTTCTGGTCAAAAATCTGAAAAAAATCAACATGGATTATTTAACCTGTTTACATAGCAATTATACACTGTCCAATCAAATGCTCTAGTGGATGTAAAGCAAATTCCTAAAGCAGTGTTTTTATAGCAGTTTAAGCCAAAAATCAGCTAAACTGTATTTAAGGCTGAGCATTATTTGTTTTTGTGGCTTATAAGCCAAAGAAGAGGTAGAGGTTATAAGAGTCTGCCATATAATTATTGACCAAATGGCTGCTTCTCAGCCTTCTGGGTTGGTTGCATTAATGTTGTGCTAAACTGGCTCTGCTGGAAGTTTGAGTTTTAACTCAGGGATAGCAGTGACCTGATGATGGCAGTTAAGCACTGTCTCAACCACTATTTTCCATTATTTTCCGTTTTCTTTTTTATAACTTCCTGAGATGGAAGATCACAGGAAGGTAAATTCCATAAACAACAATAATCTTTGGATGACTCTAACCTATATCAATGTATAATCTAGTACTGTAAATGCAGTCTGCCTCAAGGGTTCTGAGGATGTATTACAGTTGCAAGGAGAGTTCCTGTGTAAGGTAATGATTTGTGATTATTTGATATCAACATACACATGGGTTCCCTTCATGGGTTAGATTAATCCTTGCCATGATTTCCAGTCATTTTAATTCTAAAAATGTCACTTTCCAAGTTACTTAAATGACTGAGATTTCTGGAGTTTGAAGACTATTTTTTTTTGAAAATGATAAATGAGCTGAGAGAGATGCTCTGTTAGGCTTGCCATTTAAAAAAAGAAAACTAGTTGAAGATGGGGAAGATGGAGAAGATTTAACTGCAGGGATCATGAGATTGTGGAGCTTAAAACCCTGAAAAAACGTTAGACTTCAGAACGTCAGATTTTTGACTTCTTCAGGGAATCTTCTTGGTGGGAACCCATGAAGGACTTCCCTAGTGGGAAATGAGGCTGAGGAAAACTTTGTGACATGAAAGTATAACATCACTGGAACACACAGTCTGTGCCATTTAATGTGCAGAAGGAAGAAGAGACCTTGTAGGAGGCCAGCATGGATGAACACAGAGAGTATGAATTCAAACATGCAAGCTTCCTTAGAAGCTTGGGATGAAGTAGAATCAGGGGTGGACCACCCAGAAGGATCTAGACACAATGCCTGTATTCACAGAGGTAGAGTTAGGAAGCTCAGCTGGAGTTCAAACTTGTGAGAAGGGCAAAGAGAAATGACAGTATAGTTTTAAAGTACACTGACAGCACAAGAAAATGTAGGCCCACTCAGGGAAACAGGGCACTAAGGAGCAAAGAAAATCAGAAGGCTGAAGTCTCCAGTGACTTTAAAAATCAGTTTTCATGACCTGGCTTTGCCCTCTGGCTTCTTTAGACCTTCAAGCCTCCTTGCATAGTGAACAAAAATGAGGGATTATCCGTGGTAGCCAAAGGTAGTGTTAGGGAGCACTTAAGCCAATTGGTTGCATAGAAGTCCATGGGGGCAGATAAGATACACGTGAGGGTCCTGAGAGAGGAAAACAATGCCATTTTGAAGCCCATCTCTCTTTGAAAGGCCATGATGGTCTGGGGAGGTTCCTGGTAACTGGAAAAAGACAAATATTACACCTGTCACAGAATCAATTATATTGGAAAAGACCTCTGAGATCAAGTCATATGACTGAACACCACCGTGTCAAGTAGATCATGGCACTGAGTGCCACACCCAGTCTTTCTTAAACACCTCCAAGGACAGTGACTCCATCACCTCCCTGGGCAGCCCCTTCCAATGCCTAGTCACCCTTTCTGTGAAGAAATTCTTCCTAATGTCCAACCTAAACCTTCCCTAGTGCAGCTGAAGACTGCGTCCTCTTGTCTACGAAGAGGAGAAAAGGGAGGATCCTGGGAATGACACACCAATCAGCTGCTCCTGGCAAGGCTGTGGGGCAAACTGTTCTGGAGGCCATTTCATGGCACATGAAGCACCAAGAAGCTGCTTGTGAGGAGCCATCACAGATTTACCAGTGTCACATTCTTCATGATTGCCCTCTGCGGTGAGACGGATGGCTGTGTAGACACACGGGAAGCAGCAGTGGTGGGTACTGAGAGAACTCTGCTCCTTTAGCCAGGGGAAGGGAAGACTAAGGGGAGATCTTATTGCAGCCTATAATTGTCTAATGAGAGGGTAGAGAGAGAACAGAGCTGAACCCTTCATTAATGCTTCATTAAGGTTTGCAGTAATAAGAGCCAACATACACAAACTGGAACGTGGCAGATTTCAGCTAGAAGGGAACAGTCTTTGTGCTGGATGGCCAGGTTATGTTGGGCACAGTTATATAGCCCCAGAGGGTGCAGAATTTCCACCCTCAGAGATATTAAATCTGCAAATATTTCTGACCAATCTGTAATTGGACCTGCTCTGAGCAAAAGACTGGTCTTGTTGACTTCTGGAGATTTTTTAAAATTCTCATAATTTTGTGATTCTGTAAGTTATTTGCTATGACTTTATAGCATTTTAGGAAAAAGATCCATGATTTCTAGCTGGTTTTTCAAGAGATTTAAATAAGGGTTTTTTTCTCCTTATAGTTCAGAAAAAGAACTTCTATTGCTGTATGGCAAAGTTAAGCCTGTTGGGCTGAGCTTTTACTTCAGGAATCACATACATCATGCAAAGAAATATAGAATCATAGAATGGTTTTGTTTGGAAGGAACCTCAAAGATCAACTGGTTCCAACCCCTTTGCCATGGACAGGGACACCTTGCACTAGACTAGATTGTTCAGAGCCCCATCCAGCCAGCTTTGAACACATCCAGGATTGGTGCATCCACAGCTTCCCTGGGCAACCTATGCCAGTTCCTCACTGCCCTCACAGTGAAGAGCCTGCTGTCCTGCAGCTTAAGGCCATTCCCCTTTGTCCTGTCACTACTGTGCCCTTGTGAGAAGTCCCTCCAGCCTTCTTTCAGGCCCCCTTTAGGAAGTAGTAGGTGCTGGAAGGTCTCCCCAGTGCCTGCTCTTGTCCAGGCAGAACAGCTCTGGCCCTCTCAGCCTGTCTTTACAAGAGAGCTGCTCCAGTCCTGTGATCGACTTAGTGGCTCTCCTCTGGACTCCTTCCAACAGAATGTAAATAATTAATTCCTCAGTGGTTTGATTATATCCATAGGAATTAACTTTATATGTAATATTTAATAGCATGTTTAATTTTAAATGATAAGCTGTAAAGGGTTCAGAGAAATCTAGGGATGTTTACTTTTATCCTAAATGCAATTTTTCAGTCTTTCTCTTTCAAACATGTATGCACAACTGGATTTGACTACAGTAAGTGGGGAAAATGTAGATAACGCAGGGCAAATGGTTTTTACTCATGTGATTTTTGTCAATGCTAAGGTTGTCAAGTGCTTTTAGACATTACTCACATTGATATGAGTGGAAGCAGAAATATTTAGGGACATTTTAAGCCAGAAATAGCTGTAAAATGTCTGTTTTCTTGTTACTAATTCTGGATAATTAGATTGTTTTTCTTGGCATTTTCTAGAGGACATTGGCCTATGTTCAGTCACTGAAGTGGAAAAAAATTAAGGTTCTTTTCAGGAAGAAAAAAACCCTAACATTTCTTGCTGAAGAAAAATTTCTGTATTAAGCAACCATTGTACAACTGAAAAATAAGTGTGACTGAACGTAATTGTATAAAGAACATGACTAGAAAACTCAGTAATTTACAAGTCTGTAGGTAAAAGGTATTTGAAAGTTGCTTGACTGTTGCTATATATTTAAACAGTCACCTGTGACAAGGAAACAAAGATGCCTGTTGACACAAGGGTTGCTTCAGAAGGCTAAACACAAATCAGAGAAGCAGTTATAAAATTGACTTCTGCAAATAGTTATGGTGCCCTTGAGTGTGATGAATTGTATCCAGCCATGTTTGTATGTAAACAGTATCACCTTAACAACACTGTGGTTGGTAGCAGTAACTTTCAAGGCCTAATCTACAGGCAGTAAATTCTGGTGGCTAGAGACCTCTTGTTTCTTGTGGTAGTGCAATTTAATTTTCCAGCAATTTGTATGCACACTAGAACTGAATTTTAAATACAGAGATAAGGTTAATAGGTGCTGGGTTTTCTTAGGTCCTTACTGTATTTTCCAGCGTTATTTTGGCATTCCTACTGAAAGGAAAGAAACAAGTGCAAACAAAAGGTTGGGCTGGGAGTACAAAATGATGGATGTAGCAGCTTTCCCCGTGGGTTAGGGCTTGTTCCTGGAAAACAGTGCTTGATGCTTATATCAAACAGTACAATGTTTAGAGCCGGAAGAAAGCAACTTTGGAAACGGAGCATTGGCAGAGTGATAAAGGTAAGGGAAACTGAATTTTTAACTAGGTTTAGACTAATAAATATATAATTTGAATAAAGGTGTGTATTGAGGGAGAAGGGCACAGAAAAATGTGTGTTTTAAAACAGGTATAAGTGGATGCTGCAAGTTTGACCATTTGTTTTGCAAGGCAAATTTGTGCTGGGAGGTGTTTATGCATTTGGCTAGTGGTACTTGTATCTTGCCCAGATTGTTGCAATGGTCTTGTAATGGTATAATTTCACAAAGGCTACATTAGTACACTAAAGAGTTTGATATGGCAACAAAACAGGGGTTGACTCTGCCATGAAGGAAAATAGAAATGTAACTTCACTTTCCCCATACTTCTAAGATGGAAATAGAATTTTGAAGGCAATGCTTAGCACTGAGAAACCACAACAGAATATAGATGTCATTAAGATGCTTAGACTAATTTTAAAAGCTGGTTATTTAAGTAAACTGTTTCTGAGTTAATGCAATGTGATAACACATGTGCAGAGCTCTGATTTTTGAGATTTAAGAGTTAGCTAAGGAGACTGCCCTAATCCTTTAGAGTTTGTATTTTATTGGAAAGAGGAAATAAAAACATTGGAACTTGAAAATTGAAAACTCAGGGTGCTTGAAAACATGTGAAATGGTTTGCAGTTTACTTTTGAAGGGAAATTAATGAGCAAGGGTTATGTAATATAAAGCATCTTAGCAAGTTAAAGGAGAGAAAAAGGAATTCCATGCTGGTTAAATAAATTTTGGATAAGACAGTAAATTAACAATAAAACATTGCTTTTTGACTCTCACTATTGAACTTCCTTGTAAAGTCTTGCTCATCCATAAGACTTTGATTTCAGCATGTCTAAATTCAGTTATGCACAGTATTCTGACAACAAAATGCATCATTTGCCAGATAAAGAGTGGTCAGAACAAGTTTTATCTTGTGTACATATGACTTGCATACTAAACAACATTCTTGCTAACTCTATTCAGGGTGTCTGCATCAGCAGCTACAGTCTGTAATGGAGAAGCTGGCAATAGTCAATAGCTGGTTACTGAGCCCATTGTTTCAAAAAAAGAACCCCTTGAATCTCTGACTTGTGCTCTTTTAGTACTTGCTGCTTAAATATATATACTTCTGTAGCAGCTAGGAAACTTTTTAAAAATTTTGATTTCATCTCAGACTGATGGTGAGATGTTTATGGGTTTAGGTATAGGAAAGAAAGATTTAATATCTATCTATATTTACTTAGATTTTCTTGCTTCAGGAGAAGATGTCTATTGAAATTAGTTTCCTGTGCCAAATTGTTAGTATTTAGGTATTAGGAATTTTAAGGTTTTATGTAACCAAGAGTGGTAAAAGAAACTCAAAACTAAATTTGGCCATGTTACTTGTGTTGTTCTTTACATGAAAAACTGAGCTGAAGCTGTACCATAAAAAACTTGGATAATCTTTCCAGATATCTAAATGAGACAGTGTTTATCTCTTGTAAATACTGCATCCTCCTATGGGATCCTCATCTTGGGATCATTAGGAAGAGGCTTTGATGTATGACCTTGATCAGGGTTGCTGCTGATACTTTTCAGGGTTTGCATGTTGGTGTTACTGCATGTAGCAGCAATTTCTCTTTTACCTACATAAATGATAGTGGGTGTGTTTCAGCATCCTTCCATCGTCAAATCTTAGTCTTTCAGTGTTCTATAAAATTCTGAACTACACAGAGCTGCCTATTCTTGGGTAATTTTTTTGTAGAGATTCTGTTTAGACCTATGTACTTCCGTAGTGAATACTGCAGGATATAAAATTACAAAAACTCTTAGGCCATGGCCACAATGCTGATTTGAAGTGAGATGTGAGGGTAGCTGAAGGGGAAAGGGAAGAATGAGAGGTAGAAAGCTCAGCATTTTCTTGTAAATAATTCTCTGAGATTCCTAATCCTAAGTAAAGAATATCTTAAAAATTCATTCTTTCAGTAGTATGCAAATGGAAGTTCAGAAGCTAGACTGGAAAACAGTTTCCAGCGTAGCCTCTTAGTGTTTTTAAATACATAAATTAGTGACTTGCTAATGAAAGCACTGAAGTTAGGTTCCCTCTACTTTTCTGCATACAACCTAATCTTAAAAGTGAGACAGAAGACTCCTCTAGTGACTACAACAACTAATGTGTGAGTTTGTAGTTGAGCAATGCTTCATTTGGGGGAGAAAGTTTGTAGAAATGATAACTCATCAAAATATAGAAGCATGACAACTTGAATTGTATTGAGTGTTCTTGCATTGCATTGCATTGCAGCAAATACCAGGAAAAATGTGTGGAACTTGCATTAGTAATAGAAATATCCAACATATCAATGCAAATGCTTTCCAGTAGTGACATGTGATAAATAAAAGCCAAAGTCTTAATCTTCATAAAACTATAGCTTTACCAATTAGTTAATAGTTTCCTGTTTATCTAGGTATGGTTCATTAAGTAATTTAAGTTAATTACACTTTTAAAGTTTTGTGATATCTTAATGAGTATTCTTGTTACTGGATTTAGACATCAAATATTGCCCAGTGCTGTATGAACAGCTATGCACAGTAGCTTGTACATTTGTTATAGGGCTTGAGACACAGCAAGTAAAAGAAGTTTTAAAAACTGGAAACAAACATCAGGGCATGATTGATCAGTTTGAGAAGAAGGTGTTCATGATTTCAGTCTGTACTAACAGTAACTTATAGAAGAAATGGAAGCTATGAACATGTCAAGAGCACCTGTATAGGTGGAGCTGGTGACTTAAAAACCAGTGTAAGATACAGTTTTGTATAGTAATATATCTGGAGCTCTATGTTGGAAACACAAGCAGAGTACAAAAGTAGTCTCTCTGTAGTTTAGGTAAAACAAAATGCTTCTTTCTGTATAAATAGAAAGTAGTTGGTAGAGTACTGGGTTGTATTTTTTTTTTATTATTAAGGATGCCCTTTCAGTTGTGATCAAATTACTGGAACAACTGTTTTGAGGATTCTGTTGTTATCATCTAGTGTGAATGAAGCTGATTCAGACAAAACTGCTTTTTGCATGTCTAACAAGGAGGAAAATTTCTGCTCATGTTTAAAAACATGTAGGAAAAGCCAATCCTGTGATGACACTTCACTTTCAGGAAACTGGAGACCATGTTAGGGTATGAGAGGGGCAAAATAGCAAAAAGTACATGCACGAATTAATCTGCTACTGTTTTCTTCAGACATATCTGTGTGAAGAATACGATTTGTATGTTTGTCTTTCATATGGAAAAGTATTTCAAATGCATTCAGCATTTATGAAGGCATGGTAATAGTTACAAGTTTACCAGGTATTTGAAAATTCCTTCAGAAAGTAGAAAAGATATTTACATAAGGGTATAAAGTATATTATACAGGTCCTTTTGGCTCTGGAAAAGCTTGTGGATAAATCACTTATACATCCTTTATAAAGTTACTAGTTTTCTCCTAATCACCGGGGAAATAAGGATTGAATTTACCACCAATAAAACATAATTCTAAATTTCTTTTGAAAATGAAATTATATTGAATCTTGTAACCCGCAAGCACAATAATACCAGTAACTGTTCCAGAAGGCTATTTTGTCTATAATGTAATGAGGTGTGTTACATATGGGATTTCAATTTAATTAGAAAAGTAGGCTTACTGCTTGAAGAATGGTATAATAGCTATAGTTAAGCACATTTGTAAACACTTGTGTACCTTGAGGCTTGTGGTTTGTTTTACTTCTCATTATATTAAAGAGATAATGTATAAACCCCTAGCTTCCTCCAGCAGCATCTGTCTTTATTAGAGAAGGCTTACAATATCATCCACGAATAACAAAGATCAGTCAGAATCCTGTCTTGACTTGATGGTCATACGTGACTAGACTGAAAAGCTGAGACAAAGGACTTAGGGTGTTGAAGGTAACTTGTAGAATAATGGAGCTGTACATATAAAACATTTATTTTTTTTCTACAAAGCCTTTCAACAAATTAGCTTTCTGTACAACATTATTTATAACAGAAGTGTTGTGATAAATCTGAAAATAGAAGACCAGAAACAAACTGTAAAATTATAACAAAGGCTGCTTCTAAAATTTTCATTTGAGCGCGCTAAAAACATAAATCACAAGTATGGATTGAATGTAATAGCCTTTACTTTTAAAAATAAATTTTGCATCTTTCTTTATTTTTGTCTTTAAATTAGATTGTGAGTTTTTCATCGTTTACTTTGTATTTTATAACAGCAAAAGCTCAAGGAAGAGAGGGAGGCTAAACGTGCTCGTCTGGACGGCAGGCATGATTACATACTGGATATCGTTGCCTTTTGTGTGAATCTGGACAAAGCAGAAGTAGAAGATGCTATTCTTGATGGTAACCAGGTAGTCTGATGAATTTGAAATTGAAACTCATAGTATAGTTTGGAACTAATATTACCATTAAATTCTTGATGAGATAGTTTTTAGACTTCACACCTGAGATTACTCAAGTCTTCTCTTTGAAAAAAATATTTTTCAGCATATTTAATTAATTTGAACAAAAGTGTCTTTAATTGACCTGTTGTAACAATATTGTTTTTTTAAATTGATTAGAATTTCTCCTTTCCAGTGGTTATAGATAATATGCTGAAAGCTGTGACTGTATTTCATAGTGAAACCACAATGTGAAGTCTTCCAGTCCTTGAGTACCCAGCACACAGAGGTTCAAGAGTCCTGTCCACAGGAGGTTGCATGTTGTTGTTTCTATAAGGCTGCCAGCAGCATTTCTGAGACTATATTGTGATCTAGCTTAGCAAATGAAAATAGGCTGAAGCTACTTGACAAAATAGAATGGCTTATGTGTTCTGACTGTGACTGCAAGAGGGCTAATACAAATTCATATGTTGAGACATTGAAAAATATAATTTTTAAAAAAATCGAGGTAGACAGAAGTAGATATTTTACTTCCTGACACTAAAGTAAACGTGGCCGTGGTTTGGGTTTTTTTGCTTTGTTTTCTCTCATACCCTCTTTCCATCTTCATGCCTTCAATTTATGCATTCCCATTTCAATGCTAATATTGTTGAGAGAATGAAGAAAGTCCAGTGGAAGACCAGTAAGAAAGAGAGGGACACAGGGCACATGAAGTATGAGATGAGGGAGAAGAAAAGGTTGAGTGGCAGTCAAATAGTAGCCCGCAGTTGCTTGAAGAGTGGTTGCAAAGATGACAGAGCTGAACTATTGTCAGTGGGTGCAGATGATAACTCCAATGATAAAGCCACATCTTGCAAAATGGCCACCAAGAGACCTTCCTTCACCAGGAGGGTAATGCAGCATGGGAATAGGTTACTTCAAGTCAGCTGTGGAATTTCTGTCCTTGAGGTTTTTGAGACTCAGCCTAGGAAAAGTTCTAGATGATGAACTGTTGTTGGTGACACAGGAAGCTGGCCTCAAGACCTCACAGAGGTCCTTTCCAACATTTCTGTGACTTCATGAGATAGCAAAGGAGCAGTGCAGAGCACTGTCATGCACATTAAAAAGCAGATTTTTTTTCAGCCTTTGTGCATTCTATCTCTAAATGGGTTTCCTGGCAAACTATACTGCCTGAGAATAGCTGTCAGATGAGGAAAATATTGGCAGTTTCTACACTTGGAAAGAGAAGAGTTGTTTTGACCTTATCTTGCAGGGCTCAGCCAAGATTTTCTGGAATAGCAGTTCATTATCTTGGTGTAACTGAGGGTTGTTATTAATGGAAAAGGGATAATTGTGGCTTTCTTCCGGCTTCTGGTGATCTTTTAGCCATTTTTCTGCACTAGAAAGCACAAATGGTACCACCTAATGTTTCTGAAGATGAACTTGAAGGAGCCTTTTCTGCTAAAGATAGCTACGTAGTTAGGGACTACATAGAAGAATGACTCAGATCTAGAAAAATAATGGATGAGGCCAGACTTTCAAGTGCTGAGACATGTATCAACATGTTAGTATAAAGCAACTCAGTTTCTTCCTCAGCCTGTATGGCCTATACATGGAATTTGTGGACTGCACTACCAATATGTGCTTCAGTGATGCTTGATGGCAGCCTTGAATTGATGAGGAACTGTGAAATTGTCCTGATGCTTATAAATAAGTAAATAAGCAAAGGCTTCCTCTGTTGCTGTGATATGAATCAGATCAATGACATGATCTCAACGTGATTTCAAACAGATAGAGCGCATTAACAGATTCCTGGCCCCTGGAGGTCTGCGTCATCTGATGTTCTACTACCAAGAGGTGGAGGTAATGGATACAGGTAAAGCAACTTGTATTCTCCTGCAACGTGTTACAGCTGTGCTGAGCAAATGTGCAAGGAAAAAGAAAATAGTCAAGTTCTTATAAACTTGAAACTGGGACTTGAAAGCAAGTCAAGTTTGGTCATACCAAGGCATTGATCCCTGCTCATGAAATGATGATTGATGAAATTACCGAAGCTTATTAGTGCACTTCTGCATATTGCTACTATGAAGCTGCAAAGTAGGGCTTGTGAGCTCAGCAGCTCTTGCCTGTGGGAATTAGTTTTTGGTAATTAAAAGGTGACTTTCACACAAGGTGAGCAGTGACAGATGCCCTTCCTCCTCCCCTTCAATCACACCACCTGTTGGCCCTAGAAGCCATCCACATTTCATGGCACATGACCATCCATCTAGGTGGTCCTGTTACATGACAAATGCCTTCATGAAAGCCACATTATGGATAGAAGAAGCATTACCCAGAAGTCCCTTCTGTACATATCCCTTTACTGAGTGCTCCCATGTTCCACACTTTTGGGGGAAACCTCCTTCTCCCTTACCCTGGAGGTAGTTCAGGACCCCTGTGACAAGGACATTCTCCTTTTGCCCTTGGCTTCTTTCCCAGAGCCTCCAGTGCTGCTGCTGTTGGGACTAGCCAGGTGCTCTGCGACCTCTCAGAGTCTGTGTCTGGTTGGTGGGAGTTCACCTCACTTGCTTACCCTGGACGTACATGAACAGCTCTGTAAACATATCTGTGTATAGCTGTATAAATGTGTTTATACACAGGTAAACACAGACCTAGATGAATGTACAAATATGGATTTATATTTCATGCATTTTCAGTATATATGTATTTTCTTCAGTATATCTGTATATATCTAAAAGGGATGAAAAGACTAGTATGATATAAGCAATTTTAATAAAAAAAGTTTCAATGCATATAGAAATACAGTTAAATGAAAACATAAACCCAACCACTAATTTAGAAATCTGATGAGCAAGTTTTAACATGCCTGAGACAAAGTGGTGAAAGTATGACAAAGAGAGTGTGAGGCAAGGGTCAAAGCCTAGGAATCTAATGAGAGTTGCCCATGCCCACCCTCAAACTAATCAGATCATACTACAGTATGGTACGATTTTGGTAACCTTTTGGGGTTTGGTGCTAAATATAGGCAATATGGAACGCACTAAAAAAAACTACTCAAGTAAAACCCAAATGAATGGGTGTGCATTGGGTGAATAACCAAAAGTCCCTAGAACATCATACACAGGAGTAAGAAAAAAAAAAGAAAAGGTAGTGATGGAGAAGTGGGGATTAAGTGAGTGGGCTAGAGACTGACTTTGCGTACAGCTGTAAGTGTTGTCTAAGTTGTAATATGATCAGACAGTAAAACTTCTGCTGTACATTTTCTCTTTGTACGTGAAGCAGAGTTTGTAAAATAATTATCTGTGTTGATTGTTTAGGGCTGTGGTTCACAGGCTGTGAAAGCAAAAATCTCAGTTGTGGTGGTGGCTACTAACTGGTAAAGCTAAGTGAATTTTTGTGGCACTACATACACCTTCTTGCCAAGGGCACTTACTATGGCCACCTCATACACAGGCTGGTTTTCTGACCCTGATGTGGATCAACCAACGCTTCTGTTAGGGCAGAAGATGATCCTATGAAGGGAGCATACAAGAAATGTTGTGTCTCTGCAGAGCAGGAGACTGTATCTGTGAGTTCAGTGAGATCTACTTTATAGTCTTAAAGTGTCATTTAAAAGTTTGATTTCTTGCAGTGTTTTGAAGATCACTATTCATGTGCATTTTAAAAACTTCTAGCACCCTTTTCAGTAAGAGTACATCTCTTCTAAAGAGACTGCAGGTTATACTACCTACTTCACCTCCACAGATTGTGGGAAAACTCTGACTTTTGCTGGTCTTGCCTCTGTAATTACCTGTGGCACTTTGACCCTGGCTGGATGCCAGGCACCCACGATAGCTGCTCACTCACCCTCCCCTGCTACAGCTGGACAGAGGAGAGAAAATTTATTGAAGGTTTCATGAATTGAGATAAGGACTGGGAGAAAACACTTCAAGGGCAAAACAAGCTTTATATCTTTGTAAAGATACCAAGTGAATTTATTACCAACTAAATCAGAGCAGGATAATGAGAAGTAAAATAAGCCCTTAAAAATACCTTTTCTTCCCCCAGCCCCTCCCTCCTACCCACTGACAGTTC
The DNA here is from genome assembly GCA_013398275.1 of Promerops cafer. Lineage (NCBI taxonomy): Eukaryota > Metazoa > Chordata > Aves > Passeriformes > Nectariniidae > Promerops > Promerops cafer. The sequence continues at coordinate 1,487,391 of VZSE01015514.1, forward strand.
AGGGAGACAGTGGCATGGGGGTTCTGGTCAGTTCATCACCTGAGGTTTTCTTCCACTGCCCAGGGAGAGGAGTCCTTCCCCTGTGAGACCATGGGGTCCCTCCCACAGGAGACAGGTCTCTATGAACTTCTCCACCGTGGTTCCACTCTCACGAGCAGCAGTCCTGCCAAAACTGCTGCAGTGTGGGTCTCTCTTCCACAGGGTGCAGTCCTCCAAGAACAGGCTGCTCCAGCCTGGAAGCAGGGCCCTCCTCTCTCCACTGATTCTCCCACAGGACCACAGCCTCCTCCAGCCCCACGTTCTCACCTTCTCCTTTTCTCTGGCTGGATATAAAACTGTGCCCCAAACTTTGTTTTGATTTTCCTCTCAAAAATGTTATCACAGAGGCATTATCACCACCTTTAATTGGCCCAGCCTTGGCCAGCAGCATGTACATCAGGGATTGGCTCTGCTGGACATGATGGAAGCTTGCAGAAGCTTCTCACAGAAGCCACCTCTGTGTCCCCCCTTTCTAGCAAGAACCATGCAAAACCGAAACATTACTGCAATAAAAAGATAGTCCAAGTTTATTAGCATGCAGTAAACCAAATTAATAACATTTACAGAGGTCTTTTGCTGGTGACAGAGCCCTTTACTTCTGAGATATATGAAAAGGAGACTTTTTCAGAGCTGCAGTGAAAAAGGGGAGAGGGAAAGATGATGCAAACAGAAGGGTGGGGAAGGAACTTATGGTGGCCACCTCATCCAAAATAGGAATCCCTGGGGCAGATGGTCACGTACCTGAAAGAAAAATATGTGCAGAGGGGTCTATCCCTTTTTGGATATTATCCTTTAACTGCTGGTATCAGCGATTTACTTTTTCATCTTCTTATTGTTGTAGTGACTCACTGAGATGTGTATGCATGCAATTTTACTCTGAGGTAATACTGAAAAGCTAGTAACAAAGAGATATTGTGACCAAAAACATATGAGAAATATTTTATCCCCAGAGACACTGCTTCTTCTTGGTGACCCTTTACAAGTGTTGCCAGCAGCCTGGACATGGGAGCAGTATATTCATGTTGGGGGAAGAAGAAAGGACAAGGAAGTCCCTTGTAGCTTATTGGTTTGTGTTTGTTTGTTTGCTTTCCCCCCAAATAATCTGCTGTGGCCTCTTTCTCCATGTTTTCAGAAGCACCCTATTTCTCTTTTTTTCCTTATGTTTCCATGTTTTTAGGGAAGGACAGTTGATAATAGCTCCTCTAAGCTAAAATACATCACTACATTTTCTGATTTTTCTTTAATTTTTCTTTTTCAAGCAAGAGGGCATTATCTACAACTGCATGATAGAGCCTATAAAAGGACCTTGAGCCTGAACCATTATCTAGAAGGAATAGAAAAAACAAGTAAATGAATAGAAACAAAAGGCTTTTGATGCAAGAATGGCAAAAGTAGATGTGCCATGAAGACTCTGAATGCTGCATACTTTCTGTGGATAGTTCTGTGAGGTGCCTCCAGGAGACTGGGACTCGGAGAGGCACAAATGATGACTGAACTGTTTGTGTAGAATTTTTTTCTTTGAATAAATAATCAATGGGTCTTAATTGTTTCTTTGTTTGAATCTGTAGAGTACTTTGGCCTTCCAGGAATAGGAGTGAACTCTCATTTGACCAAGAAGAAGAAACTTAAAGTATTTGTGACAGAGGGAAAAGAAGTTGCTTTAAGTGGTGTATGCATTTTCTTCATTAGATCGAATTTTTCTAAACCAGTCACAACTGAGAATATCTATCAAGTAAGTCAGTAACTGCTCATCTCTAGACATAATCTTGTTTAAAATTTGTTTTTACCATGGGGTATTTGCTCTCAGCATATAATTTGACAGCTCTTGACATGGAGGAATGAGTAAAGGGACACAGATGGATTAAATGAAACAGGACAAAAAGGAAGGGGAATGGAAATACAGATACTATCTTGTAGCAGCAACTTGATTTATATCATTGATATGACAAAAGGATACTAAGGAAGAAAATGTAAGACAATTTGTAATTAGAGAGTAATTAGTCAATACCTAAATACTAAGGTGTTAAATTTAAAAAAAATCTAGCAAATTCCTTTGGAAAACAAAAATTATTTTACTTTTGAGAGTGTATATGTAAATTGTATATAACTAAGTTTTTACTGGTGAAAGACCCCTTGTATTGTGTCTCTTTTACAGGAAGTAAATTTTAATATGATGGATATAGGTCGAGATGGCTTATTAAAAAGTGTTGAGCAGTTGATATCAGAAATATTCATTCCAGCCTTACAGACCATGGACTGTGGCTGGGTTGAACCTCAACAAGTTCCCAATATTAAGCAGGACTTCCTTCGTGCCCTTGAAGCATTTGTTAGTGTCCTATCAGGAACTCAGCAAAGTCTGTTGGAAAAGGTAGTATGTTCACCTGGCAAATAGAAAGTGAGCTAGCTGTGGAATGTCTCTAGCTCTGGACTTCTTGAATTAACTGCTGTTGTAGATTACTCATAAAAATTGCTTTGGTTACACTGGAGAATAACCCAACAATTCTGTTTATTGTCATCAGTAAGTCATTATACTTTAATCTGTGGTTTTAATAGTTCTATAAGTGCTTCTCTTCTTGTTTATTCTGGGACTAGTTCTTTAGAGCTATTAACTTCTTGACTCTCCAATGGATGTGGTCACTCTTAAATGCTGAATGATTAATGTATAAAGCAACAAACTGTTGCTTTAACTGGTTGGTTTCTACTCAGCTTTTGTGAAGGAAAGGGCATGAGAGCACAGCTGCCTCGCTGTCGAATTCTTCAGATTCTGGAGTCCACTTCTGGCTCAAACCAGTTTAATTTAATTGAGCTGGGAATAGGAAGTGAGATACCCCAAGCAGGGCAATGAGTTAGTCTTTAAATTCCTAGATTATTTGTCATGAACATGTAGGATTTCATTTTTTTTAAACTTATATTTTAGATCAGCCTGAAGAAATGTGAAACATATGACCTGAAAACTCTAAGAGGACCTTCAGATTGCTTGATGGGTGTTAACAGCGTAGAGGATCTTGAAAAAATAGAAGTCTGCATGAAAGAATGGACCAAACAAATTGAACAGGTGATACATGGGACAAATATGAAATATGACAACTCCTGCATCTTGGCAGATGAGTTTAATCCTGTTGGTGTTATAGCTACCTTTCTATAAATTTAGATGAGTTCAATCTCTTTATTTTAAAGTCCTGTTGGTATATTTTTTGTGCTTTTATTTCTCAATGGAAATATTACTGAGAGCTTTTTCCATCTGCTAGTTAATACAGGATACACAGTTTGGGAAGCTTAGTCCCCTGTCTTTGATAATTACCTGTTATTAAACTAGAAAGCAGTTAGTGGTTCCCAGTGGATTCAATGAAAACAAAAAGAACACAGTAATTGAGTGAACACTATTCTCAGTGGTCACATTTGTATTTTGAAACATGCTTCGCAGGTTATTTGCAGAAAATGTAACTGTCTGTAACGGTGCTCTTGGAAGAGAAGGAGCAGAATCTCTTCTTTAACTTGGAAATAAAAGGACCAAGCAAAATCAAGTTTCTTATATGAGGTGGAGGCTAAGTTAGGTAATTTATCAAGCGAAGTTAATGCTACATATTTAATGTACAATTAATCCATGCTACCTCTGCAGATAAAAAATATGAGCATCACTCACATTACTGTATGACAAAAGGTTCTTGCAGAAAATGACCAGTTGAGAAAAGAAGCAGATGACCTTGGACCACGAGCAGAGCTTGACTATTGGAAAAAGAAATTATCGAAATTCCACTACCTTGTGGAGCAGCTGAAGAGCCCAGATGTGAAGGCAGTGCTTGGAGTACTCACGGCTGCTAAATCCAGACTGCTGAAGGTTTTTACTTTAAATTATGACAGATATAAATACTAGAAATGCTCTTTATACCCTAGCTTATTTTGATAATGTATGTAACAATGTTGGTGGGGAAAACATTGAGACGTCTTTGGCTTTTGTTTTCTTTTCCCTTCTCTATTCCTTAGCTTGAGTAGATAAAGTTTAAATCTAGTTCAGTTGATTGAAAAACATTGGGAATCACCTCAATCTAAAGGCTGATAATGTACTTCATCCACATGGCTCAACACAAATAAATGATTAAAAATATTTGAAAAGTTGATTATTAAATCACAATATTGAATTGATGAACTGGATATTTAATGACAAAAAATGAATCTCTCAATTTTTTAAGCCTTGTTTTTTATGTTGTTACAGTGCCTGTCAAAATTGTTTGTGGAATCATAACTTCTTACACTGACATAACAAATTTAAAGTCCCGTCACCAACAGAAAATAAATAAATAAAACAAAATCTTGTCTCATCAAAATGAGATGTGGAACAAATACATAGTTATATATCCATAATTCACATATTTTACAACAGCTTGACTGCACACTGCCACTGACTATTTAGCTGAGTGGTCTAAACCAACTGTCTGTTCACAGTCAAGTTACTGAAACAAGACAAGGACCTCATCTTGGGTGAACAAGTATAATTATGAAGTAAAAGATCTGTGCTTTCAAATGTGTTTAGAAGCTAATGACAAACCAAACTATCTCAAAACATTTTTTTTCTGAAATGCATACTTTTATTTGTTTTTTTCAACTTTCTGTTCTTAGAAGTGGCGAGCATTGGATATTCGCATCACAGACGCAGCAAATGAAGCTAAAGATAATGTGAAGTATCTGTATTCTCTGGAAAAATATTATGAACCATTATACAATAGTGATCCTGTAAGCAGAACTTTTAAATTATCAACATAAATGTCTTGAGACGAGCAATGTGAATATATTCTGTAGGATGGGTTTGGAAATGAAACATAAAATTTCACATATGCAACTCCAGTTTGAGATTTTGTGCAGTAGTGGTAAAAGTGGCTTAATGGGAATTTCTGGCTACAAAATAAAGTACTTGTTATTTTCATACCGTAGTATCTGTAAAGCTTTTGTTCTGATGAAGAGACTGGATTCTGTGCTATGGGAGAAAGTGAATTCCTTAGGATTCAAAACAAAGAAAAGTAAACCTAATGCTATGCTGAAGACAAAGTTTGATTTTCTGTCTTTGTGTTGGTGGCCAGATGTAATGTAATGGTTCGATTAACATTTTTAGGGCAATTTTCAGCTTCTTGGGTTGGGAAAAGATAAATAGGACTATGCAAATATTAAGACATAATTATAAATCACCTTCTCATACTATAGTATGCAAATGCATAGGATGATGCAAGCATAACATGCAACAACAAAACCAGCCACCCTAAAGTACAGGACTGACTCCCTCTCCCATTATCCACTAAAATAGGTGGAAAATAGATGCTTTTATTAAAACTGATTTTGCAACTGAGTGTATCTGTCTTGCTAGTCAAAGCAATATGACTGGTAGCCATGAAGACTCAAAACTTTGACCCATCCTAGCTTCCTCTCTCTCCTCTGAAACTTCCCCCAAAACCAAATTGCTTCCAAGGAGTGCTCTGGAAAACCATATTTGTTTCTGTTTATTGGGTGATATTAGAACAGTGTGTTCTTTCAGTGTTTCCAATCTGCTATTTTAGTTTCTCTACTGAAAGGTTATTGGGTTGTGATACCCATAAAAACAGAGTTAAAGTGACTATACTTGCTTCTGGCACTGTGCAGGGTCTGTTGAGCTGGCCCACTGTGCTTCCAATGCAGGTTTTCACCAAGGAGAAAGGGGTGCCCTCTTTGGAGATGTTTGGTTTTGTGATGGTGTAGCACTTGGGATGAGGCCTGCAGTGTGAGGCCTTTCTCTTACTGATATTTACCTGTACAATTTTGAGAATGAGTTTGTCAACAAAACAAAGCTGTTGTTGCTTTGGGAATTCAGATGTGATGAAGAGCTGTCTGCAAAATCTTTGTCTGGTGTCCACTTATGGATTGAAGACAGGACTGCTACAGTTTTGAAATGACACTTTTCTTAAAAGTGTTTAGTAAAAGGCATTTCTCTTATACACAAAACTTACTGAAGACCACAAGGGATATGGAAAATTAAAATGGGTGTGATGGTGTGACCTTGGCTTTGCATAAAGAATTCTCTCAATCCCCATCCTCAATAAGATTCATATAATATGAAAAGGCTCATGTTTTTCCATGGCAGGAACATCACTTATTTTTTATATACATGGGCAAAACAGACTCAACTTGGGGAAAAATGTCTTTATTGACAGTGAAAATACATTTAAGTAGTGACGAAAAAAATCAGAAATTAAAACCACATCTCTGCACCACCAGGCTCAGCTTCACCCCTTCAATCCCCCTTTCTCTTCCTCCTCTCTCCGAGTGGTGAAGGGGTTCTCCTTACATGCAAGCTTATATCAGGTTTAGCAACTGAGCATATAAGCATATTTTTTTTGTGGAAAAAAGGGGTTCTTTTGAAGAGGCCTTTACTACTACAAAATTTCACTCACTGATCTGAATTCTTCCAGCCCAGACTCTAGAGAAAATTTTTCCCCGGAATTAAATTGTAGAGCTTGGGGAATGATGTAGGACAAGCAGCTCTGCAGGAGAGGCCCAGGTAGACAGGGACAGAACCATTCCATGTTCATAACTCTCCTGCATTCACTAGTTAGGTGTTGCGCTAATGTGTGGTAACAGAGGTACTGAGCAGAGTTCAAACTGTGTGTTTCTTTCTAGGTGTCCATGCTGGATGCTATTCCAGGACTCATAAATGCAATTAAAATGATTCAGAGTATCTCTCAGTATTACAACACTTCTGAAAAGATCTCCTCACTGTTTGTGAAGGTTGGTGCTCAGTGGGAAAAGAAATATTCCCAGATTGTTTCCTATGTTGCTGCTTGAGTGCAAGAGAAAACACAAAGGAACCAAGCAATTGGAGAGGCAGCACTGCAGTCACTTTAATGCTGCTTTTTGAACATAAAAAAGAATTGGAAATAGTGATAAACTACTTCAAATTTAGGACTATTTTACTGCCTGTAATTTGGAATTGTAGGAACATTTTCAGACTTAAATCTCACCTCTGATGTACATAGAGTAACTTTTTGTTACAAGTTTTGCCTGTTATGGATGGGATTTTTTTGTAGAACCAAATACGTTAAATTCATATTGCTCTTAAACCTCCACATGTTTGCATAAAGAAGGAGATGGATTGGAAGGGTAACCTGTTCTTTACCATTTGTACTCTCATGGGCTCTTGATTTTGACTTTGCCCTCAGAAGAGACAAAGTCTTATGACTTTGTAGCCTTCAATGCTATTTCAAGGTTGGTACAAGATGCATAGGTTTAGGATGAGCATAGTTAATCAACAGCATTTTTGTTATGTCACGTTCTGAAGGCTGGGTGTTGCAAGGAGGACAATCTATCCACGTGGCTGGTGTTTGGTGTTGCTATTTGTCAGGCTTTTGGTCAGTGAAGTCAGAGGAATGAGATGAGACTGAGAGAATGGGAAGACCTGCTTTGTCTTGAAATGCTGTTTCTTTCACGAAGTTAAAACTACTTTTAGGTGACCAATCAGATGATCACAGCGTGTAAATCTTACATTGCAAACAATGACACAGCCACCCTCTGGAATCAACCACAGGAGAGAGTTGTGGAAAAGCTACAAGCAGCTATTAGACTTAAAGAGGTAGGTGGGAAGAACATATCAAAAACAGATTATAAGGTGATATTTAGGAGGGCAAGAATAGGAAAATTTCATGTGAGAAAGCACTGTTATAGTGAAAAAAAAGAGTTAACTGAAAAATATCCACTGGAACTGGAATGTTTATGCTAGAGCTAACAAGGAATTTATTCTGTTGTCTGTTGATCTTCTGGAAACAGAATTTTGGTGCTTACTCTATCTTAACTATCTTAACTATGCTTATAAGAGAATTGCTCGGATTTTCATGCCTGTGTTTCTCTACATAGTATCTTCTCACTTGATGTGGAGAGTTATGAAATAGAAATTAAAACAAGGAAAGTTACTGAACTAAATATATTCCAAAGATGTGTCAACAAGCTATATATTTAGAGAGGGCAATTTAGTGAACTGTGAAAAATTCAGCTGTTCAGTTGGCCTAGACTTGTCAGGAAGAGATAGCCTTTGTTTTTTTTGAATACACTTCTGTGAAAATTTTTATTTTTTATTTTTCTTTGGTTTTTTCCCCCCCCCTTAAAGCATAGTATTATAGAATAATGCGTCTTGGAAGGGTCCTCAGCAGGTATCTAGTTCAGCCTTCTGCTCAAAGCAAAAGCAGGAGCAGTATGAGATCAAGTTTGGTTTCCCAGTCCTTTATCCATTCCTGTCATGAAGTTCTCCAAGGATGTAGAGATTGCACAGCCTTTTTGGGCAGCCTCTTTCACTGTTCGACTGTCCTTGGGATGGAAGATTCTCTCATTATATCCAGAACCTCATCCATTTCAATTTATGCCCTTTGCTTCTTAGCTTCTGTCCATGTGTTGCTGTGAAGAAGAGCCTGACTCTCTCTTTGGTAACCTCCCTGTACATGTTGGGAACTTCATATAGGCTTTCTCCATTATTTTTTTTTTTATTCCTAATATGTGCTTGCAGGACTAGAGCTTTATCCTAGTACCTCCTGAAGTAATAAATCTTGCCTAGTTCCAGCATAAATTAGTGCAAATTTGTATGGCATCTTACCATCAGCAATAAGCACTGAACTTGTATTTTTCTATAAAGATATATCAAATTGTCCAGTTGGTGAGTGAAAATATTTTGAAAAATTAGGTATTCATTTGAGTCTTATTAGTTCCAGAAGCTTTTAGAAATTCAATAGATTGAAACTTTCAATTTGAATCACTAACAACAAAATAGCAAAATATGGACCCTTTGTATTGATACCTCCAAGTGGGGTTATTCATGCATAAATGTGATAAAAGGCATGAACATTTTATTATAAAGAAAACCACTATTGAAAGAAACTGTTTCAAGCAAATCTGTTGACTATGTACTTTGACTTTGGGAAGAATTTATCAAGTTTGGAGTAAGGTTTGTGCCTTGTTATAAATGCAGAATGAAAAGTGGAAGCTGCTATGGAGCAGCATTAAAACTTCAGGAAGTGATTTGTTCTTGAAAGTGATTTTTGAACCTTGATTACTCAGTAAAACTGCTCTGCATGCAAACATTTTCAGTCTCTGGAAACAGGATTGTGATCTTGGTTATTCAGTAAACACATCAAACCCTGCTGTGAAATAGAGGGAACAGAATTTCATGCTAGCTAAGGATATGTACAAATACATATATGTGCAGTTCAGTCATTTGATGGAGTGTGTAATCTTGTAATGGCATTGATGGGTTAGTTTTCAGAGGAAAATTCTGTTACTCTCTTTATAGTGTTCATGACTGTTTATTGATGAAACTTCTACTTGCTATCAGGTTAAGATAACACCTGTCTGTGTAAATTTTGTTCTAGCTAAAGACAGTGCCTCTTCTTATACACTTGACATTCTTTTAAATTCTTTGTTTTAAGGAGTATCAAAATTGCTTCCACAAGATAAAAGAGAATTTGGAAAAAAATCCAGCTGAAAGACAATTTGATTTTAGTGAGATGTATATATTTGGAAAATTTGAAGCCTTTCATCGTCGTTTGGTAAAGATAATAGATATTTTCAATACTATGAGAACCTACTCAGTTCTACAGGAATCTAAGATAGAAGGATTGGAAGAAATGATCACAAAATATCAGGTACACATTAAACTTTGTATATTGGGTCAGTCTAACTTGAATGTTTAAAAGAAAATTATGAAAATTAGGGAAGTGTTTATTGAGAGATAACTCTCTAATTGTTCTAAAACTACTGGGTAATAGCAATCTAAATGTGTGATTACTGGGGAAATGAACAGACAAGATGAAAGAAAAGGTGCAAGTGGACATGTGAAAGAAGTATGCTAAAATCAAAGCTGATTGAAAAAAGCAACCAGGTGGGTTGACGGTAACAGGAGTAATGGGAGCATGGTTTTGTGCTGATCACGAGAAAAAATGAGAAGTGCTACATTTCTGTCTCCACAAATATTGGGCTAGCTGTGAGTGCCCCTTTGCTCATTAGTAGTACTATGCAGATTTCTTTCCTGAATTTTTTTTAAGAGAAGTGTGACTTGAGCAACACGGAGATCTTCTAAGAATGTAAATGTGTTAAGTCGTGTTCTTTTCCTTCCTTCTTTCTCAGATAGTTTTCTTTCCCCAAATGGAGTCTTTCATGCTTTTACTGAGCCTGAATTAGCTTAATTTTTTGTGTAACTTTATTAGTGCAGTATCATAATTATGGTACCTGTAAATATTAAAATAAATCAGAAGTATTCAATGTGTGGACTTTGTAGACAGCTTTTTAAGATCATATATGATTCAATGGCTGTACAGGCAAATATGTCATTTCTAGTTTGCTTTACTCTGTGCTTTGCCTTTTTGTTATGGTCACGAGTCAATCAGTTTGCTTTAATGAAATACTCTAGTGTAAAATGTGACCATTCCGTGGTCCTTCCTGGTTTGATTTACTCCCTCTATAGTCCGGGGTTTTGATTACTTCAATACATCCTTCACAGTAGACAGTTTTCTGCTTTCTTCTGTTCTATAGTCTTCTGAGAGTTAGCCAGGACACAGATGTAAGGATAGCTTAGTCCAAGACTCTTCCATGTGGGCAGGACAGGTGTGGAGTGCTCTAAATTTTGTTTCCAAGAGCTGCTCTCCAAAGCTGTACCACCAGGTTTCTCAGCAACCCAGGTTGCTGAGAATTTTCAGATCATGCAATGAAGGTCTATTTTGGTAGGCTGAAACACAGGAATCTAATTTGTTTGGGGTATTTGTGTTTAAAAAGCTGCCTGTGACCATCAGCCCAGGCTGTGATCCAAACTCTATACAGACACACCTCATTACCCACTGAAGCACCCAAGTTGTTAAACAAGAACTTTGTGTGAGACCCAGCTGCTGTAAAGTCAATTGTGTTTCAGGATGAAAAATGCTTAGGTAAAAAAATGCTACGGGGAAGGTTCTGGATAGGTTGTATAAAGGGCAGAAAAGTGATCACACTTCTTTTTAAAGTGACAAAATTGAGGTACTGAAGTATTTGACACGGACCATAGCTATAGTTAGTATGCGACTGATTATATGTCTTAAAAATTTTTTATAATAGGAGGTAACGATTTGGCTGTTCTTTATGCTTTAGCACTTAGTCCCTATCTAGGATTTTCTTGTTGTTAGAGGAAAAGATGGAATTTTTATTTACAGCAATGCAATGAAACTGAATTTCAGTTGACTTACCATAAAAGGATTTTTGGCTGAGCTGAAAATATGCTGAGTTTCATAGTTATACTGTGGTAAACTACTAGGATGTTGAACAGTAGTTTATCATTAGAAATCCTTTATCTGTGTGTAAAGCTCAAGGGAGATGCTGATTAAGATATACTTTCCTGTGTATAGACAGCAGCTGTGTAAGAGAAGCCAGGAATACTAAGTTGTGAGCTGCTGATGTGCTGCACCTTACTGTGCTTTTTGAATAGTCTATTTGTATGTGGAATCAGTTGTTTAAAGCACATGGAAAATAATAATGTGAGAATATTTGTCTCTGTTGAACTTAAAGTTTTGAATAGAAATGTACATCTGCATGACAGAATGTTTAATGAGTAATAAATATCTTTGATGAAGAGCAAGTCTGAATTTTCTGTCAGTTCTAATTGACTTAAAACAGAAATAAATAATATCAATGAAATTCAAATGGACATTATACCAACTTGATTCCTGCAAATATTTCTTTTAAGGGGTTTGCTTATATTGCTCAGGAAGTACTGGGAACTATTAGCAAAGGTAAAATGTGAATGTGCACAGCCTGTTGTGCTAAATGTTTGGCGTGGAAAGTCTTTTTCATAAGACATTTTTTGGTAATAGTTTTCTTTTTCTGTGAAACTGTTTAGAGCATTGTTGACAACATGAAGAATAAGCATTATGACTTCTTGGATCAGCGGAAGGCTGATTTTGACCAAGACTATGAAGAGTTTTGCAGAGACATAAATGATCTTCATGTAGGTTTTATGATACAGTTATACAAAAGAATTTAATTTACTGATGAATCCTTATTATCCTCCCTGAGTTACCACAAAAAAATTATGCGAATCTTAAAGTTTGTATTCTGAAATTGAAAAATGATTCTAATATATTTCCACTTTAAAGCTTCCATTTACTATCTTTCAGACTAGTTTAGTGGAATGGGCCATTGAGGCCCTCCAACAAAAAGATTTTTCATTACTGTATGCTGGCAAGAATAACAAAAATGGGTGATTTCATTGAGTGAATAGGAGTGTAATACAAGTAAGTCAGATAATTAACTTTCCAACAGTTCTGAAATCACAAGTTGGTGAAAGAAAAAGGGTATCTGCAGAAGAAAAAAAAATTAAAATAAATGCTTGTCTTGCTTTGGCTGCCAAAGAGGTAAGCAAGCATTCTTCGAGGCCTCTCAGCACAGTGAAACATTGGAGGGTACAGAAGCTTTTGTTGGTTGCACAGCTACAGAGGGAACTTGGAAAGAAAATGCCTCGAAAGTTGGCTGTGTTTTGTTTAATTATTGTGGGAAGGAAGAAAGGGGAAAATAATACTTATTGAGATTAGTTTCACATAAACAAATTATCTTCTAATATATTGCATGTTAAATCCTGTCAAATAATATCTGGCATATTTGATGTGTGTTTTATGGACTTCTCTGATGTAGAATTATTTACTCTTCTTCAGGATCAATTAAGGAGTTTCATGGACATCACCTTTGAAAGTATTCTGAACACTGAAAGGGCACTGAGTATGTTGCAGAAATTTGAAAGGTAATATGTCCTATTTAGATTGCTAAAACTCTGCCAGGCAGTGGAAATAAGACATTGAGGCTGGTGGAAAGGGAGTGGAGAGGGAGCGGGGAGCAGAGCAGGGCACATTTTCTTAAATAAAAACAAAGCTAACTCAACCTAATTACTCTTAGCTGTTCAGCCCTGCTAATAGTTGTCTTAGTAGCTTGAATGAATAAAACCCATATTTTTTGTATCAGAAACTGCAAAATATAAATGGGCTTTGAACTTCATCTTTCAAAATCAGCTTAAGTACAGGAAAACTTTGTCTGTTAGCATATTTGCCTTTGCTTTGTGCTTGAACAATGACATTAATTTGTTACTACAATGCAGTTAGAAGAAAGTAAAGTGCTTTTATTAAGAAACACTGAAATTTGTCTTTATAAATCAACGTTGTTGCAAAACTGCCTCACTCTTTATTCTGTCAGTTTTTGTATTATAATCTGTTTAATAGAATAGACAGCTAGTGGTGAATTGGTTACAGTTTGCTGCACATAATTTCAGCCCAGTGTTTGAAAACAGTGACAAAACAGAAAATGTGTAGGCTTACTTGGAAACTTATATCATCTGGTCTAAATCTTTGTTGCTTGGAATCAGGGTGTGACAGCATTTGTTCAAGCTGAAAACTCTGCTGCCAAAGTAGTTATTTTCTAAAGCATGCAAGGAAATCTGGAACGACTATTTTCCAACGATGCTGTGGAAGGATTTCAGAAGTGTTGAGGGAGTTTTTTCATGATTACTGTTTTTCTAAGCAGATTGCAAATCCCGAATCTTGGCATTGATGAAAAGTATCAGAAAATATTTCAAAACTATGGCCATGACATAGAAACCGTCTGTAAGATCTACACTAGGCACAAGAAGGACCCTCCACTGGCTCGTAATCTGCCTCCAATAGCTGGCAAGATCTTGTGGGCACGCCACCTATTCCATAGGATCAAGGAGCCCATGGAGACTTTCCAGAGACATCCAGCAGTTCTGCAAACACCAGATGGCAAGAGCATAATCCGCAATTACAACAAAGTAGCAAAAGTTCTTATGAAATTTGAGGTGATCTACCACAGGGAATGGCTTCAGCAGGTAAGCCAGCTCATTTTGATTAAGATATTCCTTACAGAAAAAATTTAAAAGTAGTGGAATCCCTGCTTAGTAGCTGTAGTCAGGTATGCTTAACCATAGACTTATGATGACTCTCAAGTGAAGGATAGAATAAGAAAAGTTATTTTACAAGAAAGTGTTCCTGTTAAAAAAGTAGGGCCAGTAGTACCTGTAGCTGATTTTATGAACAACAGAAAGACCTTCATTATAACTAAGAAGTTAGAAAGAAAACATATAAGGAATATCCAGTGGTAGGCTTAGCTGCCCCTCTGTCTCTGCCACATTCTCCCAACTGGTGCAAGATCATCATGTGTGGGGAGAGGAGTTCTGTCAGCTGGTTGGCTTTAAGGTGAAAGCAGACACAGAGGTTTCCTCTGCCCTGGATAATACAAATTTTATTTTGAGTCATAATCCATGGGTACACTTTGTAAATATAAATGTAAAAAGCATCCAGTCTGAACAGATAATAGCATACTCAGTGCAGAAGTGGGCTTTGAGCCAGTTGTGGGTTAATTCTAATAGGCAGCTAAGCAGTACACAAATGCTCATTCACTTCCCCCCATGCATCCCCAGTGAGACAGGGAAAAGGAAGGGAAAAGCAAAAGCAAGAAAACTTGTAGGTCAAGATAACTTGTTTAGTTAGTGAAGGAAAAATGGAGAAAGAAAAAGAAAAGGAAAAGAAAGTGCTGCAGAGGCAATTTCTCACCATCTCCCATGGGTCAAACAATGTCTAACCAATTCCAGAGCAGAGGGTGGCTAACCCCTTCAACCCCTGCCTTTCCCTTTTTATTGCTGAGCATGATGTTGTATGGCAAGGAATATCCTTTTGCTTATTTTGTAACATCCTTTGTTATTTCATGACATCTGCCTGGTTTTGTCCCCTCACAGCCTCTTTTGCACCCTTCATCCCCGCTCCCAACCCCCAGTCTATTCACTGTGTGGATGGAGTGAGAACAAAGGAAGGCCTTGATGCTGTACAAGCACTGCTCAACTGAAACATTAGTATGTTATCAGCTTTGTTTTGACAACAAATCTGATGACTCCATATAAGCTGCTATGAAGAAAATTAAACGCTGACAGACAAAATTAACTCAGTCAGACCCCATACAAAGTAATTTCATTTCCTATTGACAATTTTGGGATGCATGTGTGTGGGGGAAGGGGCAGTTTGAGCCTTTCCCTGGCGAGGCAGTGCACTGTCCCACACCCCACCCCTAGAGCCTGTATCCCAGCCCTGCAGTGGCTGCCAATCCCTGGCACACAAGAGGCACTGACCCACACCCACCTCTGGAGCCTCTAACCCAGCTCCTGAGTGGCCAAATGATTGGAAGTCCCACCTAGGGGAAGGGCCTAGGAAGGCCGAAGGGTATTTAAAGCTGAATGTGAGGCTATCTGATGTCTTGACTCAACCTTCTCTTGGAATTTCTATCTGAACACTGCTGGAACCCAGGAGCTGATAGCTATATGTGTGCTATTCTATAGATTTTCTGTCTTTTTCTCTCTTTCTTCTAGTTCCCTCTTGGAATTTTTTGAGTAACTTAAAATCAAGTGGGATTAGAGTCGGGTGGGCCAAGTTAATGCTTTGAGAAGTGTTTTATGTTGACTGAATATTGTACTAAACATTTTGCCAAAGTTCTATGATTTTCTAAAGTTGCCAGAAAAGTCTTTTTTTGTTGTTTTGATCTCTTGAGAATATCTGGTTGATGTTTCTCCCATGTGTCTGAGTACATGAACAACCACAACCCCTTTTCACGTGTCTCGTTGAACGAGTTGTTTGGGGCCTTACAGGCAGGACACTTTGTAGCCTGAATATTCTTTAGAGAACATGGTTTACCTTCAATTCTAAATCTCATTTGACTCATTTTGCCCTCTTGGGTTTTGTACATAGAACCTCTGAATATCTTTGTATTATCAATGGCTTCTGCAGGGCTACTTTGAAGCCTTGAAATCTCTGCAAGTTTCTACTATTGTTTTGGCATATTTTTCACCTCCAGTTTCTTTGTTGCCTTGTCAAAGAGCATGTTATAGAAAAATAGGCCTCAGCCTTGCAAAGCTGAAAAAGAAGGATCAGAATCTCCAGATTGTGGTTTTGAAGGGAGTGTGACACCTGTCAATACATTTGCCTGTTGATTTTGGAACTCAGGCCCAGCTTTTGTACACTGTGGAAATCCCTGGTGCTGATAAACATCAAACTTCTCAAAGGTAGTCTTAGACCAGATCTGGGACCAGAGGTACCAGCTGCCTTTTCTCTAGTCTGAATATATTAGGTTTTCCCTATCCTTCCTTTTTCACACTTGCATTTGACACGTGGTGTGAAATGCAGTTTAAGGAGTCACCAGATTTGATTGTCTGGTACTGTAAGTGGGAGTTTTTTGTGTCAATTTGGTGTAGAAAGACAGGAGAAACGATTGCAATATT
Organism: Promerops cafer; assembly: GCA_013398275.1. Lineage (NCBI taxonomy): Eukaryota > Metazoa > Chordata > Aves > Passeriformes > Nectariniidae > Promerops > Promerops cafer. Next base: position 1,503,724 of record VZSE01015514.1, read on the forward strand.
AGAGTACATAAAATATGCTGTATTGAGACTTAGTGCTGAATATATATTATTGATGATTGTTCTGGAGTTGAGTGAAAACTGGGAATCAAGGAACCTGACCAGTAGTACCTCAATTGTTTCATTATACATGATGGTTCAGATACATCATATCCAAAATTGGCACCATTAACATGCATATAGCTGATCCTGCTTCCAGGCAGTAATGAAAACTGCTATTGTACTTAGGTCTTTAAGGCTTATTCTGCTAACATAGGAAGGTCATATGTTTTCATGTGCTCTTCACAGAGAGCTGGTGCATATCCCTCATATTTTGTGGAATGAATTGTAATGCTTCAGGAAGCCTTCTGCATTTGTTTAGTGTTTCTATCTTGGACTCAGTTTCTTTTTTGCTTCCAGTACTGAGCTGGATACCTGTGTCATTCAAAGTATGCTGATGATAGTTTTCACTGCCTTGTCTCATCTCTAAAGACTAAGGAGAATGTATGATTCTTGTGGGGCTACGTCTGCCCCTTTGGCTAGATGATCTAGTGGTCAGATTTTCTGGCATGTGCCATGCCTGGATGGAGCAGTCAAGTACATTTGCCTTTCATCTTTTGTAAAATAACTGTAACATCTCAGGCATCTCCCCTGAAGTGATGCCTTCCTCTATGAGGCCCGAATCATCTGGGTTCTGATTCTGATCTGTACTAAAACAACCTGTCTGTTTGCTCCTGTAACAGTCAAATCACACTTGGCAGCTATATAAACTTCCTGAGCCTGCTCCAACTTTATACTCATTAGGTGGGAACAAAGGGAGGTGAATTTGAACAAAATTTCAAGTTTGAAACAGACACACATGCCTTGAAAAGACATGAAAAGTATATTCACTTTAACGTGCATGCACTTGTCTACCAGGTAAGGCAAAAAAATGTGACTGCTGCTCTTTAGTGTCTTCTCTTGAGGCAAGAAGAGTGCACACGGGTGTGGACGTGAGTGTCACAGAACACAAGGTGGAGCTCCTGCACTACTCCTGAACAAAAGAAAAACGCGAGAGGGGCAACTGTCCCGTGGGGAATACAAATGGAGCACAAATAGGGCTGTAGCTCCTACTACTTCTTATTCTTCTGTACAATGTAAATGTTAAGCTTAGTGTCTCTTTCTCAGATTTCCGAACATTTTTGCCCCTCTTTTTTCTACTTGTTATTGGGTGGTTAACATCTTATTAATCCAGTTTATTTTGTTCTAATAGCAAAAGTTTTAATTCTATTTTTTTTTTTTTTTTGATATAGCAAATGATGTTCAACTTGGACATATTAAAATAATAAATTACCTGGAAGTGTAAAAGTTACTATAATTATTTGGCAGTGTAAGATCTGTGCCTTCAATGTACCCTATTTCCATTGCCATTTTCTGTTACCTTAACAATGAAAACTGCATGAGAAGAAAACATAAATGGGAGAGGAAGACTTGAGAATGGAAATAATGAGTATGAAGCTCGAAAATGAGTACAGTAAGATTTGCTTCACAGAAAAACAATCACAGAACTTTACAGAAAAAAAAATTCAACTTCTCTTTATGGCAGTCAAGCTTTTTTTTTTGAAGACTGATGATAGTGGATAGAGCATGACACCTTCATTGACAAAAATTGATTAGATTATTTCTTGAAAAATGCTGTGTAAGCTGTCTTGATAGTATATGATATTGCTGAAGCAAGCAGTATACTCCACTATATTTTAGGCATTGAAAGGGGGTGCAAATTTTCTGTTTCATACAAAAAGAAAAAAGTGAACTGAAAGATATCAATGGGTTCTGAAACTATGGCCTAGAAATAAGGTACATCTCAATGTAATGTGGTACATGAAATTTGAGGAGTGAATAAAGAACAATAAAGTTATGTCAACAAAAGGACGACTGGAAAATAAGAATAGCAGCAAAGTTTTTAATGTAGGAAAAATTTGCCTGCCTAAGGCAGGATTGCTTTTTGGTGTCAGCCAAATTTTCAGTGTGTGGTGGTCTAAGGAATGCTGTCCTTTCTAATCACATAGAGAACAAATGGTCTTCTAATATTTAAATAAGGCAGTTAAACCAATTGTGTGATCAGGCTTTCCTTTTAAGAAATAAAAAAATAAAATCTATAATAAACAATAATTTTAGTATTTTAAAAGATTTGCCCCACTGTTGGATATAATTGTCGGTACCATTAAGATTGGTATATCTGTTACCTATTGGAAAAAAAGCAAAAGGAGAAATGGGGATAAGTTTATTCAAAAGATATGTGAAGAGGTTATCCAAGAATACTTTAATTCATTGAGGAGGTTATGTGCAGCCTTATTGCAGAATATGCAATAAGTTCTAAGGATATGAGTGTTAAGATTTAAGATGGTTGAAGCAAGAAAATCTATGACTCTGATTTGATTTTGGACTGTGGAATGCAGCTTATAATAGCCAAGAACCAACAGAAGAATATCTGTCAGATAAATAGCAGTTAGATTAATAAGCATTTGGGTCCATACACATTGTGTTAATATATTTTGGTTTTGAATTCATATACCATATCAATCTTTGTCAGCAGTACCTGATTTTAGTATCTGCCAAAGTGATACTTATATGCAAACCAAAGGATTTTGTTGTAGTGGCTTGTCTGATCAGGAATGATGACTTTATTTCCTGCAGATTGAATTAACGAAAAGAGGTCTTCAAGCAACTCTCTTGGTAAAAGCTCCAGAAACAGGAGAATTATTTGTGAATTTTGACCCTCAAATATTAACTTTAATCAGAGAAACAGATTGCATGGCTCACATGTGCCTTGAAATTTCACCATTTGCAAGTGTTATTCAACAGCAGAGAGACTGGTACAAGAAGATTGTCAACAATTTGCACGTGGGTTACTTTAGTTATTTTATGTATGTGTACTGTACATTAAGATGCCTGGGTTCCATACATATGGAAGAGGATGGAAATGAAGATCAACGATTATGCACTAAGAAAACATTTGCAAGTCTATTTTCTTATTTGTATGACTGTCTTGAGGCACTTAAAATTTTTTCTTGGCTTTGTGTTTTCTGTGAAGTTGCTTTGCAGGTGCATGGGTTTGGGGAAGCTCTGCAGAAATGAGAATGGGGAAGAAAGGAGGCTTACAAAATGCCTTGTGCTGTTGCTTGCTTTCTTAATGATAAGCCATTTATGTCTCATCCAATAAAGAAGTCAACACTGGGCAGCATTTGTTTTGAGAGGATACCTGGGAGGGAAGGACAGGTGGTCTGCTTTTAAAAAGTGTAAAGCATGCAGCAAGTAGCAGCTTATTTTTTTCTCCTGACACTGGTGTTTTACACAGATGTCTGTGGAACAGTTTAAAAAGAGAAGCTGAAACTTCCCTTTCTTGTCTTTTAAGTCCTTTGGATCATTTTATCTGCCTATGAACAGACGAGATTCTCATTGACTCAAGATGGGGATTCAAAAATAGGTGTCCAGAAACCTATAGTTTTAAAGGTCTACTTGATGCTGAAATGAAAAAAAACCTCAACAAACATAAGTCATAAAGTCTTTATGACTTTAAGTCATGATGTTATTGCAAAACATGTTAAAGTAGATCAGCGGGTTAAAGATGCATTAGAAAGAAAATAGTATAATAAAGTTCTGGTAAGGCTGATATTATTGGAATTGCTGCACAGTTCACTTAGATGTATTTTTCTCCTTGGGCTTTTTGTCTTCTGTAACACTCATTTACAGACTGAAATTTGCAAGATTTTTCTGTTATGTGGTTTAAGCCCAGTAGGCAGCCAAGCATGACACAGTTGCTCCCTTACTCCCCTCCTTGGAATGGGGGAGAGAATCTGAAGGTTAAAATATAAAACATGTGAGTTGAGATAAAGACAATTTAATAGGGAAGGCAAAAACTGCATGCACAAGTTAAAAACCAAGGAATTAATCTGGTAAAACTAGGCAGTATCACAGCTACTTGGGAAGGCAAACGCCATAGCTCTGAGTGTCCCCCTCCCTCATTCTTCTCCCAGCTTTCATTTTAAAGCATGATGTCATAGGTATGAGATCCCATTAACCAGCTGGGGTCCTGGCTATGTTCCTTCCCAGTGTCTTGTGTGTCCCCAGTCACCAGCAGAGTAGTGTGAGAAGCAGAAAAGGACTCAATGCTGTCCTTCCCAGTGTCTTGTGTGTCCCCAGTCACCAGCAGAGTAGTGTGAGAAGCAGAAAAGGACTCAATGCTGTACAAGCATTGCTTAGCAATACCCAAAATATCAGTGTGTTAGTAACACAGTGGTGGTCACAAATCTAAAACATGGCATCATGTGAGCCATTGAGAAAGAAATTAACTTCATCATTTTAAATTCATCAGTGCTGTCATTTAACAGCACCAGTGCAATCGAAGATTGATTTCTGTATGAAGTAGTACTTCACACAGAGCAACAAATATATAGAGAGATATAAAGAGCAACAAGTAGTGAACTTCTGCCAAAAATAATGAAAACCTTTCCCAAGCAATTCATTATAACTTCTTAAGAATTTCAGTAATGTACATACAGATGAATTTTCTTAGTTTAAGTAATCATAAACATGTGTACATGGAAAGATTCAAATCAGTGTATATTAACTAATGTTTTCATTATTTATTTCAGGTGATGTTGTCAGAATACAAAAGAATTAAACTGAAAATACAACCCCCTTTTGAACAACTGATGGCTCCTCGATTAGTAAATGTAGATGATGCTATCCAGCCAGGTCTAATGTTACTGAACTGGACATCCTTGAATATTGAGAAATATATTAATACGGTTTTTTCTAAGCTAGGTAGGTTATGTGCCTCCTTCCATTAACTTCTGGTTCTTTGTTCTAGAAAAAGGCAAGTTATATTATGAGATTACAGTTCCTTACTTGATTTGAATTTGATTTATTTATATATAAAAGATATCAGAATTTTCACCTGTCCTGTATTTCATAAAACATTTGTTTTATAACACCTCCTTTTTGTCTTGTATGTTCATCAGATTTTTACTAACATATATATTAAGCAGTTGGGATTACACCAAACATAAAGTACGGTGCAAAAGGCCCAGTGTATTCTGAATTTTAAAAATGATAGCTACTTTTTAAAAGAGCTCTTAGGTCTCAGACTTTTCCTTCTCCTGCTTTTTTGTTTCTATAATGTACAAAGCAACTTCTCAGGGAATAAAACATTGACTCAGTTGGCACTGTCATTGCTCAATTGCATTTCATGTTAATTTTTTTTTTAACACATGCACATACGCATTTTAAAACTAATGCACACACATCTTGGACAACAGCTTTAGAAAACAGATGAGCTTGTAGTGTTTTCAAAAGATTATCACAAGGTTGCACTGAAATGCTTTTTTTTTTCTGAAGATACCAAATTCCTTTTTCTTCAGCTTAATTAATACAGCAAACATATTCTGTTTATTGAAATTGCATAAGTAGTTATAGTGGAAATTTTCTTCAGTTGAAATGGCAGATTAAAGTGCATTTTGGATGCTAGCTTGACATTATGCTTAATTTAATTTTGAATAATACAAGTAATTTGAGTCTGGATCAGGCACCTTGCTGCTATTTCAGCTACAGCATTGAGAGCAGATTGCTATTAAACTTTGAAAATTGTAGTGATTGTTTTCTGTTAACTGTTGTTTGGCCTCTAACATTTGTTTGAGCATAGAGATTTTATTTGCTGAAAGTTTCTGTTGCTAGTAGATCCTCCGAGTTGTAACTAGTTCAAACTATAGGTGAAGATGAGATATTGTTGGCCCTCAAATAATGTCTTCGTGTTTGAAATATGTATCCTTTAAGTTAATCTTATATATATTCATAATAGATCCTATATTTTATATAAAAAGATATATGATATATATTTGTACAGTAGCTTATATTTATATAATATTATAGTTATCTTTTAGCAGGTAGAGAGCATGTGCTAGGTAAGTATCTGTTATGCAAAAAGTTATTTATGGTTCTTATGGTGAAGCTTGCCATAAAAGTTTAGATGTTTGGAGTAAATTAGTTAAGGTGCAGAATTCACAAACAATTGAATATGATAGTTTGTTGAGGTAAAAATTTAAACAGGACTCTGCAAAGGCTGTTGATTCAAACCTTTAAGCTTGTCTTGAATCTTCTGTTTTCTTCAAAAGCTGGGCTGGAGTTATTGCTTGATCGAGTGAATGACTTGGTTGAATTTCGTATTGATGCTGTTCTTCAAGAAATGAATAGAGTGCCACTCTGTATGTTGCCAGAAGATGAACCACAGAGCTGTGAGGAATTTCTTCAAAAGACTAAGGTTAGTAGATAAAAGTTTCATGAAGAAGAGATTGATGACTTTGAGTTTAGATATTTTTCTTCTTTATGAGATAAAAAATTCTGAATGCAGAATTAGTGAAGGATGCATGGGATATACATGAAAATCTCCACTTGCTTGGCTGGGACCTTAAAAAGGAACAAAAGTACCAAATGCAAAGAGATCTGAGCTCTTCTTTTCTATTCATTATTAATGTCAAGCCAGATAGTGTATGATATTTCTTTTATGCTTTCATATCACTCAAAAATTTTACCTCTATGATACTATCTTTTTGCTTTTTTTTTGCCATTATTCCTGTTTAAATAAGGGATTTGTCCAGCAATTGCCTGAGGAGAGTAAATACTATGGAAAGGATTGTATAATGAGCATCTCAAACTGTCCTGAGTTGTTAATGGGATGTGGAAAATATATGGAGAAGTACTTGGGTGGAGGTGTTCTGGGAAAACACCCTTCCTTCACCCCATCAAAATACTTTCATGTTGAGGGTAATTAACTATAAACATGTAAATTGTTGGTTAGAAAGCTGATTAAGGTCATAATTATGTCAGAATAATTTTGTGAGGCAATAGTAAGGTATTGCATTTATGTTATAATATCGAATGTGTTTTCTCCTGAAATAAACTTTGGTTTGATAAAGATTGTAGAAAATCAAGTAGATAATCCCCATTCCTTTTCTCTTGTAGCAATAACTATTACAAATGAAAGTTTTGATTATCTTAGTGTATTTAACTCTATGGCCTCTTATCTTTTGGCCATTATAACAACTCACCTTGTTGTTGAACACAGAGTAAGATTTAAAATAATATTATATGGAATAAGTAGCAGTTTGTAAGCCTCACAATCCATAGTTGTTTTTGTTGATCCTGCTGCTACCTTCCTGATTGGGCAGGTACTAAAATGTATATTCACTAAGGTAAAAATACATTGGAGTGAGCACAAAAACTTCTCTGCACACTATTGGTAACTTGAAAACTTGAACTGCTACATTGCAATTACACACATAGCAATTACAATGGCCAATTGAGTTGAGTTAGCAGAGTAAGTGGTATAAGAACCCCAGTTATGGGTACAATGAAAATAGTAACAGTTTGTAAGCTTATTGTAATTTTTAATTAGAGGGGACTAGAAATGATTTCTGTCACCTACCAGGTGTCTTTAAGTTTCTAAAGAAATTGCTGCAACAAAAATAATTACCCAGTGGAAAAATTGCAGAGTACTTTGTTTAGTGTTGCTGCGATATTACAAGTCACATCTGCCTTCTCTCTCAACTCAACAGAACCATTAGGAAGGCCAAAGATTTTCTTAAAATTTGGAAATGGCTGAATATTTCCAATTATTGATTTTTAATTAAACAAAGGTAGTCATGTTTGTTTAAGCTGAATGAAAAAATAAGATAACAAAGAAGTAAAAAATTAAAAGTCCATTATAGATAAAAATTATAGTTAGCTGAAGCATACTTGATTGACTTTATTGTAAGTATTGGAGAAAAAGGATGCACAGTACTGTAATAAATTTCTGAATTTTATTTAATCTCATTCTTTGATTTCTTCTCTCTCCAGTGGATAATCTTCATGTTTATTTTAATAATAAATACAGCTTGTGTAGATTTTATCTTCTATTTACCCGTAAATGGGAAATATGATTGGCTAATACTCATTACGGCACAGCCAATTAATGTAAACTGGCAATGATTAAAAGAAGCGTAGAATCTCTAAGGTCTACGTTGAAAAGTTAAGAAAATTAAGAAGCCCTTGCTTTTGGGAGCCTTTTAGTGAAACTAGGCATTATAAACATTGATTCATGATATTAACTAATGAATCGTGTGGTTTGAGAAAGAAGCCAAAACAATGTTGAAAGACATTTATGATGCCTTGTTGATACCTCGTATTTTGGAACAAACCAATTTAAAATTAATGTTGTATATAGATCTGTTTTTTCACAAATCTTAGGCCTTAACATTTGTGTTAATGAAGGCTGCTGTGACTGTGAAATTGACATGAGAATTGTGACAATAAGAGCATATGGTTTTGGTTTGATAACAGGAGCTCTGTATAAAAGGTTCTCAGACTTTACACTTAAAAAGCTCACTGGTGGAAGCTGCTGCCAATGATCTGATTAACATGTTACTTGACACTGAGGAACAGGGCAGTAAAGAAGATAAGAAGCCAATTGTACCCAGTGGTGAAAAAAGGGACAAAAATACAGGTAAGAAGATTGTATTGTATTGCTTGGTGTTTGTTTCTTTTTCATGCTGATAATTTGTGTTGGGGGACATTGTAGCTTAGGTGACTGAAGTACTGAATAGTGTCTAATGTCTAAAGAGTTTTCTTTGAATTTGCCTGGATAATGAATAACCTAACAACCATTTATCATCTACAAAATAGGTCAATATTATTTATCTAACTTGGACGTTGAAAGGTTCATGCCGTAGAACGACTTAATTGCTGGACTTCCTAGAGAAGAGAGTAAGAAATAATATCTAAATTTTGATGAAAATCATGACAGTTTTTACTGAATAAGAAGGCAAATTCGAATAAAAGGCCTGTTACACTGAGGTGCAGATTACAAATGAGTAATTCTGCACTTCCTTAAAATTATTTCAGACAACTGTGGAGGTGTTCCTTTCTGGTATTTTCAAGTCCCTTAAGTAAATTTAACCAACTGGATTTATGATGTTTTAGCAACAGAAGAGGAAAGAACATCAAAAAGCTTGACTTCCTCACAAAATTCCAGTGAGATGTGGGCTGGCCTGTCTCCTACAGCAAAGAGGAAGAGAATGGATTTGGAAAAGTTAGAGGAAGAAGCCAATGAACTGCTTTCTTACTTCAATGATCGTAACGTTGACGCCCTTTTGAAAGTCACTCGGAACACTCTGGAGACCATCCGCAAGTGCATTCATGCATCTTCCACCATCAACTTCTTAGGTGGCTGCATTGTAGTACATTGCTCATTTAGGCTATGTAAAGAAAAATGTAAATGTAATATCCCATAACTGTTTAAATAAGAGTAGCAAGTGTAAAAGAGGAGAAAACAAAGGGATTTTGATTAAGCTGTCTTGTTAAGTTACAATTGATAAATTGTGTATTTCCAAAGGTATTTTTTTCTTGTGACGGGGGAAAGTGTCATTACAATGCTGTTTGTCTTAGGACTCACTGTACTGTTCTGAAGCCAATATTATATTTGGAGCTAGATTTGATAGATAAGTTTCTGACAAGACCTTGATAACTTGATTGGTAATCACTTAAAAGTTATCAATTATTATCTTGACAAGTTGAGACCTTGATAGCTTGACAAGACCCATTTGACCTTACCTTTTACATAAAACTATATGAAAAAAAATAGAGATGCCTTTTTTGTCTTATCAATTGCCTTCAGATATTTCCATACATGGTGATGGAACACTGTTTTGAAGTCTTTTATTGTTGCATGCCTTTAAGAAATGAAAATAAGAGCAGTTGTCTGTTCTCTGTAGTTTATAAGGCATACAATACTATGAGACTCTAAGGAGGTTCTGTGCCCAATTTAATATGCTGAACTGGGAGTACCAGCCAGACAACAAAATCGTCTGCTTAACAGAGCTTAGCTGTGCAGAACAAGTTGAAGAGGAGCTTCATGGAGAAAAATAGCTTTGCACTTACTTTTCACTTGTGCTGCTGTAGGGTTTAGCAGTACATCTTATAAATTACTCAGGAATTTTTTCCCTTCAGAAATTACACTCAATACTCTACATTGGGAGATATATTTATTGGATTATATCAAAACAATGCCTAGTTTTATGTCTTGGAAAAAATATGAACAGCCTTTCTGTTTTGTTTTTCTCTTCTGCTTTTGTCTTTTATTTAGAAAATCACAGTATGTCTAAGCAGAAAAAAGGTGCTCATCCTATAATTAGGACTAATATTAACCTATCTATCCCCAATATCATCATGACACCCTCTTTGGATGAGGTACAGCAGACACTTAATAAAGCTGTAGATAGTATTGTGAAAGTAATGAAAGGAGTTCAACAGTGGAGTAAGGAGAGAATATCTAAGGTTGGTGTCTTTAACAGCCTTACTTAGAACTAATGGTGCAAAACTGCTGCAAATAAAAAATAAATGTTATTCTCTCTTCAGAAGAAGGTGTTAGAGGGAAAAGTTGCTCTGTTGCGGTGTGGGAGCAGAGACAGTGATTCTGATGATGGAATGAAAGAGACTGGAAAGAAAAACATCCATGGTAATTATAAACTCTGACATCACTAAATTTGAATGTTATGTAGATGTGATTTATACAGAATGTATTGGAAGATATTAATTACAAAATACATCCAGAACAGTAGACTTGATAGATTTTAAACAACCTCATAGATTTAAAATTGCCTCAGAGGAGAAATCTCTTTCTCATTAGAAACCAGGTTTGCCCCTTGTCTTACTGTGGATTTGAGAAAGGGGATTTTTTTTTGTGCTTCTTGAAGAGTTTTACTGCTTTGGGTTATAGTGTATATATTGGTTACAATTATAGTCATTTTTGCTACAGAATAATCTTTCATGATTTGCCAGTGTGGTTTGTAATTTGGCATGTTCAAATGGCATCTTAGAACTTGTGCTTACCCTTTAAGAAGGGTAAGTTGAGCTTTCACAATACCTGGTATTGAATAAAAACAGCTGTGTAAATTGCAGTATTGGTGTAGAGAGGATTGTGTAAAAGATTGAATAGACTAGAATTTCTAAAAGGATTATCATTATTCTGTTTTGTGACCAGATATTAAGTTATTGAAGGCATTAGTTCAAGGAAATTTAAGATGGTATCTTTGACTGGGTTTTTTCTTCTTCCAAGTGAATTGTTCTGCATTGTACCCAAGATACTTAAAAAATACATTTGGGTCTTTTTAGGTTGCCTCTCTCTTATGCACCGAAAAAGTAGGACAGTAATACTTGAACTGGTTAAGAACTTAAATTAGTCTTTCAAAACTAAGAATTTTGCTTGCAAGAGATGAAATAAAAAATGATGATGAAGTCAAACTTGAGGATATTTGCTAACTGATGGACTTTTTTTAACCTTTATTCCTTTTTGGGGACTGGTTATGGTCATCTTCTCAGAGTTAATGTTAATTTGTATTTCAAATTGTCAGTTGTGCCGTATTTCAGAAAATAAAAATGCTGAGTGCTGATATATAAGTAAGCAAATGCTGATATATAAATAAATCACTTAGGTGAAGCATACAGAATAAACGCTGTGGGGGGGAAGAAAAGAGGAAAGATTCTGTTTGAAAGATGGGTGTGGAACTTGTTCCAAATTTGACAGGGTACTTAGATGGAGCAATTTTACTAAAATGGAGATGTTTATGAATTTATGTTGGCCTCCTTGACTTCTAGTTGCCTTTAAGAACCCCTAACTTTCAAATGCATGCTTATTGAAAAAATACGTCATTCAGTTTTGTCTTTAGGAATTTACTTCTCCTAACCAGTAAGTCTGTCCTAAGCCTGACATTTGAATCTTCTTTTATAGATAATGTATCAGATGCAGCATCACTCAGTTCATCTGATCCAGTGCAAAGCCAGAACTACTTCAAGAATGTTTCAGAGAACAAAGAAATTATTAAATTAGTATCTTTACTCAGCAGTGCCATCAATTCTACAAAAGGGGTAAGACAACTGAGATGTTAATTTAATATCACTATCCAAGGGATATTAATGTATTACTTTTAATATCCTTGGCTAATAAGGGTAGGCATTTAAAGCTGTGATTAAATGAAATAATGAAAAAGTTTAGGATGGTGCATGGAAAACATGTGGCTGAAAATTTGCAAATATGCTTTCAAAGTATAACATTGATAAAATGTACTCTGTTTCAAGATTTGAGGTTTTGAATATTGCATAAATTAAAACATCATAAAAAGCTCTTTTGTGTAGTTGTGTTGTGTGTAGCTAATGAAGTCAGCATGGTTTCTGCCACATTATGGAGAGGTTATGAAGGTTTTTAGAAGAAAACTCACTGTCAGATTGGCATTTGTAGAGTGCTGCATAGGATTTGCTAGTGTAGGTTAGGATATATTTAAAGGATATGCATAACTTCTTTGCCTTGTTCTTATTCTGTGTGCTCTTTAGTAAACTGTATTTCTTTAGGGAGCTCTGCATCAGTTTCTTCTGGGGCTGGTCCAGTCTTTTAAGAGTCTTGCCATGTGAAAATCTTTGACTCAAGGCCTTGTAACTTCAGTGGAACTAAAGCATAACTACCAGTCCGGTGCTGAGTAGTTGATAATGGTGGATAGTTTTCATGGTATTTTGATATTTGGTATTTTTTAATATTGTAAACTTTTATCATTTAGCCAACTTTAAATGCCTACATGTACTGTATTTATCTTAAGCCATGATGTGGACTATCTCTTGTAGCAGTCGTCTCTCATTTACTTGTTTAATTAGATGCAGGGATGATTTAACTTTAACTTTCTCACATTTTTCTGAACTCTTAAAACCAAAGAAAAAAATAATCCTCTTTCACACTCATTAAATTATATTCAGATCAAAGAGACCTGAATTAAGTGTAGAAATTAATGTTAAAAAAAATTTGTCTCATAGCTTCATTATTTCAGGATGAATTTTTCTTGTTATGTTGGGCACTGGAGCTCAGGTTTCAGTTTCTAGCCCAAGAAATGGCAGGCAAGGACAAGTGTAGTGTATCCTAGTTTTAAACTTTACCTCCCACTGATTCCAGTGATTTTATTGACTGAAGATTCACTTAATTGGCAAATGTTTAAACTAATCTGACAAATTGGATGTGATGAACATAGAGTTTCTGGCACGATGTGTGATCAGAATGGAACTTGCTTTAGCATAAATTTACCAGCAACCTTTTGTTTAGTGAGGTGATTCAACCTGCTCCATGAGTTTGTAGTGTACTCTAATGAGCAGCTGCTAAGAAATTATATGTGTGCTATATATATGATGCTGAGAATCTTTGAACTTGTAAATGTCTTTCAGGAAGTTCTTACAGCTTTGGAGAGTTTTAGTTGTTACCATCATATATGGCAGAGGGACAAGAAGGAAACCATTGATAAATTAATGGTGGGAAACCCATTACTCTCTGAATTTGAATCTGAAATTCTGCATTTCCAAGACCTGGACCTGAAAATCAATTCTGAGCCTGAATACATCTGCGTGGGAGCTATTGCGCTGTACACTGGTAGAGTCCAGCTTCTCTCCAGGGACATGTGCTTTCTGACTCCTGTAGGAAGGAGAGATGTGACAGTTTTGGATGGGTGAACTAGATTACCATGGAAAGGAGAAAGGGAGAGAGAAGGGCTGTTTGCTCTTTTGGCTGTAAATGCATGCAAACAAAACACTAACACAAGAATATCTGTGAGGCTCAGCTGGAGTTTATTACCTCACCTGGATAAGTCTGCTCAGTCACAGGGTGGATGGTAGATGTTTGCCTATCCTTCTGTCACTGATTCCCAGGGGTACATAGTTCAGGGAGTAAGATGATAAGTTTATATTACTTTTCTCCTTGCCTGGCTGCATGCAGTGAGACAGCTGAACCTCCTTCTCTCTAGCAATTCCACCAATGCCATGATCAAAATTTTTTTCTTTAGCTTTCATAATTAGACTCCTAATTTCCTCCCATAATTAGACTCCTTATTTTTTTAAAGATTAATTTTTGAAAATATTTCAGAATTAGATGAGAATATTAACCAATTCATTAGTGATGTATAGGAAAGAAGTTTGTATAATGGTAAATGAGCAAGATGACAAGTATGGAGTACAGCCTCATCTTTCCAGGAGGTACATCCTAAAAATATCTATGATGTCTAATATCTATTAATTTTTCAACGTTTTTAGATGATCTTTCTAGTAAAAAAGATGATAAATTCTGAGAAGAATAGGAGGAAAGCAATTGTAAATTGCAAGCAATTTTATAAACCACTTCAAGGTGCCCATGTATTTCATTATCTCTACACGTGAAGGGTTAGACTGAAAAAACAGAACTGGCACTGAAGAGAACACATGTAATAAAAAAGGTTAAAAGTGCATCTTAAAAAATACCTATAATATCTAATATCTATTAATTGTTCAATATTTTTAGCTGATCTGAAGCTAGCACTGAGGTCAGAAACCAAAGCCTGGATGACTTTGCTGGGGTGTCATTGCAATAAGAAGTACAGAACACAGATGGAAGCAATTTTGACTTTTATAGAGGAAACTGGCAAGAAGTTAAATCGCAACATCATGGACCTGGATGATATCAGAATAGCTATGTCAGCTTTAAAAGAGATCAGAGAACTACAGATCTCTATTGACTCTCAAATTGGCCCCATTGAGGTAGCTGATGGGAGTGTTGCATGTATGGGTACTGTTTCAAGAGAGCAATTATTTTCTGGGTTAAAGCTTAACAGTGAACTTTGAAAATGTGTGATTTAATATGTGTTGAATGTTGAGTGACAGGTCTGCTGTGTTCCTGTAAACATTTTTGTGTGAAATTCTAATTAGGGCAAAGGTAAACTTGCTGAGATGAGAAATGCTTTAGTGAACAACGCAGAAATTGAGTGATGTAGGTAAGAGGAAGATGAGAATACAGGTATTTAATGCAAGAAATATTTTCATACTTTGTGGAAGAAGTCTGTGTATGAAAATGAATGAGATTCCTATTTTTTTGTTTTTGCTAAGCTTAAAGAGGAGTAAAAAGCTAATATTAAGCAGACTACATGAGATTGATTGCTTTTATCACCTATATAGGTTAAAATGAACAAAAGCAGCTAACTTCCTTAAAGAAGTTAATGTGATAGAATGCGTTTACTGAACATTTGAACAAATGGGGACTTAAAAACAGATGGTAACTGTTTCTCTGCATTCCTGACCAGAGTATTTATTTGAGAATGCTGTATTATGGCAAAATGCACCATTGATTTTTCAGTAGGGTTCTTTTTTCTAAGATGTGTTCATGATTCCTGATTGCCCATAATTCCATCATAAGCTTCCAATTCTGCAAGCAGAAGCCTTGAGTCCTTAGGCACAAGAAGTGATGCTTCAGGTTTTTGAAAGGGAGGCTGGCATGTTTTCCACATAGCGTTGTAATAGATAGTTATGTTTCCATTTTTGCAATTTGGCTGCAATTTGATCAAACTGGAAAGCACAAATGGATGTAATTCCATTTCATACAAAAATTTTCAATTTAAACTGTTATGCCACAGGTTCATTGCTACCCTACCCTGTGCTAATTTATAAAAATTGAATTTCAATTGTGTGTTAGTGAAAATTCACTAAGGGTTTTTGTATGTGGACTGTTCATATATTGGTGTTGCAAGTGGAAATCAATCCCCTGAGAAAAAAAAATCAAATGTTTCTTCCAGTTTGGTATTGGTTTGTCAGATTTTGATAACAGCTATGCAAGAAGAACAGAATTTCTTTTTCTAACAAATCATTCTCTGTTCTTAAAAATTTAAAATGTTGGCATATATATATGTTTACAAAGTTAACTGAAGTTACCATTTTATGTATCTTGATCCAAACTTCTGGCAGGAATCCTATGCTATGTTGAACAAATATGATCTACTTGTTGCCAAGGAAGAGTCAGAGAAGGTGGACACGTTGCACTACACTTGGGAAAAACTGCTAATCCGTGCAAATGAAGTGCAGAATGAGCTCGTTGCTTTGCAGCCAAACTTCAGAGGAGAGCTTATTAGTGCTGTGAAGACTTTTACTGAAGACTGTGCACAGTTCTATTCAGATTATGATCAGGCAAGTGTTTCTATTTTATTGCATTAGAGAAATTTTTAAGGATTAGTGGCAACATGGAAAGGTTTTTGGATTTGAGTAATTAATGAGATGGGCCTCTACTGTTGAATAGGTTTATTCTTATTAGGATAGTGTTTGAGTTTCAGTGCAGGGCAGGTTTGGTTAATGTTTGTGTATGACTGGCAAAAGTAATGCTGGTAATCTGTTCTTAAAAATTAAGAATTGAGATATTTAAGATTTCTGAAAAACATCTAGTTACCATGAGCAAATGTGAAGACTAGGATTAATGATAAATTATGTTAGAAAGAAGAGTTTTCTGATGTTGGATATATGTACAAGTGACTTAAGCTCTCACATTCCTTTTCATTAGAATATAAATGAATGAAGCTGAACTAATCTTGTATCATCTTTTAAGTAATGCTGACTTTTACTCAAAAAATGAGCTATGATTTCCTAGCTTTTACAGTGTAATTAAAAATTTCTGCATTAAAAACACAATTAGTTACCTTCTTTGAATTTTTTAAAAATCCTTTTTAAAGAAGTGTTTGTTCTAGTAGGTTAACTGTCATCTCTTGGTTCATTTGTTATCTGATCTGGGGAGGGAATCTGAGGCTGCAAAAGTGTTTGAGGTTAGCATTTAGAAAATGCTGATTAGAAATAAGTTGTGGTTATTCTCACCCTCTAAATTGATGTCCTTCAATTTTTTCCTTTTCATTTTGCTTGGTTTTTTTTCCTTTTAGAATGGGCCAATGGTGGTTGGTTTAACACCTCAGGGAGCCAATGACAGGCTTACTATATTCCAGGTACTGTTAATTCTAAGGCATAACTAAATACTTACTACAAGTGAGCTAGCACCTAAAGGCTCTGAGAAGGAATCTCAGTAGTTGAATGACCTTTCACTGATAGATTGGGTTACTGATTTGGCAAAGTCTGTTTTGTCTTAGTGAAAGCTATGTTTGAATTTTTCTATGCATTTACAAGGAATACTGTATAAATATAATTTTTTTAGGAGTTAACAGAAAGGCTGCATAGATAATGAGTAATGATTGCTAGATACAATATCCTGATGAGAGCCTTCCCACAAGTTTAGTGTATATGGCTATAGGCTATTCTTGTGTTCATTATTGTGTTTATTTTTTTGGTTGAAGACTTTGTATCATTATTAATATCTATTCCTGCAATAACAACTTTTAATGCTTTTCCTTTTCCCATACAGCTATTTATTTGACTTCTTACTATGTTCCCTTAGTTATATTGCAATTGACAATTAAATTATGTTTTTATTTGCTGCTTTAATGGTAGTAATTCTTCCTTCAACAGCCAATAAAAGATTTGCATACTTGGAGAGGTAGAATTTGCTGTATTCACCTTTTTTTGCTTTGTGTGTCATGCTTCATCTCTTTCAAGTGCAGTCTTAGCATTTATTGTTCTGTCACTGTGCCACATGAAGTAAATGGCTTTCCTGTCAGCTTCTAAAGATGTGCCTCTGAGCTAGCTAGAAGTTACTTTTCTCAAGAAAATTGTTGACAAAACTGTTGACAGTGTAAGCTGTTACTCTCTCAATATCTTTCTATTACTTCCTAGATTTTAGATTAATTCATCTCTAAGCATCATTTTGGATCTTGAATATTTAGTAATTTTTATTAACTTTTAATTTATTTATTATTATTTAGTTATTTTATTTAACTTTTTTCTTTTTCTTTCTTAGAATCGATGTGATAATCTCTTTCGGAAATATATTACTTGTACAGGTGGAGAAGATCTTTTTGGTTTGCCAGTTACTCCGTGTCCTCAACTGCTTGAAATAAAGAAGCAACTGAATCTGTTGCAGAAACTCTATAATCTATATAACAGTGTCATTGACACAATCAGTGGCTACTATGATATTCTTTGGTCAGAATTAGATGTTGAAAAAATTAACAGTGAACTTACGGAATTTCAGAACAGGTGAGAAGCTGTTGCTGTGTTACAGTTGCCTAAAGTATTTCTTGAATATGATTATAATAGGTTAGCACCAATAATCATATATGAGCATGTATTCATTTATTGAGGCATGAAAAATGTGAATTTAAATTGAAAAATATATCCATTACCAATGTCATAAAATCAAGAAAAATTTAGATTCTAAATGCTGAGCATTATTGTTCCTTAGACAGATTCTTGGCTATCTTTTTTAATAAACTTGGAATATATGTTAAAATTGTTATTTATTTTGTCCATGAAAGAAAGTTTCACCTTTTTGTTGTAGTATTGTTCATGAGAGACAAATTTATGCTAGATATCAAAGGCAAGTTAGTGAATTGTTGAATAGTTTTTCTACAAAATGGGTTATATTGCATGCATAGAAGCTGAAATTTTCATTAAAACAGGAATCAAAGAATTTAGAGTTAAACCTGAGAAACAGGGTTTTTCTAGAGCTCAGAGCAGTGCATACCATCAGTCTCACCAAAAGATGAAATCAATATGTAGAACATTTCAACTGGTTTTGAAGATAACTTGCACGGAGTTATTAAAATTATGCAGCTACACTACTTAAGGGGAGGCTGTAGGTCCCTATCCAGCTATCAGTCATTGAAATAGAATGGAAACAGATTTTCTCACATGGAGAAACACATACAGAAGCTCCAAATTACAGGTAACCTGAATTTGGAAGGTATGTGTTCTGCTGTTAAAACCATATACTGTGGTTTCGAAGAAAGAATATTTGAAACTTCTTGAAAAAGCTTGCTTTATCTCCATGTAGGTGCCGCAAGCTCCCTCGTGCTGTAAAGGAGTGGCAGCCTTTTCTTGACCTAAAGAAGACCATTGAGGACTTCAGTGAATGTTGCCCATTGCTTGAGCACATGTCAAGTGAAGCAATGATGCCTCGGCACTGGAAGCAGATTACGGATCTCACTGAACACAGATTTGACGTGGAGAGTGAAACATTCAAACTGAGGAATATAATGGAAGCTCCACTATTAAGATATAAAGAGGAAATAGAGGTATTGTGAAGGAAGAAATATGGATACATGAAACAAACAATCTGCTTGTATAGTATAGGAATAACAGTAGCAAGAAGGAAATCAAAACATTTCTTTAGAAAGAACAGAGAAATGGACTATCATGTCAGGGTTTTGTATAAAATTATGACACAGATATATCGTGGTGTCAATTTCTTTTTTTTAAAATCATGCCATTTGGCCCAGGAGTTAATTTGTGAGGGTATCTTTCTTTGTGACATTAAACATATGGAAAGTAATCGCTATGTTATTATTTTATTCCCCCCAGAGCTGATTAAATTGTGACGTGGTATACAGATTATTAGCTATCATATTCGTATATCTGTAGACCTTTCCACTAAATAGTTGCTCATGAGCCTGATGTTACCTAGTGTTGAAGGAAATAAGAGCTAGATTCATATACCAGGGACTTGAAGGATTCATAGCTTGTTTTGACATCCTGTTTATTTAAAAGGATATCTGCATAAGTGCTGTGAAGGAGAGAGACATTGAGCAGAAGTTAAAACAAGTGATAGCTGAATGGGATAACAAGATGTTTATCTTTGCAAACTTTAAAACTCGTGGGGAACTTCTTTTAAGAGGTGACAGCACGTCAGAAACAATTGCTACCCTGGAGGACAGCTTGATGATTCTTGGCTCTCTCATGAGTAACAGGTAACAGGAAAGAGAGGGAGGGAAGGAGGGGAGTGATAAAAATATTAGCAAAAGGCTTTGTTTTAGTGAACAGATCTATCACAGAAAAGAAGGTAAATAAACATCTAGATAAAACCTAAGAGCTTGCTTGTCCTTGAACTGTTCATGGGCTAGTTCTTATTGTATCTAGTTTATCCCCACAATAAGTTCTTTTGAAAACATACAGATGCAGCTTGGATTTCCTGAATAAACAGCTGAAAAGTTTTCACTGATGCAAGAAAGAGGGGACATATGAGAGAATTCTGCCTGGCTATGGCAGGCATATTACAGGTGTTACAGGCACTGCTACTCTGCCCCTGTGATAGATCATTGCCTCATGCCAAAGGTGCTGAAAATCTCAGTTAAACTGAGCTTCAGTTTGTCTGGTTTCACATGCCAAAAGACAGATAAAATAAGGAACACAGAACCTGACCATCAGGCAGATGCTCAAAAGCAGGAGTTTAGGAGAGTTCAGGAAATCTGTGAGTTTACAGCTTTCAAGATGTTGAGTAGTCCCATTACCTTAGAGTGAAATTGAAGCCTTGCTCCCATCCTACTTCTGTTGGATCAGAGATGTGCTATGCACCTTGTGTGCACAGCAGCAAATTGGAGCTGATTGGATTTAGAGCTGCCAACTAGCTGAATTAAGATTTTATACTTTCACTTGAAAAATTTTAAGCATAAAAACTAGTCCTCATCCTGTGATTTATATGCTGCTTTTCAAGAGTATTTTTTCTCCTTGAAATAAAGAAATGCCTCTCTTTTTTCTTTTCTATTCTTTTTTATTTAAATTGCAGATACAATACACCATTCAAGACACAGATTCAGAAATGGGTGCACTATCTTTCCAACACAACAGATATAATTGAGAACTGGCTGACTGTGCAGAACTTGTGGATTTATTTAGAAGCTGTTTTTATTGGTGGCGATATAGCAAGGCAGCTTCCAAAGGTTTCTCGACATGCCTTTTTTCAGTTTGCTTATCAACAGTTTAAGAATAAAACTTAACTCTGATGTCATAATTGATGCAGTAACATAAATTTAATTTCTTTTCGTATTTGACAAAACTGGTCTTGCTAGGAAGTGAGCAGTGCCAGTGGAAGGCATGGTGTGAAAAAGAATAATAAAATCGTGATCTGTTTGATCTTTTGATTTCTACATTGTAAAGCTGTTAACTAATATGTGTTTAAACATTGTGCCTTGTAGTAGCCTTGTCCAGTAGTACCTATCACTAGCATAGTAGTACCTAGGAATACTTATCCTAAACTTTCCTTTGTGGCTTTTCAAATTAAAAATGATCTTTAGTTTTAGAAAAAAAAAAAAGAAATTGGTCAATTTGAAGCTTCAATTCAAGTATAATTTCTGTCTTTTTCTCTACAAATGTAAGAGAAAGTACAAAGCAGGCTTGACAGCCAAGTATAAAATAAGCTCTATTGTGTAAGCAGAAAGAATTGTGTCTAAGCTGAAATATTTCTGGAAGACATGTGATTACTAGTGAGAAGATTGCTGTTGAGATTACTGGGTGCTGGTTCTGGAAGCAGGTGTCTTTTTCCTCCTCTCTCTTCCTTCCTCCATTTCTTCCATTCCACATTCACTGTCATGTTTCAACAGGAAGCAAAGCGTTTCTCTAACATTGATAAATCCTGGGTAAGGATCATGACCCGAGCGCATGAAACACCCAATGTTGTTCAGTGCTGTGTTGGAGACGAAATAATGGGACAGTTATTGCCACATTTACTGGAACAGCTTGAAATCTGTCAGAAATCGCTCACAGGGTAAGGTCACTACGAGACTGCATTCTTGGTCAGATGGTTGTACACTGTGTAACTAGGGAAAGAGCAATTGTTCAACTACTGTCCCATGAACTTTGAGAAGATCATGTTCTTATTCTACTATGAATTCAGTTGAACTGAGCAAACAAGTTAGCAGGATAACCCACCTCCAAAGACATTTCTGCCAACTCATGGATAAGTATTTGATTTGTGGCTAAGATGCCACTGACTGTCTATCTCTGTTCAAACCAAAGCTAGTTTCAGCCTAGTTTCAATCCAGAAGGCAGTCTAGATTTATGTGTCCCATGCACGCTTTTCACAGACGTGGGAGACATTCAGCTTGAGAGATGTAAATAGCAAGTAAAAGAGTTAGTGTAAAAATATTTTATTTCAGTTTCGTTTATTTTCTTTTTACTGGTGTTTGGATAATAGCAAATAATAATTTTTCCATGAAATGATTTCTGATACTAAGAGAGTAGCTTTAAAGCAGATGCTTAACATGAATATATGATGGATAAAAATTGTCATTGCTACAGCTAAAAGTTGTATAATAAATTGTGAGAAATACCACTTTTAAAGAGAAAAGTATGTATAAATTAAGCCAAATCACTTACCATCTACCCCCTCCCGGCTTCTCTACCAATTTTTTAAAAATGCAGGTACCTGGAGAAAAAGCGCCTGCTATTTCCACGATTCTTCTTTGTGTCAGATCCTGCTCTCTTAGAAATTCTTGGCCAGGCATCCAACTCTCACAATATACAGGCACATCTGCTGAATGTGTTTGACAACATTAAAACTGTCAGGTTCCATGAAAGGGTATGTACTGCCCGCACCTCAGTGTTACGTTCCTTCACATTAACAATGAGTGATACTTGCTATGTTAGAGAGCTACTTGGTTGCATAAGGCATTCCACTGTTTTACTTTATTTGCCAACTATTTGATGCTGAGTAGGCTTTCTTCATTTAAGATTTGTTTCATATCCTCATTTATGACGTAGTAAAACTTCATGTAGAATAGCAAAACAAGAATTTGCACCAGTGCTTAAATTTCAGAAAAATCCACCCATGTGCAGAACTTTTCTCTGTGGCTTCCTCTCAAATAAACTTTTGAGTCTTTATGAGCTTTTTGTATCTTGACATTGCCTGTATTTGTATTTTTCCATTCACTTTTTGATTGTAAGAAAAAGTGTATCTACTGTCTCTCCTGTTTCTGAGCTGCCCTTACTTATGCCTTCAGACACAGTGTTTGAAGAACACTTTTCTTATACCTTTTACAAGAACAGATAGCAAAATTTTTTCCTTATGTATGCATTTTCTTAGAAACTAATTACCTCCCCATGCTTTTGAAATTCCTTTGGTTGTCCATGTTCCTTAACTTTTCTGTTTTCATTATTTTTGATTCTATGGCTGTGAATTTTGTTAGGCTGTTAACCCACCAATAATGGGGGGAGGTTTCCTTTATTGTGACTGGAAAGTGGATGTCACAGAATCACAAAATTGGTCAGGTTGGAAGGGACCACACTGGGTCATCTGGTCCAACATCCCTGCTCAAGCAGGGTCATCCTAGGGCACATGGCACAGGATTGCCATTGATACTTTAGTGAGATTCAGGAATTGTTGATATATTAGGGTTTGTCTCCTTGTTTATGACAGTGTTTTGTTTAAAGCCTTTCTGCACAGCAAAGTAATGATTTAATAGTCTTTACATTTCATTGAACAAGTTGATATAATTTATTAGTTACTTAAATCAGTGTAATGGAGTGATTGCAGGAAAAGATGAATTATTGCAAAGATAAATAATGTATCTATAAACACAAGATATTTTTGCTTTTATTAGATATATGATCGTATACTGTCAATTAGTTCCCGAGAGGGTGAGACTGTAGAGCTGACTAGACCTGTAATGGCTGAAGGTAATGTGGAAGTTTGGCTCAGCTCTCTGTTGAAGGAATCCCAGCTATCACTGCATCAAGTTATTCGCCAGGCAGCTATGGACATCCAGGAAACGAGTTTCCAGATCACTGAATTTCTTTCTACTTATCCAGCCCAGGTAGTATCATTGTTAAATGAACGAAGAATTATTCACAGATATGTATCGGGTTTTTTTCTTGTTGTTGCATTCAAAGTTGCAGCCAGTGTTAAATACAAAACTAGCATTTAATTCTATTTGAATCATCTCAGTCTTTTAAGTTTCAGCTTCAGATAGTTGAAGCAAAAAGAAAACTTACTCTAAAGCTTGCTAATTTTTGAATGCAATAAATTAATGAAATGAAGTTAACACTATTTCTTTACAAGCTTAATACTTGACTACTGGAGGAAAAGTAGTAAAATTGTATGTTTGTTTATATAATCAGGATAATGCTATGTATTGATAAAGATTTGAAACTGAGGGTAGTGATGAGGGAAAATTATTCTTTAGTAGAATCTTCACTTGTGATCACGAATGTTCCTGAAATAAAGACTTTGTGTATTACTAGAAAAATATTTCAAATTGAAGCACTAATTATTCACTGGTTAGTTATTATTTATATAAAGTATGTTTGTTGCATATGGTATTTTTATATATACTGTAAATTATATTGAGCATTTGTATAAGCAATGCACTGTAGGCAGTATCTACAAGACTGAAGTACAGGCTTAACTATGCATTTATGAATGCAGTTGGGACACACAAAACATGACCTCTGTATGAATGCATGGTAAGTAATTTAATACGTGTAGGAGGAGAACAATTTCTTTAGTTGTTCTGTGTCTGTGAATGTACATTTCAGGTGAAAGAGAAAAGATTATGAAGCATATACCTCTATGTTTCCTAAGGTTGGGTTATTGGGGATCCAAATGATTTGGACAAGAGACTCAGAAGAAGCTTTGACTCTTGCCAAGCAGGATAAAAAGGTTATGCGTAGGACGAACCACTATTTCCTGGATCTTCTGAACATGTTGATAGATATGACAACAAAAGACCTTAGTCCATTTGAGAGAGTTAAATACGAGACATTAATCACTATTCATGTGCATCAGAGGGACATTTTTGATGGTCTTGTAAGTATTAAATTTAACAATGAATTATGAGGGGTTTTCCACATGAAACAATGTGAAATGATAAGAAAATATTATACCTATGAACTTCTGCCTCATAAGATAAATATTTAATTTCATGACTGTAATTATTATGTGTCCTGGAATATTATAAAAGTGCTGATGCTGCCTCAACCAAGTCTTAGTTTCCTTTTAAGTAATTCAGTGGGTTTTCCTCTCCCCAGGCAGTAGTGGAATTTTGTCATGTTTCATGTTGGTCCACTAAAGTTAATAGTGCCTCTGTTGCATGATCAGTCAGGGACTTCTTTTTCCTCATACATTTTGTTGCAAGTAATTGTCCGTTTTCTGGACTGCATTATGAATTTCTACAAGTAAATAAAATTAAGATAGAGTTATAGTACAGGAAAACATTTAAAGCTGGTTGAAACTGGTATCCTCTCTGTTCTAGTTTCAATAGCATACCTAATTATCACTTAGGGATTTCTTTATTCACTTTACACTGTCTCATGCTGACACAGGATGCTAAAATAAGGAAAATGAAAGCATTTAGCTTAATCAAACTTAAAGCTTCCTACCTTTTACCAGTAGGAAGTCCTGGACCTGATTCTGAAATTAAGCTGTCCAAGAAAAGAATTATTGAGTTTGGGCCCATTATTGATAGGCAGGCATTTATCTTTTCATTGAGAATAATTTTTTTCAAGTTATAATCATTTTATGTAAAGTGTAATTTTAAAATACAAACTAAATGATGTTTTTATAAAATCCTGTTTTAATATTCAGTAGAGCAACTGTGACTTATTCTCAGTTCTGTTGAATTCCTTAGATAGTATCAGCACCATGAACTGCCATGAAATATCTTTTTTCCCAATATGCATGTGGTTCCATACAATTCTCATACCAGTTTATAAAATCAAATATCACATTATGTACTTCTGACTCATGTAAAAGTCGTAGAGAGGACTAAAAGAAATAGCAATTTTAAGGTTAAACAGAAATAACTCTTGTTTGAGTCTTATGAACTGTTTATTTATATTTAGCATTTTGACATATTTGTCTAAAGCCTGAAGTTCCTCTGCCTAAATATGCGATTGAGCAATAATATATTAACAATTTTTGTGGTAAAAATCCAGATAGATTCTCCACTATTCTTTTGTTACTAGCTGTCCTTTATGCCTTTCACTATGTTTGCATTGCTGGCTTTGATTCTACTACTTAGATGACATAACAAAAATGTGAAAGTAAATGTTAACCATGAATGCCACAGCCTTGTCTTCCCTCTCTTAGTGCTGCATGCATATCAAGAGCCCTACGGACTTTGAGTGGCTGAAACAATGTAGATTTTATTTTAATGAAGACTCTGATAAAATGGTGATTAAGATCACTGATGTGAGCTTCACATACCAGAACGAATTCTTGGGCTGTACTGACAGGCTTGTCATAACACCTCTTACAGACAGGTGAAAAGGATTAATTTTATTCTTTTATTCTTTGCTGCCAAACCTCGGCTTTTACAAGAGCAATTTTGTCGTTCCTGTTGGATGCAACATTGATCTCTGCAGAGTTTATCCTTCGCAGTCTTGTCAAAATCAGTAATTTCATATGAAATACTTCAATACTTTTGTTTCTGTGCCCTATAATGTGAATAATTTCCAACTTATTTTTTGCCACATACTTGCATTGGTCCTCACATACGTGATGTATGTGACCTTGATTCTTATGCACGTGAAGCCAACATACCTGATATGTTGGATCTGATATCTGATATGGATCTGATATCTGATATGGATCTGATATATCCAACAGATAAAATATGTAGAGATACAGGACAAAAGTAGTTGTTTACAGACAAGATCAGGAAAAGAGCTAAGGAAGAATAGACAGGAAAAACAATTTTTATTCAGCTGCAGTAGTTTAGAGATCTTTGATCTAAAAGGATGTTGAAAGAATTGCAATCCTATTAACAGAGACATCTACCTGTCTAACTCAAATAGCACGAAGAATGCTTTATAACCTATCATTGGCAAAGTAAGGGCATTGTTTGTTTGGTTTTGCTTTGTTTTTTTGGTTTGCTTTTTTTTAAACTATTCCATACAAAAAAACTCTAGAGCTAGTCTTGATATGTAATTATTAGCTGGTGTTTTGCTGCATTATGAATAGATGTTGCATTTATGAAAATGGAATGCACAATGTGATCAAATTTTAAAGATGGATGAGGAAGGAGAGGTTAGATGTCTTTCATTATTGTACTTCACAGTATAATGTATTTCAAAACCACTCCAGATAAAGTAAATCAGTATCCAAGCTATTCAAACTAAGATTAGGCAGCATCTCTGTATCTGCTTTCTTCTCTTCTTGTGATCTTTCAGGTTGCTGATAATTGAGGATTATCTGTTCTTTCACTTTATGTATGATGAAATGAACCTTAATATTCTCTGCATCAGAGACTGAGTGAAGGGGTTTTGTCCTTACTGATCTAAATTATAATTAGTGGAATATAATTTCAGCACTTCCCTTTTCTCCTTAAATCAGACCTTGTGTAAGTTCCTCTGGCACTATGCAGAAATCTGTCTGCTGCCTGATTGATTGCTGCCTTTTAGATGTTACATCACTTTGGCTCAAGCTTTGGGCATGAACATGGGTGGAGCACCTGTGGGACCTGCAGGAACCGGAAAAACTGAAACCGTGAAAGATATGGGACGGTGCCTTGGAAAATACGTAGTGGTCTTCAACTGTTCAGACCAGATGGATTTCCGAGGACTTGGGAGGATCTTCAAAGGTAAGATGTGGACCAAAGGTAAGCTGTTGGCCAAATAGTCAATTGTTTTCTGTGGTGCACAAAGCACAATATAACTAACTGGGCAGAGAAAGTTATTGTTCCACTGTACTCAGCTTTGGAGTAGCCTCATCTTAAGTACTCTGCAGTTCTGGAGCCAACAATATAACACCATATAAAAATACTGGAATGTATCCAAATGACAGCAAAAAAGATGGTGAAAGAGCTAGAGGACATGACTTAAGAGGAACAGCTGAATATACTGTGTTGTTTTGCTTTGAGAAAGAGAGACTGAGGGGTGCCCTCACTGCTGTTTACAACTTCCTCAGGATGGGGAGTGGAGATGGAGGTGCTGATCTCTCTGATGTCTGATAATAGGACATGGGGGAATGACTTGAAGCTGCATTGGGTGAAATTCAAGCTAGGTATTCACTGAGAGTGTGGTCAAGCACTGGAACAAACTCTCCAAGGAAGTAATTGGGATCTCAAGCTTGTTAGTGTCCAAATAGTGCTTAGACAACTGTCTTATATGTATGGTTTAACTTTTAGATACAACTTTGCAGAGTCAGGAGTTCTACTCGTTGATCCTCATGAGTCCTTTATAAGTCCTTTATAAGTCAGTCCTTTATATTCTGAGATATGATTTTATGAACTACGTGAAAGTTTCAAATTATAAGAGGACATCTCCATGAAACAAGGTTGGCACATAACCAGCAGATGATTTCAGCCTTTTTAATAAATGCAGTTAATTAATATCTTGTTATGTGTATAAAATACAGTTGCAACACTGTCTTCAAGAAATAGAAATGTCTGAAAACATGACAGAGTTTATGAAAGGATAGATAAAGTCACTTAAGATGACTGAAGTCACATGGAGAACTGCTGCTATGAAGAGAAAATGCTATGGAATTTATTGCTGAACTGGTGGGACCTGCTGAATTCTGATTTCAGTATTTTGTCTCATTCAAATACTGAAGTTTCTATCAGTAGAAGGAAATGCGTGGGTAGTGCTATATATATTAAAAACAATTGGCAGAGCTCACTGAAGTTAGGTGCAGATGATATTTTTTAGGCATCTGAAATTTATACCTGTCAGTCATGGCAGATATCAAATTAGAGATCAAATGGAGGTTCTTAACTATTGTATTGTGGCAAGTGACTGTATCTATGATTTTTTTTTTTTTGTTTTCCCCATAAAATCCAAGGAAAAATACACTTCCAGCATAGACTGACCTCCAGCTTCTTTATGCAATTGTATAGTTCATTTTAATGTGTGCAAGAAGCTATTGACAACCTGCCAGATTTTCATAGAATTACTGCAGGATTTTTTCCTTGGGCGTAAAGGGGAACAGGAAAACATTCAAGATATAAGAAAAAAAGAAGGAATCAAAGAACATAGTACCCTAGAAAATCTTAAGGACTTTGTGAACTTGTATTTTCTTACTTGAAAAGGAATTAAAATTCTTCTCTTTGTTCCTTTCCCAAACCTCAGAAAGAAACAATTTTTTTTTCCTCCCTGAGATAGATTAACCTAATTTTTGGCTTGTGAATTGCACCAAAAAAGAGTTAAAAACATAATGGTCATATGCTTAGTTGCTTTTCTCTTTGAAGGTCTTGCTCAGTCTGGCTCTTGGGGTTGCTTTGATGAATTCAATCGTATTGATTTACCAGTACTATCAGTAGCTGCACAGCAAATAGCAATTGTGTTGACATGTAAGAAGAAACGTAAGAAAAGGTTTATTTTTACTGATGGAGACAATGTAGAAATGAACCCAGAATTTGGCATCTTTCTTACTATGGTAAGTATTCAGTAAGTTTCTAATATACCAGTGATGATTGTACAGTAATTGAGTCTAACTTGGTATGTTAAGTGTATTTGCTCTTATGTCATTCAGTTCTTAGAACTAGCTCACTGATAGCTTGAGAACAATGAGCATTGCTGCAAACACACTTTACAGGGTCTTGTTTCAGTAACATCAAGCACACGCAACTATCAAACGTAGGCAGCACCATAAATACCAGTTATCTCAATTTCAGATTGCTTCTACATGCCAAATTCTGTCTCCCAAAGTGTGCTTTTTGCAACAATTACAGAAAAATTGTCATAGAGATATAGGTAGGAGTAGCCAGTAAAAATAGGACCTATAAGACAAACTCAGATTTGAAATGCTTAGGTGGAACATTTTTCATATCTTATGGATATAAAAGAGGCAAAAATTCTGTAGAGATATGGTGGTAAGTCTGCATGGCAATTAATTTTGACATTTGACTTAAAGCCAATGAATTATTTTTACCGACCAAGATGGCATATTCCTTTGCTGATTCTTCTGTTTGTGCAAAGTACACTCAACTTCAACACCTGTTTTTCCTCTCCAGAATCCAGGATATGCTGGACGGCAAGAACTTCCTGAAAACTTGAAGATCAATTTCCGTTCAGTGGCTATGATGGTCCCTGATCGTCAAATCATAATTCGTGTTAAATTGGCTAGTTGTGGTTTCATTGCTAATGTTGTGTTGGCAAGGAAATTCTTTACACTGTACAAGCTGTGTGAAGAACAACTGTCAAAGCAGGTGATTATATTCATATGATGCAACCTGATTATTTTAGGGAAAAACCATCTATGAAGTCACAAACTATTCATGTGAAGAGTAAGGAAAGGTTCATGTTCGCTAAGTAAGCTAAGAGACACTTGCAGTTTAGTAATGCAGCCCCTCTGCTGTCCTCAAAGATTAACTCCTGCTGCGGGTTGTTGGTGCAAGGATGAGGCTTTCATTCAGAACATTGCATATCATTAAGATTTAGCATTAATGAATGGTGATGACTGAGACAAATAAAGGCTTTATTATAACCTTTGTTGGTCTTACAGCGGTATCTAAGAGGCATTTGGTTTGTGCTGCCTGTGCTTGTACAGATGTTTCTCAGTTTCCAACGGCCACAGAGAATTCAAAATAATACTGATAAAGTATTTCTCAATAGTCCTTGGGATCCCTGTCTTGATTCAATGACTTATGATTACATTTTTTTTTCTGTCACACCTTAGATTTTAATAGATGGTAGCAGATTTGGAAAGTGAAGTCGCCCTTAGTCATACAGCCAAAGAATAGTTGATGGATGTTTGAAACACATGTACCACTTCTCCTACAAATCCATCCATGTCTTAAGTAGTAAATAAGAACTGTTTCATCCCTATTAACGTGGGTAAAATCTTCACATATCTTCTAGGTGCATTATGATTTTGGCTTGCGGAATATATTGTCTGTGCTGCGTACACTGGGAGCAGCAAAAAGAGCAAATCCCACAGATACTGAATCTACCATCGTCATGCGTGTTCTGAGAGATATGAACCTGTCTAAACTAGTAAGTTCTGAGGACCTGATAAATAATTTAAACTGCACTTTGGAGCTACGTGATCACTAGAAGATGGCATGTGACCTTTACACTGAAGCTAGCTCGGAAATGTTTCATTCTCTGAGTGGAACATTTTGGCTGGGATAGAGATAAATTTCTCGTAGTACCCTGAGTGGGACTGAGGAAAGAGTGAGCTTTCTGTTGCTTGAGTTTCTACCCGGGTTTAACCTTGAATTTTTCAGAATATTTTGTACATATTTTCCCTGCTACTTTTAGTAGTAA
The DNA here is from genome assembly GCA_013398275.1 of Promerops cafer. NCBI lineage: Eukaryota > Metazoa > Chordata > Aves > Passeriformes > Nectariniidae > Promerops > Promerops cafer. Next base: position 1,534,615 of record VZSE01015514.1, read on the forward strand.
GTAACAAAATAGGTGTCTATGCAGTAACTTCTTTAGAAACTTTGTGCTTAAGTATTTAGTCACTTTTTTGAAAGAATCTGTTATTCACAGTAATGAGTACCATTTCATCTGTCTAAATAGCTAACAACCCTCTTCTGTTGCTGTGATACATCATCTTTTTTTTTTTTTACACCAAATAAAACAGACAATTTTCTAAATGTTATTGCTAAAATCTACTATAAGAAATTCAGTCTGCGTGTTTTCAAGCATTTCTTTAGATCTTCGGGACTTAGGGTTTGTTCTTTTTCAAGTTGATAAAATAAATAGAACAGGTGTTAATCTGTGTGGATTTTTGTTTTCCCTGATTTTCACTAGATTGATGAAGATGAACCCTTATTTCTGAGTTTAATTGAAGATCTGTTTCCAGATATCCAGCTTGATAAAGCAGGCTATCCTGAACTTGAAGCAGCCATTGACAAACAGGTGATGCTTCTTGTGATTTGTGGTGCTCTGGCATAACTGTCATGAAGTGACATCTAAGAAAATTGTTGTTGTGGAGTCTATCCAACTGGCAATATTATATTTTACCATTTAGAAGAAGTGTAAGCTTTTCCATAAATCTTTACCACTGGCATAGTACTATTAAGATTATTCTTCAGGAGGTCACTGACTTGGGATTACAGTGTCCTGTGGTTCTCTTGAGTCATGGTAACTGGGATCCAGTATGAAAAATGCATGTATATGAGCTTGCCTTATGCGATCCAGGATTTAATGTTTGTCTAAAGTCTTGACAATTAGAATATTAATTTGAGAAAAGATTTACTTAAAATTACATCTTTTTAATTTAATTTACCATTAGATGCTTGTAATACTTCAGTATGGCCAACTTAAGAATATAATATATAAAATAGATATATTATAGGTATAGATATATTATATAAAATAGATATATTAGGTAAATCTCATAGATTCTAATATACATAGAGGCTGGTTTATCTTACTTTTCTGAACGCATATTTGAATACCAAATATATCTTCTTTTTCCAACAGTTTTTTTAATATACACAAAGAGTATAGTAATCTGTTGATTATATATCTGTATCTATCTATCTATCTATATCTAAAGGCATCAAAATATATTTTGTACTCTAAAATAATAGTAATTTGGTTTTATCTCACTGTCTCTTAGGTGGAGGAATCTGGCCTTGTTTGTCATCCTCCTTGGAAACTGAAAGTTATCCAGCTTTTTGAAACCCAGAAAGTAAGGCATGGATTGATGACACTAGGACCTAGTGGTGCAGGAAAGACCAGCTGCATCCACACCTTAATGAAAGCAATGACAGGTATGTTAGTACTTATAAACTGTTACTGGACTTTTACACTAAAAACTTTAAACCCCATTGTTTCTTCTCAGAAAACTTCAATTTCTTCAGTGTGAGAATATATTACTGGAAGAATGAGTTTGTGTGGTGACATACTAATTATTCTAGTAGCTTAAAAAAGTCTGACATTCAAAGCCATATGCTTCGTGTCCTTTTTTCCATATTATCATACTTTTATCAGAAGTTCTTATTCCAGATGGATTAAGAAAGAGGAATACAGTCTAGGTAGGCAGCTCAGACAAGAGATTAAAGCATCTCCTGGGTTTTGCTGAGGTAATGCTGAAACCTTTTACTAATCATAAGTATTTATGTCTTTTTGAACACAATGCACAAGACAGGGTCTTCGCAATATAAAATAATTGGTTTTATAACCATAAATTCCTGGTTTAGACAGTGAAAAAGTCTTCAAGGGTATTAATTTTATGTCCTGGCTGGAGGCTTGAAGACTGTGTGTGTTCTTTTTGTCAGCTGTATTTCTAAACAAAAATATTAGTTGAAGAATGTCTGCTTCATCTTATTAAAATAAAAGGTCATAGCTTGGTGAGAAAAACATCTCTTTTGAGGTAGCTTGTGTTACCCCATTTCACAAGTTGCTTATATGATTTTCCAGAAGTGAATAATTTCTGTCAAATATAGTTCAGCAAGTCTCTCATACATGCAGTAATGTGCTGTGCTTAAGAAACATTGTAAGCTCTACATTGCAGTGGAAAAGACTGTTCCATTTAGGAAAAAAAAGCAGAAGGAACAAAGTTGCATTGCACAGTTTTCCTATCTTTTTTTCCAGTGCTGAGATGTGAACTACTACCAAGATAAAGTCACCTTACTATTTTTTTACAAAGCTGATCTTCTCACGCAACCTCATGAAATATTAAACTACGTGATCTGTCAGGCTTTCTATCTTACATGTTAGTGAAGTCTGATTATAACGAAGCTATTTTAAAATCAGTAATTTTTTCAGCTCTTTCTTTCAACATCTTACTACTGGCTCCTAGTTATATTTTAATATTGGGTTTTTTAAAGATGTCCAGCATAGTAGTTTTTAAACTGTTGCTAATGAGATTAAAAATAAAGGCTATATGACCATGATATGGCTAGATAGAATTTATCTATCTAAGAGAATTCACAAGAATATGCCAATATTTTATATTTTACCTGTCCTAAGATGTAGACAAGTGCACTGAAGGGCAAAATAATCAATCATCTGTCTGGTGTTTATTCATTGGGTTTTAAAAATGTGCATCCAAACCAAATGTTTTACAGATCTGTTATTCGATAAGCCTTCAAAATATTAAACTGAACCTTGACTAAATTTCATCTTGTTGCTTTTCTTTTCCCGATGAAACTATGAAATGTGAATTGAATATTCAAAAGTTTCAGAACTTCATTCTACTTTTTTTGATGTCTCCAATTAATGAATTTTGTATAGCAAGAGAAGTTTTTCAAGTAAATACACACGTTCTTATAATTATGAATGGATATTAAAGCATACATTTGGATGTAATGAGTTTGAACTTGTCAAAGTTCTCTTACTGCTGAAAAGAAATGTACAAACTAACTGGTGTTCTGCCTTCATAGATTGTGGACAGCCACATCGTGAAATGAGAATGAATCCTAAAGCCATAACTGCTCCACAAATGTTTGGACGCCTCGATGTGGCAACAAATGATTGGACAGATGGAATATTTTCAACGCTCTGGAGAAAAACTTTAAGAGCAAAGAAAGGTATTGTGGTGGGTTGACCTTGTGTGGACTCCAGGTGCCCACCAAGTTGCACTACAACTCCTTTTCCCAGCTGAGCAGGGGAGAGAAAATAAATGGAAAACAACTCATAGGTTGAGATAAGGCAGTTTAGTAAAGTAAAAGCAAAAATATGTGTGAGCACAAGCAAAGAGAAAAAAAAGGTTTGTTCTGTATTTTGCATCAGTAAGTGATGTTCAGCCACTTCCCAGGACGTAGGGCTTCAGCACACATAGAGGTTGCTCTGGAAAGCAAACACTCTAAATAACAGAAACCCCACCCTCCTCCTTTCCTTAGCTTTTATATCTGAGCAGATGTCATATGGTATGGAATATCCCTTTGGCTAATTTGGGTCAGCTGGCCTGGTTGTGTCCCTTCCCAGGATCTTGCTCACCCCCAGCCCCTTGATTTGGGCAATGCTGAGAGACAGCGCTGGTGCTGTGCCAGCGCTGCTCAGCAGTACCCAAAACTCTGGGGTGTTATCAACACCTGTTATCAACACAGCCACCAATGCAGAGCACAGCACTGTGGGGGCAGCTATGGGGAAAGGAACTCCAGCTCAGCCAGACTCAATACAGGTATAATGAAAAAGGCTTCCATTCAAAATAAAACAAGAAAAAACCTCAAGCTTCAGGAAAACTTTATAAAGCACATTAGCAGATTTTTGTTTTTTTTCTTGCATGGAAGCATTGAGAAATTGCTGGAAGAGCTTCTGTCCCTTTTACAGTCTATATTCTAAACGCTTTTTATTCCAGCAGTGTAGTGTAACAAATACTGCTTCACTGTGTTTACTGAATTCTCTCTTTTGTATATTAGGCCCTCATATGGAAGGAAAGTGGAAGGTAAAAGTCAGTTGCCCCAGTAGTGGTATCCTATAAAAATTCTGGTGCTGTTAGGATTTCTACCAGTTCTCCAGCTGCCATATTAAAAGGAAATAAATCTCATCAGTTGTGTCATACCAGCTAGCCCTTCNCAAATAAATCTCATCATTGACACATTATTGTGTCATACCAGCTAGCCCTTCACATATCATAGTCCATCTCAAATGGCATCAGATAATTCCATTTAGGCAGCCAATTTCTGCCTAAAATTATGCTGACATATATTCTTAGACTGATATTTTAACTAAAAGAGTGACCTTGATAGTTTGATGCTAGATGGTTTCTTCCTTGATTTGTCTGAAAATTAGTATGCAATCTTATCATTACGCCTTAAAAGAAAAAAAATGAAAATCGTAACACTTGTTGCACTATTTTCACACAAAAATTCTTAGTCTTCAGAAATACAGATACTTTAAAAATAGAAAATGCTTTTCAGTTTAATTTTAGAAGGCTTGTTGCAAATCTAGAAATGTCGCACCCTTGAGAATGTAGCATAGCATTAACTATTGATTTTTTTTATCTTTTCCTTCAAGATGAAATATATATTAGCACACTCATATGACTTCCTCAGATTTACTCTGTAAGTGTTCTGTAATATCTCTTTATGTGTCAGACTCCAGACCATCTCATGCTTGAGATGCCTGAACTGTAGCTATAAAACCCCTCCACATATAAAAAGTTTATCATCTGTTTCTCCTTGGTTCAATACTAGCAAAGCTCCAAGCCACCTAGGCCTTCATAATAGGCACTGACTCTGAAGGCAGATGGACCATCTCTGGCTAAAGGGCTGCCTACCAATGCACAGTGGGGCTGTCTGCTCCCCAAGTGGTGGGCAGCCAGGAGCCGAGGTGGGATCCCTTTCCATCCAGGATCTGTTGCTCAGTATCCATGTGAGGCAAGCAGAACAGACCCAGACACTCCTAGGAAACAGAGGCAGGCTCTAAAATACCTTTCTATTTGTAAATGAAAAGCAGTGGAAAAACATAAAAGGAAGCTGGACCAAGTATGGGACAGAACAAATGACAAGAATTTTCCCCCAATGGAGCTCTTTTCCGTATGACAGTGTGCATGCTGTTTGAAAGAGTGATTTTTCAAGTGTTTCTTTCATTTAATTTCTCTACATTTATAAAACTCATTGGAAACAAATGAAAGATGTTTAAATTTAAATATATCTGTAATCGTTATCTTCTTTATGTTGTTTTATGTAACGTGAAATAAACCTAATTTATTACTGTCTTGAAAACTGGATCCATAAAACTCTTTCAGTTTTAAAAACTGGCGACTTACGCTCATGGCACTTTATATCCTGAAGAATGGATAATTATCAATAGGTGACAAAATGAAGTACCCAACTGAAATTGAGTGATGGAAATGGTAATTGTATTAAAAGCTGAGATTGTAGCTGTGTGCAGGAATTCAGAATTAGTATAAAATTTGTTTGCAGACATAAGAAACTGGTCCTTGAAAGAAACTAGCACTTCATCCGCAGGCCTTTTTATCTGTTATGCTGGACTGTAGGTGACCACATCTGGATAGTTCTTGATGGTCCAGTTGACGCTATTTGGATTGAGAACCTTAATTCTGTCCTGGACGACAACAGAACTCTAACGCTAGCAAACGGTGATCGGATACCTATGGCGCCAAATTGCAAGATAGTCTTTGAGCCTCATAATATTGATAATGCTTCTCCAGCAACAGTTTCAAGAAATGGGATGGTGTTCATGAGCTCATCAGTTCTCACCTGGAGTCCTATCCTTGAGGTACACAGCTATACAGTGTCTGTATATGTATTGAAAATTTTACCGGTTACTTCTTCAACACTTCACTCTTGTTACTTTAGGATCTATTTTTATGCCTTTTGCTATGAAATCCCTTTTTCTCTGTATAAACTTCTAGGTCAGTACTTAAAATAGCAATGTTTCTGGTAGTTTATACAAGAGTGAATAATTTTTTTAAGGAACATAGTTAACATATTACACTTTTAAGAATATGGCTATTTTACTTTGGGACAAATTTGTAATTAAAAGTATTTTATGCACTTGAAGGACAACTCAGTTTTTAAAAGACTAACTACCTGGTAGCCCATAGTACAGCTTCAGACCAAGGAAGAAAAAAGAGTAAAGTTGATTCAGGGAACTTGAAATCCTCAAGAAAATATAAATTCTCTTGATGTTTCTTAAAATTTATTGCAGCTGGGATTTAGTACCAGAAATAAAGTCAATGCAGCATCAAAGCATGTAATTTTTAAATTGATGTTGTTACTTGGTTGTCTGTTAACATTCTTAGAAGTAAAGTATCTGAAGAACCAGGGAGTAGTTGCTCTTTCTCTGGAATGGAATGAATAATTCAGAAAAGCAGAACATGTTTCAGGTGTGTTTTAGAGTCAAAACCCAGCATATAACATATTGAATTATCAAAGTGATTTATAAAGTCTTTTTTAAATATATATATGTCACCTTTCATCTTCCAAAACTCAGTAAAAATGAATCCTAATCTTGACAGAATGCTTGTAACAATATAATGAATGGCAAATTCTGAGACTTGAGCATACTATTTTTTTCATGTAGCAAAAATCTTGGCAAAGATGAAATATGAGAGTTCCCAAGAATCTGCCTAATGTTCCATAGTAATATATTTCAACAAAGCTTTCAGTACTTAACTTCAGTTTTCTTTTTTTTTAAGAAAACAATAGAGACAATAGCAGTTAAAAAAAAGTTGTTTTCTCTTTTTTTTCCCTTAAGCCCTATATTGCCTTAGAAATTTATCAGTGAATTACACTACTCAGGGTTATCACTTTAAAAAAATAAATGAAAATAAATATTTTTTTTTCTCTGCATTTCTTCTTGTCTAGGCTATCTTGATGGGAATGTTTGGTTAACATTATTTTGCTTTGATAAAATGTGGTCTGTCTCCTGAATATGAAAAATGAAAACTTTCTCTTATGTGGCTAAGATACTGATTGCTGTGATCATACAGATAATTACTTAATTACTTCCCCCTGAAACCCAAGTTATATTTGGTATATTTCAGTACAATCCCAAATTAAATTCCTTTATATGGGCTTTAAACTTTAATTTTAAGATAGGAATTATTTCCTGTTTATGAAATTGGAACACCATCCAGGAGTTTGTAGTGTATTTGTTTCCCTGTTTTTCAGACTCAAAAGGACAAAAATTTATAGGTTACTATGAGCTAACAGACTAAATTTTACTGTCTTCCTTTCTGAACATGAGCAAGTTTTAAAAAATATTTCTTAAGATTAATGTTTCACAGTCTCATTCAGACATTTCATTTTCCAAATCAAATTACCAGTGGAAAATGCAACTAATCCTCACCTAGTTAGTGTTGCTTAATTAGTCCTGTGGAAATACAGTTGGCCTCACATTAACTTTCAGATGTCAGCCTTTTGTAGTGATTACTCTGTGTTACTCTCAGATTTCTTATTTCTTGAACCCGTGAAAGTTCTCATGCTTGTAAGTTTTATAAAGCTTGCTGTTTATAACCAGATTCCTTGTCCCTAAATCTCTGATTTGTCTGGCAATGGAGGAAAATTGGCTTGTGGCACTGCCTAGAAACCCTGTCCTTAGCAAATTAGAGGTTTCAGCCCAGACAGAAATCAAAAGAGACAGTATGCTGTAGTCCAAGCCTGGAGTGCCAGGCACTGCCTGAAGCCTCTCTTTGGCACTGGAGACAGTGGAGCCCCTCTGGGAAAAGTGAAGCCAGGGGATGTGTTTTGGTGAACAGAAACTACCAAGGTGAGGAAGGCTGTAAAGTTGTGATTTCTGGCAACAGACACAAGGTTTCTTTTCCACCTGCGGGTCTGAAATGGCAGGTCAGGTATAATGCCCTGAAAATAGGTGAGGAGCAGCAAGACCCACTAGAGAAGGCACCAGAATCCTGCTTAGCCATAACCCATTAGGAGGAAAAGGGGTGAGATTGTCATCAGATATCCCTTCCTGTGTCAGAAACACCTGTGTCTTGTTGACTTTTTGCAAAGTTGGAGGTTTGTTGCTTGTGAGGAACTAAGGGTTACTGCAGAGGGCTGATACTATATTTTTCTAGTAGTGTCTGAAGCTTTTTCTATTTAGAATGATATTAAATCACATGGAATTTTCTGTTCAGTCTCAGGTCTTTGCAACACTTGAGAGTAATTCCTAATTAATTTGATGAGTTCCTTTGCCAAGTCTAAAATATTTGTAGTCTTATTATGAAAAAAGTGTCTAATAAGTTTCCTAAAAAATTGAGTGGTAAAACTTCAGTTTTACCCATGCTAATACATGCAGTCAACACAAGTGCCTTATGTATGTTACTGCCAAGTTTTACTTTTTAAACTAATATGGATACTCAGGAAAGTGTAAGTGTAAATTATGCATCTAGGACAGTGGCTCCCCTGAGATTCCACTTTTGTTGATCCTTTCTGTGCTTACAGCACTGTATAGGGCCTACTGATGTTAGGTTCTCACAGCTCTGCCTCCTTGCGTTGCTTAGTTTGCAGACAATGGCTTCTTGGATGTTAAAATTGGGCTAAAGATTCAGCTGCAAAGACAGCAGAAAGAAAAGCATTTTATTTTGCATTATTACTCATGATTTACCTCCTCACTTTAAAGTGAGATGCAGGCTAAATTTAGTTGTTTTGAAGAGTTTTATGAAGCTAGTTTTCCTTAATCCATAACCTTGTGGTTTTAGTATATTTTGGTGATAGAAACAGACTAAAGAAAATAAACCCTTTCTTTTTTTTGTTTTTTAAATTTTGGATTACATAAACAAAATTATGTTCATTTCACCATGAAGTAACCTTTCCAGCTTGCCTTCCTTTCCCTCTTATAAAATTGGCTATAAAATTGCAGCCTATTGTTATTTATAATTTGATCCAATAGCATTTCTTTGTTTTTTTTGTTTGGTCTTACATGATAAATAAAATATCTTGATGGCTTTTTCAGTATACCTTCCTTTAAATCTATTTTGTAATGCAATATACTTCATATTCCAACACGTCAGGGTAGATGTTAACCTTGCTAATTCTCAGATGCTGAATGAAACATAGTATTTCTTAATATTTCAGAAGAACTTTAAAACATGATTAAAGACAAATATGGACAACTCAGGAAGTTGTAGATATTTTTATTTTCAATCCTTACCATTTGCAAACAAACAAATACAGCTGCCTACTTGGATGCATTATTATGACATATGCAACTTCCAAGTTCAGTGAAATAGTTCTCAAACATTTCATGTTGCTGTTCTCATGTAATGTACTTAAGCAGATTTTGCAAAGTGATCAAAGGTATTTGACCCATTACTCATCAACCTTCTCCAAAGCAAAAGAATCTTACCAGCTTTTCTACTTCTCCCTAATATTTTTTGATCAATCAGTGAATTTTTGGATATCTATTTTAAGTACTTCTGCCTTTTAATTTTTATCACTTTGTTTTCCACCTAGTCATTCCTAGAACGGGTTTTCTTATATATCCTTATTTTTAATCAGTCTTGAGGTTTATTTACTTTGGGAAGTAAAAGTAGAATTTCAAAATATTTTGAAGGTAGTAGAAAGAATCATAGAAGTACAATATAGTTGAGTTGGGAAAGGACCTCTACAGATAATATTGAGTGCAACATTAGTCAAGTCAACCCAGGGGAGGTTGCTGAAGTCTGTGTCCTGTTGAGTTCTGAGATGGAGACTCCAGGGGCTCACTGAGAAGCCTGTTCCAGCTTTCACTACTCTCAAAAGAGGAAAGCATCCTATGTTTAAAGCAAATTTATTTGATTTCAACTTGTTCCAAATTTAATTTCGAGTTTTGGAGAAGAATCTGTGAATGTTTTTGCTGCTGATTGAATTTTATGTAGGAAATAAATTTATGGGATGTAAATGAGTAGTATTCTGCCCTGCAAATGAGAGAAAACTTCAAGGTAACTCCAAGAATCATGTTATTACTTTGAAACAAAGGCATCAAAGACTGAATCCTATTCTATGATTTTAAGAAATGGGTAGTTTCACTTAGGTTTTGTTTCTCCATCATTACAGATACTGAGATACACAATAAAAACACTACACACAGCAGCAGACCTCCCCTCTCATAGCCCGATTTTTTTGTACATCTGCCAGATCTTTCAGGTTATCCTCTATCTCTGTTAGAAATAACATGTGGAATAAATCAAATTTGTGTTTAGTACATATTGTATGGTTTCTTTGCAGAGTTTTTGGATACCTTTCACAGCTGTTCTGATTAAAAACTATTTGAAAAGAATTATTTTTGTGCTGCTGAACACAGTTTTTTCTTTTCAGTTTTCTTCATCTTTAACATCCAGTAGGAATTATGCATACTTGGGTAAAATTTGACCTTCTGTTAATTAAACCCTGCCCAGTGTACAGGGAAACTTAACTGCACAATCCTCTCCCCCCTCCCCCCCCATTCTGCCACCAAGAAATCAACATTCCATGCTTCCTGAACCTTTTGAATGACTGTACTTGAATTTACTGAGACTTACATTGGTAACTAAATCTGTTTTATTGACATGCTTTGCAACAGGGATTTTTGAAAAAATGTTCCTTCCAAGAGGCTGAAATTCTACGTCATCTGTATTCTTCATCATTCCCAGACTTGTACCGCTTCAGCATTCAGTCTCTGCATTGCAAGACTGAGATGTTGGAAGCCTTTGTGATTATGCAGAGCATTAATATGCTGCAGGGCCTTATCCCACCTAAGGTAGGTAGTGTGAATGTTTTTACATATACTTAACATATTGGAGATAATTTTAAGTAATGATGTTTTGTAGAGAGGAATTCTTTGATGACTTGGAATGTCAAAGGAGATGCAGGTTGGTAAGGAATACCTTCTATTTCTTTAGAAAGTAATAGCTGGGATGTGGCCTCTCTCACAATCTCACATTTGGATTTGATGTTAAGCACTGGTATATGTTAAGCATATGGAGCACGCATTTGCAGTTTTCCTTTTTTAATTTTTGAGTTACTTGTTATTGGTTTATATTGATTCTGTCTTACCATTGAAGACATCTCTAAATTTATATATGACTGAAGATTTCTAACCTCATGTTACTAATGATTATCAAGTAGAGTTTTCAGGCTGTTGAAAATTAAAACCTAACTCAATCCTTCAGGAGCAAGGTGGAGAACTGACTCCTAAATACTTGGAAAGGCTGTACATCTTCTCTCTCATGTGGAGCATAGGAGCATTGCTAGAGCTGGAGGACAGATGCAAAATGGAATACTGGCTTCGAAACCATGGAACAGTAAAGCTTGATCTTCCCTGTATCCCAGAAGGCAGTGAAGATACAATGTTTGATTATTATGTGGCATCTGATGGTTAGTAACTCAGCAGGGTGATATTTAAAAATAAATTTATTTTTAAATTGTCCCTTTTTTAGAGAATTAATTCAGAAGGATTTTGTAGCTTACCTTCTTTTGTGTCTCTTAGCAAGTTTTGTTTTATGGCTATACTTTACTGGTGGTGTTGTGTTTAGGCTTTTTCCCTGTTTCCAGTGAGAAGTCAGAATGTGGATATATTGCTACAAAAGCTGCATGGACTTTTTGTTGATGAATTGTCAAGTGAACATAAACAGATAATCCTTGTCTTTGTCATAATTTATGTAGGAAAGAGGAGTAAACCTCTTAGATACAACTTGAGGGATTATATGATTATATGATTCTATAAATTTTAGTCTGAATACACAGAGAGGAATTGCTGTACATGAGACAGAAGCATAGACAGATGAGTGAACTGAGTGGAAAATATAGGAAGTGAAAGAAAGAAAATAAGTATTTCTAAAACATTAACTTAATTTCTTTCCTATTAGGTACATGGATGCACTGGAATACACACGTTGAAGAGTACGTATATCCCAGTAGTAGTACACCAGAGTATGGATCAATTCTTGTGCCTAATGTTGACAATGTGAGAATGGATTTCCTTATTGAAACCATAGCAAAACAGGGCAAGGTACTCTTTCTATATTTCATATCAAAGCACTGCCAACAGAACATGATAAAAATTTTGGATTAGCAGTGAAATATTATGTTATTGAAAAGGAAGAACTTAATTTTTTTTTAAGATATAAGATGGTGTTTACAGAAGCTACTTTCATGCAAATATGCTTGAACTCTTGAACAGTCACTGCTTCCAGACCTTTTTGTCTTCCCCTCACCTCTTTGTTCTGTAGTGGAAATAACTGTTATTACAGCTGAGATCAGGTCAGAATGGAACCAATATTTTCATGTACTGATGGGAGAGGGAGAAGCACATAGGTCAGGAGGCTTATATCTGACTCTGCTGATTGAACTCTGCCAGCATGGGGCAGTTACAGAATTTATGTAGCTTTAGGTTATGAAACCCTATTCTTCACCAAAACTGTGTCACATAAGCAATTGAAATTTTACAGATACAGAGTCTCTAGATGATTAAACCCTTTTCCAAATAATTAACTCCTTTCCTTGTTAGTTTGATTGTGCTGGCTGACATGACCATTAACTGCAAATATTTTTAACTTGTCAGGCCTGCAAAAATCTACTATTTTACTTCTACATGTCTCTTGTTAAGAGTTCACTTTACATAACTTTTCTAGTTCCTTTTCTGTTTAAAAGCTAAATGGGACTGTTGAGCCTTTGCCAAGACACACAGCTCTTGTGTTTCATCTTATTTTGATGTTGTCTTTGTCTAGGCTGTCCTACTAATTGGTGAGCAAGGAACTGCAAAGACTGTTATAATCAAAGGCTTTATGTCAAAATATAACCCTGAAAGGCACATGACTAAGAGTTTGAATTTTTCATCTGCAACGACCCCATTAATTTTTCAGGTGTAGTAGTGATTAATCTTCTTATACAAGATGGTTGGATTCAGAGAATGTTCTAATAATTTGCCAGGAGGATGCTTCTGAAAGTGATTCTGAACAATAAAAAGTACCTGTTCAAATGCTCTAAGTCTTCTAATGCATGATTTAAGACTTGTGTAAAAAACTGTTCCTTTCAACTTTTTCAGTAGCTGTTGAGCTGTTCCTGGACTTTTACAATAACATGCCTATTATTTTCTTCACCATATTATGTTTTTGTGTCAAATACATCCATTCTCACTAACTGGGAAGAGCTGTTAGATTTCACTAAACGCCATGGGTAAAATAAGTGCTACCCACAACAATCTGTCATTAAAAGTGTGCTGTCTGCACTTTAAGTTTCAGTCATTACACTTACTCATTAAAAACTAGCACATGCAGTGCAGCTGCTCTACATACAATTATGAATGCTTAAATCCTGAACTGTACTGCCTGTCCAAATTTCTACCAAGCTAATTTGAATTATTTCAGGTGTCTTTAACCTCCTGGCAATATATTTGGGGAATATTTTTAATGCAGTCTGGTATGCCATGCCAAAGCACTGTCTGGGCTGTAAGTGCTGTTTATAAGCTTGATGAATCACCTATCATCTGCCTGTATAGCAAAGTAAAAACTACTAACATGTTATATAATATATAAACATGTAATTTTGGTCAAAATTTCCTTAGGATTTTTTTCTTCTGTTTATTGTGCTATAAACAAAAACTAACATATTTTTAATAAAATAAATGTAGATTTAACTGGTGATAGGTGAGATTCTGATGATCAGGACATCTGAAATAGATGTGCAAGACTAAGTCAATTCTCTGGTAACAGTCTAGATCAAAACATTCTGTTATGACACGTGCTTTAAAATTAGTCTAGCTTCTTAAAATCTTGGTCTTACTGATGCCACTTGTGTAAGAAGTCAGGAGCCTAGGCATAGTGTAAGAATGCAGATATTTAGCTTTATACTGAAGAATAATTATGTATGGTTAAGTGAACTTTCACGTAGGATAGAGTAAATAAAAACTGGACCTTAAGAAGAACAGAGAAATGGAAAGATGATAAGAACAGTAGTGGCAAGTCTACCATTAGGCCAAATTATCTCACCAAGTGTATTTATATGTGTGAGTTTAATTGTCAATGTATGGAAAAGTGTTCCAGAATTACATTTTCAATTTAATCTTTATTGCTAGCAGTCATCAATTTTGCTGATAAATGAATAAAATGAAAAAAAGTTTGAAACCTATTCAGATTTATGAAAGTGTTAGGCATGGTTGTCTACTGTAGACACCAGCCTAGTGCTGTATAGCTTGGGATTTCAGGCATTCTAGTTGAACTAGTGCAATTACCTCCAGCAAATGCCTTGTCTAAACCTCACTTGGTAAAATTCTATGCAACACCCATCAATATGTTTAAGTGATTGAATCATGTATGAAATTAATTGCTCTTTGTAATCATGCTGCTAATTGCTTTTTAACAGCGTACAATAGAAAGTTATGTGGATAAGCGCATGGGCACAACTTATGGTCCACCTGCAGGCAAAAAGATGACAGTCTTCATTGATGATGTGAACATGCCCATAATCAATGAATGGGGAGATCAGGTTAGTTTGTGAAAGAAGAAGACAAAAGGTTTTTTTTTTGTTTTCATGCTACACTGTAAAATTGGCTTCTCAATCATTCAGAATAGGGTAAATTTGATATGTAGTAGTTTAAACAGTCTTTTTAAAGAACCTATCTAAATTAATTTGTCAGGAATTAATTGAAAATAAATATGCTGACTGCAAGAAGCAGTTTGAGTGCTCCTTAGAACATGCCTGTGTAATTTTAATAATGTTTTTTAACCACACTCCTTTTATGATCAAAAAAAATAAGTCTTTGACACACAAATTGTGGTAGCAGACTGACGTGGGCAATAATTAAAATACTGTGAAACATGAGAGGTAAGAAGCGTCTTCTCTGCTTCAGACAAAATGGAAGTAATCTTTATGTATATTGACAAGTTGTTCTGAAGTACATTGCTTTGGAAACTAATGTTAGAATTTCTACAGAAGTATAGCTAGAGGATGTGGGGTTTTTTTTCAGCTTGTCAAACAGAAATGTAGGGTATCCCTTTATGGCTAAAGAAAAGGATCTTGCATGCTTTTGTGTGGAAGTAATTCTATGATTTCAGCTTGAAAACCATGCTTGTGATTGTTACATAGGAAAGTTAATACAAATATTTTGTATCATTTGCAACATGCGAAGATGCATTAGTTTCGGCTTGATTAGAAAAAAACAGAAATTTTGTGTTAAAACAGAAGAGTATTTCCAACAGTAATAGAAATCCCGCAGCAGTCAAATGAGAGTAAATTGTCATATGAATGTTTAGTTCTAAACGAGGGTGCCCCTCTACTCCCACGATTTTTATCCTTAGATTTTACCAAATGTGCTTATTCCTTACTGTGCAGTTTTATCCTGAAGCAAATTAGTAGAGAATTAGGGAACAAAATAGTGTTATACTCTTTATTAGTTATTTCAAAGTATCTTTTGTATTTCATTCAGTTGTATGTAATATTGTATTGTAATGTCTTATATAAAATCTGGTTATTTTACAGGTCACTAATGAGATAGTTAGGCAGCTGATGGAACAGAAAGGACTATATAACCTGGAAAAACCTGGTGAATTTACCAACATAGTGGACATTCAGTTTTTGGCTGCCATGATCCACCCTGGGGGAGGTCGCAATGATATTCCACAGAGGCTGAAGAGACAATTTTCAGTGTTCAACTGTACTCTGCCTTCCAATTCTTCAATTGACAAAATTTTTGGTAAAGGGAAATTAGCTTTGTATCCATCTAACTTTTTAAAATAGTAATTGATTTTTCCTTATCCTTCTATTTATACACAGTATTGTTAAAATTGAGGCTTAATTCCCCTCTGATTTATTTACTAGAACATTTTTCTTCAGTAGTCACTCCCCACCTGCAACATCATCAATCTGTAAGTTTTTCAGGTCCAGTCACATCTCTGAAACTCTTGGTATGCTCAGATTTAATACGAATGACATGAAGGTATCGTTTTAGTGACAATGCTGGACAGTTTCTCAGGTGCCACTGCTGCTAAGAATAAGTGACTAAAAACTAGACTTTCACAAAGGATGGGATCATACTGATTTCAGCGGGAGATTACCTATTCAAGGCCACTGGAAACTATTTTGGGAGAAAAAGAACATTTTAATGTGCAGTTAATTAAAAGCTAAATAATCATTGAGCCAGTGGCAGAATGGTGTTAAGAATGGCTGAATCAAGATTTGAATAAACACTGGAAAGCCATTTCAACAAATTTGAAAAGGTGTTGGGGATTGGGAAAAAAAAAGAAGCAGAAGCTTCAGATAATCACTGCTCTTGGTGTTGTGCTAACGTGTCTTTGATTTGGTAATCTTTTTTCCACAGGTGCAATTGGAGAAGGACACTACTGTAGTGAGCGGGGATTTTCAGATGATGTGAAGGAAACAGTTGCCAAATTGGTTCCATTGACACGCAGACTGTGGCAGATTACCAAGCTAAAAATGTTGCCCACACCAGCCAAGTTTCATTACATCTTCAACCTTCGAGACCTCTCGAGGATTTGGCAAGGAATGCTGAACACTACATCAGAAGTGATCAATGAACCACAGGTAAGTGCAGCACATCAGTGACCTTGTTATAGTTAGTGTAGGAAAGGGGATGAGAGTATATCTCAGCATTTGAATTTGCTTTAAAAAAATGCAACCTTGGTGGTTTTTTTGAGGCAAAGATGTTTTAGTCCAGCTTTTATAGTTCCAACTGAAATGACAACTTTGTTTCAAAATGATGACAAAACCCACTTCTTTTGTCACAGCAGTTTGCTTCTATCTGCTTTTCCTGTTACTGACAAATGCTCGTTTATTTGAAAGAAGTGAGAAAATAAGTGAGAAGCAATGAACTTACTTGAGCCCAATGAAAATGCTCATATATTGATTAAAAAATTGAATAGTTCCTCCTCTCCATTACGGTCTTGAGACTTTCAGTCACTACCTAATTTGTGTCTAACAAATGGTTTCTGGCTTATGGTTTAAAAGGAAGAAGTAGTAACAAGTATTAGTAACATTTTTTTTCCATAATCCATCTTTCTTCCAGTAAAACATCATTTCTCTTCTAATTATTTTAAGGAAAAGTAATTTAGAGTTTTAAGCTCTGAAACATGTAGTGCTGGAAAAGCAATGTTTATGGTAAACATGGAAAGTTGGTTAAATATTTGGGTTATATAATCGCTTCATGTACAATGTGCATCTCTGTTTGTTGAATAAGCTCCTGAATTTTACTGCATCTAAAATTTAAACTTCAGAATGGATTTTAATTTCTGTAGCCAAAATATGGAGGACTTAAATTATATATATATGTGTATATATATGTATACACACACTCAATTAATGTCTTTTGAAGTGTAAAAACCAATCGGTCAAAATATTATTATATACATTTACATATTAGTTCTGAGACTTGACACAGTATGCATCAATTGTACAGCTGTAGGCTGAACAAAAGGTCTTCAAGGAGTACCTTGAATTTTTTCTACCACTGTATGGTAATAGTATAGGTTTGAATACAGTGCTGATAGTATTAACAGCCTGATAGGTTCTCCTTCTTCATCCTATGACCAAATGGAGGGACTTTAAAGGTATATTGAATTTGGAGAAGGGATAATATAAACACTTAAACATTTTTCTTTGTTGTTAGTCTCTAACTACTTTGGCTGTAGCCTTGGGAGTGATACCTGTGTTTGGCATGAAATTATTGTGCCATGATGCTTATATTTTCACCCATCTGCTACATAATGACCAGTTAGAAAAGTGGTTTATCAATACATAAACATGTTAACTGGTATGGGTATGGTTTTATGGCTGAGGAAATAAAATCTTCATACACCTCACTTTGGAATGCTAGATTAAGGCTTCTTCCATTTTTAACTGACCATAATCCTAAATTACTATTGGGCAGAATAAGACGCTCAAGGTATCCCTTCTGAAGAAGCCCCCAAATACTATTTATTTTCTAATGTTAATATTATTTTTAAATTAAGAAATGAAGGAAAAGCTTTAAAGTTGGTATAGTTTTTTCTCAAGCCAAATGAATTCCTCAGTACAAGAGAGACATAGAGCTCCTGGAGCTTTGTGGCAGTTTCAGTTCGAAACTGGGCAGAAACACCAATTTGTGTAGTGATTTAGGTTCGCCAATTTGAAATTTCCCAGCTAATGCATCAAATAGTGTAGTGGTTTTTGTGCTGGCCAATCACAGGTGCACTCACTAGGGTGTACTTACTCATTTCTTGCTGTGAGATGGGATTAGGAGGAAGGCAAAATAGACTCAAACTTTAAAAGGGTATAAAGAGAGGTTTATTGACAGTAACTAAAAAGAAGAAAAATGAGAAAAAAACCCAACCAACCAACCAAACAAAACCCTTCAGAACCTTCCCCTCCCCTTACAACCTTTTTCTTCCCCACTGTCAATGTAAAGAAACAAAATTCAATATTTTAAGTCAGTTTACCCCCTTTAGCATAGTCTTTCATCAGTTCACTTGGGGAGAGAAGTCCCTCTTACAAATTGTCATGGAGACTTTCCACAAGAAAAAAAAAAGTTCTCTTGTGATTTTCCACTCTCACGAATAGCAGCCTCCCGGAGAAACCTGTAATCATGAAGTCCCTCCTGTTTTCACACAGCCTTCCCACAGCTGTGTGTATGGGCCATGTCAGCTTATGGGGTACCAGTTTAAAGGTGAACTATTCCAAAACAAAGGTTTTCTGCATCTATTTTTAAGCTCATCTTCATCACTGGGAGCAGAAGTCATCTCCTTTGTCTCTGGGAGCACAGAATCCTCATCACTCTTCTCTTTCACTCTCTCCCTCTATCTGTTCAAAGTTCTCATAGGATTACATAGAGGCCTTTGCTAAGTAAAGAGCCACCTCCCCATAGTTCTTTCATGTGTTGCAGGGAAAAGAAAGTCTTTCTCCATTGCCTTGGCAACAGGATTTCAGCCTCAAGATCAAGGCATCTCCTCATCCTTCTCCTCTAGAATTCAGCTTCTTCATCACTGACTCAGTATATTATACTGTCTCTTTACATTCTGGCATTTTTGGTCTTTTCTCTCTCTCTCGGGAAGGGTCGGAGCACTGAGAGGGTTAAAATCTCACCCAGGGCCTGCAGATGGCCGCCTGACCCCGGCGGGCTCCGGGAGCTGCGGCAGCAGCCAGGATCAGCCACGCTGGAGGAAGGGCCAGGATCTCAGCCACTTGGAACACCACGGGAGCAGGGCTGGGGCTGATGGAGTCTCTTCTCCTGCCCAGCACCCATGGGGCCAGGCCAGGGCCGGCCTGCCGGGCTGCGCGGGCTGGTGGCGGGGCAGGGCTAAGATGTCAGCAATGGCAGCGTCCCGGTCTGTCTCTCTCTGCACAGCCCCCTCTCCCTTCCTGGTAGCTGATGGAGGGAGGAGGGGGGCCCAGCCCTGCGGCAGGGCCACCCGGCCCGGCCCGACCAGACCCCCCTGTTACCTCTTTCCTGGCCAGAAATCAAGAGAGATTTTCCTGGTATTTCTTTGTTTTTAACATGGGTGTTCACAGAGGCATATGAACTTTCTCACTGGTGTAACAAAGTGTCAATCCTCAAAGCTTATTACTGATTGGTTGTTTTTGTCAGGCACGGGGGAAGCTGCTAAGAGCTTCCCCTGCACTACTTTCCAGAAGTGTTCCTTGGGCAAAACCACTACAGGCGTGTCAGGCAGAGAGCTCCAAAGACAGTTAAGGGACTGGAGCACCTCTTTGGAGAGGAGAGGCTGAGGAAGCTGGGCTTATTCAGTCTCTAGATGAGAAGGCTGAGGGGAGACATCATCAATGTCTGCCAGTATCTGAAGGGAGAGCGTCAGGAGCACAGAGCCAGGCTCTGCTCGGTGGTGCCAAACAATGGGACAAGAGGCAGAAACTGATTCACAGGAAGTCCCACCTGAACATGAGGAAGAACTTTACTGGGAGGGTGATGGAGCCCTGGAACTGGTTGCCCAGAGAAGTTGTGGAGTCTCCTTCCCTGGAGATATTCAAGAACCATCTGGATACAATTCTGTGCCATTTGCTGTAGGATGACCCTGCTTGAGCTGGGAGGTTGGACCAGATGACCCACTGTGGCCCCTACCAACCTGACCCATTCTCCTTCTGTGATTCTGTGTAATGAAATGACCCTTTTTTTCTTTTTAATGTAGGTGCTGATAAAACTGTGGAAGCATGAATGTAAGTGTGTTATTGCTGATCGTTTCACAAACTCAGAAGATGTTAATTGGTTTCACACAGCTGTAGCAAAACTCATTGAGGAGGAATTTGAAGATCCAAAAGCTTTGCTGAATCATGAAACAGATGCATTCTTTGTTGACTTCTTAAGGGATGCACCTGCAAGAACTGGTAAAGATTGACTTTAATAATCATGGAAATGACAATAATAGGCAAGGGGATATGATAACCATAGATACTAAGAAAAATATGTCATAAAAATTCATACTAAGTTTATGCATCATAAGTGTCTGTTTTGTCCAGTGGCTTTGAATGTAGTCTATGTTACCAACTGTGGCACGTTTTTATCTTAATGGGATTTCTAAGTCTGTATCAATATTCAGGTTGTCTGTCTATTAAAATTTAAATTGTTGTGGCAGAAAGACAAAACTGCCAGATAGTGAGCATGAGTCTTTATTATTCCAAAATGGTGAAGGAAATGTGTTGTGAATGACTGGAAATGGTAGGATTGCAGTACTAGATAAAGGATAGCAGTGTAGGTAACCTGCCCTAGAAATCTGATAAAATAATACTGTCTCTGGGCTCTGAGCTAATCCAATACTCTTTAGGAAATAACTGTTACATGATTTTGTAACAAATGACTATTAATTCAAATTTTCCTGAATGCTAGTTGAACCTCTTTAAAAACCCATATGACTTTTAGCAATACCTTTATGTCTTTCAAACAAAAACATGGTGTCACTGACCTCACTAAATGACCTGGGAGTGTTGGTCGTTGTTGCAAAAGAACAGAAAACATTTGTTTGTGTTTAGGGGAAGGTCACTGGATGATTCAATTATCTGTGTTGGTATCACTGCAGTGATGGAGAGTGGAGGCAATAAGAGACTGGCATGAATGGCCAATGCTATTTGAACCTCTCCTTGAACAATTGAAGTAGACAGAAGGCAGTGACAAAAGGAGAATAAAGGATAGGACGTATTTCATTGGAAGGAATCAAATAGAAGTAAAAGTAAACTGGTGTAAGAAAGGAAATAATTACATCCTTAAATAACTTGCTAAAGTTCATCAGTGTAGAGAAGACTGAAATGTAAGTCAGAATGCATAGAGAGGGTGAAGAGTGATCTTTAGTGAGAAAATTTAAGTCCACACTAGAAACCATCATATTGAACTGAAAAATAAATATAAAATGAAAAATGTATTTCTCGAAATTATTTGCCTTCTTGGTGACAGATTAAATGTATTTGTCCTGTAATGTGCCTTTTAGCATGAAACTTCATCTAAATACAAAGCTGGAGACTCTCATATAGCAAGGCTGTATTTTGTCCTCAATAGATTTTAGGACCTAACCTAAATCCTGAGCCATGAGAACCCCCTTTCTCTTTTTGGCTTTAAATGAAAAGAATAACAAGCGTAATTTTGTTTTATTTGTCCCTATAATGGCATTTAGTGTTTCCCATTATGCTGGAAGTGCAACAGTAGGACCTTGATTTCTGAGCTCTTAAATATATAAAAAATGACATCTGATATTGACTTCAAAGAGTCTTATGCTCAGATTAGTAGTATGTTTACTGGTACTACATAATCTTTTTGTCTCTGGGTTGTAAAAACACAATATGTTTGTCCCTGAAAGAAATAAATGATGACTTAGATCTTAGTCAACTTTTAGATCTTAGCTTCAAAGGAATTAGTGGTGCTAGTGATCTCAAGACCCTCCACCTATTCAAAGGTGGTTTTATCAGTTGATTTTGACATTGTTATTTAGTACCTGTGATTATGAATCTTGAGACTGAATAAGACTTTAAAATAATACATTTTTGCTAGCTGCCTCTCTAAATAATAGAAAAGTCTGCCCTTTCTTAGGTTTTGTACTTGATTATACTATTCTTGGACATTAATAATAAAACTGTAGGAACAGAATTAAGATGATATAATTATTTTAAATGTTTTGAAACTGTAAAAGTATCACTGCAGTTTAACTTCTTGATGTATTTCATATTAATTTCAGCTGCTAATTTGTTTAAATGTCTTATTCAATTTGTAAGAAATTTATTTCCACCTGGAATACTCCTTTTTTTTTAACCAGTGCTTTTACAGGTTAAAATAAGTCAGTTGATTTAAATAGGTTTTAATCTAGAGAAGTATTCATATGCAGAAGCAATACAGAGCTAAAAATTCTGAAATTAAGATGACTTCAAGTTAACAAAAAACGCAGTGTAAGGGACAACTGAAAGAGAATTCATAATCCCTGTATTTTGAGAGAGTAGGTTCTGTGTTAAAATGTGATTTTCTTAAACTATGTTTTTTATAGATGTATTTTTGGGTTTTAGTTTTATTGTTTTTCTGTTGTTGTTTTTTCCTTTGAAACTGCATGAGTTTCACTGCATTGAATGGTGCAATGGAAAGGAAATGGAGAAAAAACTTGAAACAAGAAAAACGTTACAGACACTATTCTAAATACAGTGGAGTTTGGTTGGGGGTTGGAGTTCTTTTCCCCCACCTTTCTGTCCCTTACCTTCCACTGGCTTCTAGTGCTTTACTAAGCTTTAGGGAGATACTTACTTTACTGCAATGACTTATTTCATTGATTTTAATTCTACCAATTAGAGATAATATTCTGAATTATATATTTCTTCAGCAAGTTAGAAGAGGCTTAGCAAAACTTATTGATCTAGGATAACTGGAAAAATGCATCCAATAGCATATATAGATCATGAAATCATGAAACTAATTGAGCTAAATGTATATAAATAAGAGCAAAATTGTACTAGTAGTATTTTTGATGAAATCCGAACCACCAACCAAAATCCCCCGATGTCTGCCTGCTGGCACTGTTCTAATGAGATTTGTCAGTTATTTATTAATGAAGTATGGTCTGGATGAGAAGTGAGATGGATTGAAAATTGGCTGAATGGTCAAGCCCAGACAGTAGTGATCAGTGGCTCAAAGTCTAATTGGAGACCAGTAACTAATGGTGTATCCCAGGGGTCAGCACAGGGTCCAGTCATCCTCAACATTGCCGTTAGTGGTCTGGGTGATGGGGCAGAGTGCACCCTCAAGCCAGTTCACAGATGACACAAAACGAGGAGGAGTGGTTGATATGCCAGAGGTTGTACTGCCTCCCAGATGGACCTTGACAAGAACTCCGTAAGGTTCAACAAAGGGAAGTGAAAAGTCCTGGACCTGGGGAGGAAAGGTCCCATGCACCAGTGTATACTAGTGGTCACCCATACGCAAGTCAGCTTTGCAGAAATGGACCTGGAGGTGCTGGTTGACACCAACCAGAACATGAACCAGCAGTGTACCCTTGCAGGAGGAAAAACTAGTGACATCCTGAGCTGCATTAGAAGAAATGTAGCCAGCAGGCCAAGGGAGGTTGTACTTTCCCTTTTTTCAGCACTAGTAAGGCCATACCTGGAGTGCTGTGTCTGGGTCTGGGCTCGCCAATACAAGAAAGACATAGATAAATTGGATAAAATCTATTGAAGAACTTGAACATCCATAATCACTTTTTTTTTTTTTTTTTACTGTGACAGTCTGTTGCAGGTTGTCCAGACATGTTGTGGAGTCTGTCTTTGGAGGTATTCATAAGCCACCTGAGCATGGCCTTGGGAAACCAAATCTAGGTGGCCCATCTTGAGCAAGGGGTTGGACCAGATGACCTTCAGAGGTCCCTGCCAATCTCAACTTTTCCATAATTTTTTTTGCTGTAAGAATTCTTATGAATGAAGGCATGTCACCTTTCAGCATGATTAAGGTTATGAATGGAAAAATGAAGGCAGCAGCATTACCTCCTTTCTTTGACAGTTGACTTATGCCTTTCATATCACCTAAGGAAACAAATGTATGCTAATTCAAAGTGAACATATATTTTTTTTGTGGCAGTTATTAGTTTCAGGAGTATTTTTTTTCTAGTGTAATTATTTAATCAATTTAGACCATTTTTCTTTTACAGAAAAGATTATTTGCAATTTTTAACTGCAGTATTTATTTACCTTTATTCTCTGGTGCTACTTTTTTCCCTAGCACCTAAACATTTATCATTTTTCATTATTCAAGTTTCAGATTTAGAAAAAGAAGGTTATTTAGTTTTTTTCTCATTTTGTCTTTTACAAATTACATTGCTGAAATTACTATTTCTTGCAGACAGGGTGTACTCAGCACTCTTATATGTACATCTAATATTTAATATTATGTATAATAAACCTGTTTCTGGGTGGTGAAACTTTTAGTTATCTTCACTTACTTATCTCCTCATTGAACCTTTGTAAATTATTTAAACTGCTAAGGTTTTATTACTTGCTTTTTGTTCTAGATGAAAAACCAGAGGCAGTTAATTTAGATATTCCCAAAATCTATGAACCAATCTCCTCATTTCATCAGCTACGGAATCGTTTAAATAAGTTTTTACAAACATACAATGAGAATGTTCGTGGTACTGGAATGGACATGGTTTTCTTTGAGGATGCTATGGTTCATTTAGTCAAGGTAAAGTCTTTCTGGATTGCCATTTGTTGTTGTTCACTTGCCCACATCTCCTTTGAGTAGAGGTATGCATGAATCAAGGTAAATAACTTTTGAAACTCCAACAACTAATTTATTGCTAGAAAATATTTGATCTGTTACTTTATGACTAGGTATTAAAACTTACTAAAAACTTCTCAGAAAATGCACCAGATGGAACTATTCTTTTATACATATCTTTATGTTTGGTGGGATCATAGCACTAGCTATTCTAATTCTATTTCAACCTTCCTTTTTCTTAATTCTTCTGGGAGCCCTTCCTGTCTTTGGAATGAGTCAAATGAAATTCAGGTTAAGACATAATTGGTTGCTTCTGAAGGAGTACGCACAGCAGAGTAGGAATTAATGTAGTCCAAAATTCTTTTGTAGATCCACAGTATGCTCACTACTTTTAAAGTTCTTTTGAATATGGATTGAAGCTGACCATAACTTTTAGCACAGCTTGATATGATTTTTCACACAGAATAGGCCTCATACAAAGGAGAGCCTTTTTTTTTTTTGCACTAGAACCCCTATTGTCTCAGTTGAATACTGAGGTTTTCAGTATTTCTTATAATAAAATAGTAAAAACTGAATATTTAATTGCATCATCCTCCCAAATATAATGTTAAATATAAAAACAATTTAAATTTAATTATAGTTGACAAACACATTGCATCTGCAGGTTTTAAAATTTTTGGTGAATTCTTGTTATTTCACAAAATTACTCTCTTTCTTTCTAAGGTTCACTCAAAATCAGTGATGTTCTGCTCTGGATTTCTTTAGAACAATTGTAAATAATCATCACACTTACCAATAAGTTTCTCATTTATTTCTAGGAAAAAACTATGTAAGTTTAGGATGTAGTAAATTTTTTTTTTTCTTTGAACAGCCACCTGTCATCAGGAATATCTTCTTCAGGTAGCTAGATTGTAAATACCTGAAATAGTTTATTAGTCCTTTCTTGCATAAAATGAATAGGTAGTGTTTCTATGATTCTAAATTATTGAAAACAGGAACAACTCTGTAGACCTGAGACAGCTTCTAAGAGAAAGTGAGATAGGCACAGTTGAGGTAGTGCCTAATCTGAGCTGACATAATATGACTTGAATGAGTTAAAACTGAGGGATATCTTATGTAGAGAACAAATTAACAACTTGTGTGCCTCTGCCTGAAAAAGATCTAATAGCCATTATTGAAATGACCAGTGATATTGCAAGGGTGTTGTGCAAATTAAATTTTCTCTCTCTGGTTTAATAATAAAGAAGCTTTGAGAGTAAGCCTTCATACTTGACTTTATCTTTCTTATGAAACGTTAACCTATGGAAAATAACAAACACATTACACTCAATATATAAAATAAATAGGTTTAAAATTAGAGGAAATTGGCATGCTTATTTTTAATAGCTTAGAAAGAAGTAACTCAGAGGAAGGGCAAGCAAATAAGTACCCTAGGTTGTTCATTGACACGATGGAATTCTGGAGTCATCAAAGAACAGTTCAAGATAATAAAGAGAACAGAAGCCAATCCTGTGCATCATTGCTTGTGTGGAGGAGACCAGCTGCTAACCAGCTGGCTGGTATTATTGTGTCTTTGGGAGGGAATTGGCTCTGTGCTGCTCTGGATATTAATGTAGGCTCTTCTGGGTACAGTGAGGGTCTGTCCACTTGCAACTGATGGGCTGTGGAGAAAGTTTGTCTCCTGTACTTAAAGACATGTTTTCTCAGCCTCAGGTAACATCTACCAGCATCCATGTTTCATGGCATTGTTTTGTGGCTGTGGGCAGTGGGACAAGTGCTGTATGCAGTTCACAGTTACTGCTGAAATTTTTTTTGCTCTGAATTCTAAAGGGTCTGTTTGTTTACATTGCACAGTTCTGAATTGAAATGTGGAGCAGTAGGAAGCTACTTCTTTTTTATTTAAAAGATAAATAATGAAGTGGAAAAGAAATGTAGGTCTAATTGGGAGATGTTTCACTGTATCAAGTATTCATACTTGATACTGTGCATTTTTACAGTCAAGTAAATGAGAAGCATAACAAGTTTCATTATAAAGGCAGTATTATTACCTGCTGCAGAGAATACTGAAGAATTTAAATTGTCCTGAAATTAACATGCCTGGGACATCCTGTCCTTTTGGGTCACAATGAAAGGACCTGGTGAGATCAGTCTTACCAAAGTTATCCGGAGGTCATGGTATTGGGGAAATTATTATTTCCTTCCCAATTTTGATAATCCCTCATGCTGTGATAGCACATCACAGCTGAGATTTACTTGTAATTTGTGGAAGATGTAATTCTACTGATAATTGAACATAGACAGTGATGGAATCAAATGGTTGCTATACTATTTGACAGCTCAACAGTAAATATTGCAACATACAAGTGTCCACAGAATATATTAATAGTAATATAGAATCCCTTAATTAAACCTTAAAATTTTCATTTGTTCTTCATCTCTAATAGACCTTTATTAATGTGGTAGCATAGACTTTTTGGATGTGTGACTTTTACACATTGTAGCAATAAATGTCTGGTATATTACACAGATTTCTCGTGTGATTCGCACTCCTCGTGGAAATGCTCTCTTAGTTGGAGTTGGTGGCTCAGGAAAGCAGAGCTTGACAAGACTGGCATCCTTCATAGCTGGCTATGACACATTCCAGATAATGTTGACAAGGTGAGCATTACCTGAAATTTAACTAAATAAGTATACTGTGGTTTAAGTCTTCCTATAGATAAAACAGTCTTACATTCTCTACTTAATGTAGTGTGATCACCATCACATGGAGTGGAGGGACATGACAATCCTTTGAAACTTACTAGATTTGCTTGATTTTCTACAATAATTGTGAATTTTTACTTTTTTTGGAACAGGAAATTATTCTGTTTCTTTCACAGAATGAGAAAGAATATTGGTGGTGTCAAGTTATCTTTGAGTCTTTACAGAGTACATTAAATGGTACTGAAAATATTTTTAGGTGGTTATCTACCCAAAAGGCCTTTATGAATTAATCTTGTAATATTTTAAATGCTGTCATCTGAGGAGGTTGGATCTTTATCCCTGCCCTCTAATTTGTTAGATCTCATGTATATATCAGTATTGTGACAGCCTTTTCCAAGTACATTTTTGCCTTATTTCGTATTGTAAACCCAATGTGGTTTCTTTTGAAATAACTCACAAAAGATAAAAAATAACTTAAAAATCCTTCTCTGAATGTCTCAGAATGAATACTTCTCCAACTGTCTGTAGGAGATGTCAATTTTGGCACTCAAATAAGATGTCATTTTAGAGAAGTGAAATTATTTTAAATCTTTTGCGGGTGTGTTGGCTTCAGAAGAAATTGTAGATTCACATGTGGGAATCTCCCTTGGTGTGGGTCAGAGGATCTATCTGAAATAAGAACCTTTTTGCCTTAAGTTCCAAGACATTGTTTCTAACTTAAATTTGCTTGTTTTATTTTACCATTTTGGTCAGAAGACTGTTTTTAAAAGAGATGAGTATTTGTTACACTAACTTTTTGGGGTTTTTTTTGTAGATCATACAACACTTTAAACTTGATGGAAGATCTGAAACTCTTGTACAGAACAGCAGGACTGCAAGGCAAAGGCACCTGTTTTCTTTTTACAGACAATGAGATCAAAGATGAGTCTTTCTTGGAATACTTGAACAATGTTTTGTCATCAGGAGAGGTAAGATGCCTCCTCATTGTCAATTTTCTGCTTTTTAAAATTTATAATCCTGAAGTAAAATAACAGAATTTATTTGAATATTTTGTTGTTAGTCAAAGAGTACACTTTCAAAAACTAGAACTCAAGTGCTTTTTGTTGTTAGAGTATTATTAAGAATGAATGCTGTCTACAAAATCTAAAAGATCCTAGGTTAGACTGAGAGAAGCTATCTCAAGAGACATGAGAACAGCTTTAAAAAAAATAAAATTGAGACTTGGGAAATGTTATTGATGTTTTAAAAAGTTGTCTGTTACATTAACTATTAGCGTACAGTTAGTTTTTGTATGGTAAATTTATGTCCAGAAGGGATGGGATGGATTTTATTGATTTTATTTACTTATTTATGATTTCAGGGTTATGTTTCAGAGTAATTGCTACTAGTTATTGGAATATAAAGAGAAGGAATCAAAGCCATTGGAGGGTGGGGTTTAAATTTTTACAGCAAGTTAGATTTCAGTCTATTTACTGGAATCACTTCATTAAAACTTCTTGTTTAAAGGAGTTGGTGTGTACTAATAACTTTAGTGTCCAAGATGTTTGTCCCTTCCTACAAGGCTGTGTATTAAAAGAACCTTGTGATATATCCTCTATTTTGGATCTTCTCAAATAGCATGATCTAAAATCAAATCTTCTTTCTTTCCAAAGGTGTCAAACTTATTTGCACGTGATGAAGTAGATGAGATCATTAGTGACCTCATTCCGTCCTTCAAAAAGGAACATCCACGAAGACCTCCAACCAGTGAAGCTGTGTATGACTATTTCATGACCAGAGTCCGTCAGAAGCTTCACATAGTTCTTTGCTTTTCACCAGTCGGTGAAAAATTCCGAAATAGGGCCCTGAAGTTCCCTGCTCTCATTTCTGGATGCACTATAGATTGGTTCAGCCGATGGCCTAAGGATGCTCTGGTGGCAGGTATGTGTAGGTTTTATCTTTACAGACACATGAGTTTTCTGATCAGTGGTCATGTAGCTGTTTTGATTGTGTTGAATTTTGCCAGAAGAAACTTACTTGAATCTAAAATTTGATGTAGATATTTTCTTCTTTAAAGCCTGTTGTATTAAGCTGTTGAAATATTTCTAACAGAGGAATGGTTTTGAACACAGTTTGAAGAAAAATTCCCCATGAAGATGTCTTAAAAGTATTTGTAAAGAAGGCAAAGAGCTACTAAAGAAAGAGATTATTTGTGAATCTGTCTGTGATAGGGCATACAGAGGAAGGCTGTGATTACCCAGTCCCTGGTAGGTAGCAGCTAGCTTTTGAGTGAAAAAGCTTCACACACACAAAGTTGTACACTTTGAAGATGAAAGGATGCCAGATCCTTGGCTATACTTTTTACTCACAAGTGTGGAATAATATTCAGAATCTGATGGTGAAGAGTAAAGACGACTGGGTTTTCAGAAGCTGGGTGAAAGCCAAGATAATACATGCTGACTTGTTTTATAGTGACTTGTTTATAAGCTAAGATGTTTTTGTAAATATTTACTTACATTTAGGCTTTCTTTTTTTCCTAAGTATCTGAACACTTCCTGTCCTCATTTGATATGGACTGCACTGCTGATACAAAGAGGGAAATTGTGCAGTGTATGGGCTCATTCCAGGATGGAGTGGCAGAAAAGTGTTCTGATTACTTTCAAAGATACAGACGTTCTACACATGTGACTCCCAAATCCTACCTGACCTTTATTCAGGGATATAAAACCACATACAAAGAAAAACATGCTGAAGTGCAAATATTATCAAACAGGTAAAACTACTCAGGTTACTTCTGTTTTTCTGTAGTTTTCTTCCCCAGGTAGGTATATTCTGATATGCTTCATTTCAATGCATGGCTTGTCTCCTCGCACAACAAAAAAAAGGTATCTTTAATTCCTAGAATTATGTAGAAGGTGTAACTGATTCAAATATTGTACTTGCTCTTCACATACAAGCTAAAAATATATATATTTGGGAGGCGGGGGGGGAAAGAGTAGTGATGCAAGAAAAATAGAGGTAGAGGGAATATGAGGTGAACGTAAATGATACCCGTGTGTTTTTAAAGAGTAAAAGAAGACATCTGCATGTAATTTCATAATATATTGATAATAGCATTTCATTTGCCTGGCAGCAACTTTTGTTTTCTTGCTGGCTACTTGTAACCTCCTGTTATGAACATGTAAGGAATATCCTTAGTGGTTTTGTGAACACAGCTTCACTTAGAGTCCTGAGCTTTTTATTTGTAGATTATTAAAGTGGTTTTGATATACTTATTCCTATTTTCAGATGCTTTATTAAACAAATGATGTCTATTTGCAGACATATCTTCATGTCAGGAACACCCAACTCTAATGTAAAATTAACAATTTGTGTATCAGTTGTATCACCCTTAAGAAAAACTGCCTTCTCAGTTTTGAAAGATTGTCAAAAAGAGCTGGAAACCTTAAAGAAAGGCTTAAACTCTTTTATTTCACCTTGAAACATCCTTTTGTCTTCAAAGTCAGGTTGAGTTTGAAACCTGTAGTTACATTAGGGGTGAAGGCATGTAAAACAGAAGAGTGTTGCCCTGTTTTCTACCTTCAGATTTACCAAGTTAGTTCATGAAGTCCAGTATCTTCCACTTAAACTTACTTGCACAGTCTGAATTGCTTTGTGGGGGGTTACACTTTGTCTGTTCTATATTTGTTCAGCTGTCCAAGTACTGCGTAGCCTTTGCAATAGAAGCCTCTGTAGAGGCCCTTTAAACTTGTCTGAAAAGTCCCAGGTGATGAATTTTTGATGGAAAAAAAGCACTGTTGAAGGGGCATTTTAATGCTGAATCAAAGAAGTCTTGACAAACCTCAATACTCTTTTTCTTTTACTCTCTTTTTTTGGTCTTGGTTGCTTTTCAGTGTCCGCTTCAAGTAAGAAATATTGATTGGTTATAGTTTTCAGAATTTTGGTAATCAGAAAATGCCTTCTGCTGTACAGAACAGTTCTTTGAGTATTGGCTCAAGAGGGACAGTACATTTATAGAACTAATATGTAGGATTTTTATGCAATGATAAAGACATACCGTTTGATTAGAAGTGGGTAAAATTTCAAGCCACAAACTTTATTAATGTACTTTTTTGTCCACGTTATTGATTTTGAAGATATCAGGAAGATGAAAGTTCTTGTCCAAGTTTTATTTTTGGTATAAAACATCTTTTGCACTTGTTCATTCTGATTGATGTGATTCATTCTATAGATGGAAAGTAGAGTGTAAATTGCATAGTGAATGAGATGCTTTTTATTTCGTTTTTTAACTTCAGAATAAATACTGGTTTGGAAAAATTGAAAGAGGCCTCTGAGTCAGTGGCTGCTCTAAGCAGAGAACTGGAGGTAAAAGAAAAGGAACTTCAAATTGCCAATGAAAAAGCTGACATGGTATGTACAGCCTTCAAAGTGTATTGCTGTTTTATTTTTTTTCTCCTCTTACTCCTTCTATTTTGAAAAGATTAATCAATTAAAATGAAGTTAAGTGTTGGAAAGAAAGGATCTTGGAGAAAATGAACTTGTGTTTTCTAGAATTGGACAGATATGATTTTACAACAAAAACTCTTTTAACTATGGCATGTGGTTTTCTCACATTCTAGGTATTGAAAGAAGTTACTGTAAAAGCACAGGCTGCTGAGAATGTGAAGGGTGATGTTCAGAAAGTGAAAGACAAAGCCCAAGCTATTGTAGACAGTATCACAGTTGACAAAGCCATTGCTGAAGAAAAGTTGGAAGCTGCCAAGCCTGCTTTGGAAGAGGCAGAAGTGGCCTTACAGGTTAGTACTTGGACCATGTATAACATTACCACTAAGAAGGTGGATGTCTTTGAAATACAAAATTCCAGGTGCATGGCATAACTCTTCACTTGATAGAAAATAAATATATGTATTTTGAGGCTTTTTAGGTTCAGTTTTGTTTTTCTTTTTTCGTATGAGTACCAACCCTAAAATAGTCAGTTTTCAGAAAAGGGCAGGTTTTAACTTTCTTTGAAACAATATAATATAATATAATTGATATAGCACGTGCCGCAGGTTGATGTTAGACTAGTAACTGAATATTGATACTATCATTAAACAGCTTGCGTGCAATGAGTGAAGTGCTGTCCATGTAAAATCAGTTGTAATTCCATCCAAATACAAACCTTCTATTTTAAGTTTGCACAAAGAACTTGCATTTTCAAAAGTTTTCTGGTCCACTATTTTCTATCTTCTTTGGAAAAAAAAATATTTTCTTAGGAGTTGCTCATTACCAAGACTTCATTTCCTTCACCATACTTGTAAAGCTTTTTTAATAGAATGTCCATATATTTAAGATTAAAAAAAGGTTAATATTAGTTGATCTTGCATAATATTTATCTTTATGTCTGCTCAGCTGACTTTATAGGAGGATGTGCCTCGACATTTTGCTGTGAGCAGTAGTAGTGAAATCTGAAATATACCTGTTAGATGCTAGCAGGGAGCTCACATCTCAAGAAACAGAAAAGTATGAAGAAAAAACCTGAAGGATAGACAAACCTCAAAGGGTTTTATGTCGATTTTCTGGAAATTATATCTTTCCATTTGAGAGGCTGCCAGCAGTTGTGATGGTTAAAGACTGATTTGAAGGGATGGCGTGATTGGCTTTGAAAACTAGTGTAGAAAAATTTTTATGGATCTTCTGAATGTAAGACTTCATTTTGAGTGAGAGATGTTTAACAGTCTCTGACTGCCATGATGCATAAAGGACCAAGTGTGAAAGTCTAAAAGAAAGTTGATGACCTGACAGCTGGGAAGAGAGAAATAAGGGAGGTGGTTTGTATTATAAGACCTTGATATATAGCCACAGGAAAAACGTTAAAGAACTAGCAACAACAAAACAACAAAACTGGTAGTGGGCAAGCATTCTGAGGAGTGAAAAATAAGCAATGTTAATTAGTCAGCATCTGCAGGATAAAGAGGGTACCAGTATCCTGTGTCTGGACCTGTATCTTATTAAAGCTTTCTTTCTCCTGTTGACTAAAATGGCTGAACCAAAACAATACTGCTCTTCTTGAAATGTAGGGTGCTAATAAATGAAAACATGATTTCAAGAAAAAGCAACACCGAGATTATTGTAATACTTCATAATGAGAAAAAGTATTTGGGCTTAATCTTGAGATTCTTGAATTTTCTATAATAAATTGATTTGCCTATGTATAAGGGGGAAAGGCAAACTATCATAAAAATAGACCTAGCAGAATGTGTATATATATTCTCAGCATTCATTCATTCATTCATTCATTCATTCATTCATTCATTCATTCATTCATTCATTCATTCATTCATTCACTCATTCAATCATTCACTCATTCACTCCCTTAAGCAAGAATCTTCTCTGTATGGGTCTGCATCTTTCAAAAAATGAATCTCATAATCATTACAGATTTGCAAATTAGAGCTAGGGATTCCTATAGTAGAATTCTACTTGCAGAGTAGATAAATGCCTATTAAAATATTTGATAAATAGAAAAGTCATTACTCAGATTAAAAAAAAAAAGTGATTAGCTATTTCACTCAATTTTTAACATATTTTAAGAATGATAAATGCTGCATTAAGAGAAAGGTAGGTAGAAAACATCTTATAAGCATGTCTAAACATATAGTGAGATTAGTTTTTTAAAGTTTGAATAAGAATTGTTGAAGTTCAGTAAAACTGCTGCACTTTGCCCTGTTATAAAAATAGCACATTAAATGCACAGCTGTACACAAGTAAATAAATGAATAAATAAATAAAAAATTTAATGTACCAATTTTGCCTCAATTTGTATGTTAGCAAAAAAAGGCTGAGCTGAATCTCTTAACAGTCGCTAAGAAATACACTGGGTAGTGGGCTGGTTAAGTTTTCACACAGGTATCTGGAAAATTTCTGGTGAATTGTTTGGTGCACACTGAACCCAACAAGCAGCAAAATACTGAAGGGAAGCAAAGGGCTGGCAGAGGGGACGCGCTCTGGATAGTCTGCAGTACTTTGAAGTCCATTTATTGAAGTATAGACATTAGTAATTAAAATCTGCCTTCATGAATTCCCAATGAGGCATGTGCTAGGCTAGAAGCAAGGTGTCATAACACTTGTAGTAATCTGTTGGTACTGTTTGGGCTGTCGTGTACTTGGACTGATTAAACTGCCTGTGAATAAGCAAAGCTTCTGCTCAGAGTTGTGTGGGTTGTAGGAGCAGGTCTGCCCATCAGCTGTTCCCATTGTTCAGTGGTTTTGTTGCTCTGTATGTGGTGCAGTAAGCACTACTGCTCAAATAAATTCTTCTCTAAGGAGACATCTTCAGCAGACTTTTCCGATAAGTCTTTTCTGATTAATGATGTAGAGTTATGAGTTACAGTGTTAGACTTGCACCCTAGACTTATTTAGACTTACTTATTAGGGTCTAAGTTTTCATACCTTATTATAATTTATTTTTCTCGCAGGCCTGTTTCTACGCCAGGAATATTCCTGGTAAGATGTATTAGAAAGTACAAGCATATGCATATACCAGGGCTACTCACTGGTTTCCTTAGTTTACCTTCATTTGCTGGATGCCAACAAAAAATATTTCCTTTCTAGAAGCAGTTCCTGGGCAATATGTTCGCATTTAAAAAAACAAGTAAAATTTCAAGATATTTCTGGTTTGCTCTTTTTTATTGTCAAAACAGTTCATGCTAGTTTTGAGTTTTAAGGTGCTGCTGTGGAGGTGCCGTGCTGAGGTTTCCTAGTAGTTGATAGGAGTTAGTAGTGAAAATCTGATTGGGGGGGTCCTTCTAGCTTCATGCTTTTTAGAAGTAAAAAGAACAAATTTTTTTTTTCCCTCTGATTAATACTGTTGGTGAGCTTATGCTCCATGTGTTATTCACTAAGCAGTAGCAGTAATTGCTTTGCCCTTTGTTTTCAATTCCTAGACAATAAAACCCGCGGATATTGCCACTGTCCGCACGCTGGGTCGACCTCCTCACCTCATCATGCGTATCATGGACTGTGTGTTGCTGCTCTTCCAGCGTAAAGTCAACCACGTGAAAATTGATCAGGAAAAATGCTGTATCGTCCCATCCTGGCAAGAATCTCTGAAGCTGATGACAACAGGGAACTTCTTACAGAGTCTACAGGTGCTTGTGCAACCTTTATTTTTTTTTTTTTTTAATAATGTAAGAAAATAAGGAACAATGTTTCCTCTGGTGTTCATAGGAGAACAAATATGCAAGGGAAATCACACAATAAATCTGAAATGTTAAGGGCTTAAGAATAAATATGTCAAAATGAAATAAGCTTTAATCTTTCTTGCAAAGTCATGTTATAAATCAATTATAATTTTTTGTAAGTAAGGCAATAAAATTGTTTTAGGTGATAAATGACTCAAAGCTTTAAGCAGTTGGTTTGAATAGCCATTACTTATCTGTTTCATTAAAGGTGATAACAAATGTCTTTTTTTCTGGTATTTAACTTTTCATTAATTTTCAACACTACAGCTTATGCACTGGCTTGGAAAAGCACAGATGGTTATTAGGATGAACATAATCAGAGCTTTTTAAAATTTGGGATTTTTTCGTTCACAGGATTTGTCTAGGGAAATGGAAAGACTAACTAACTGGTAAACAAATCCCTTTCCATAACTAAAACTAATACTATAATGATTTATCTAGTTGGAATAAATGGTATGTTTTCCTGCTCCACTGAGTGTTATCATCCCTGATTTCTGAATTTTAAGTTTACTTAATTTGTCACTGGTCTAGTAGGAGGCTTGACCAGCTTTGTATGGTCAGTAGTGGCATGGCTGTTATTTATGTAGTATTTACATTGCACCTACTTGTAAAGGTTTTTAATTTTCTAAAGGACTTCAACATTCATTTTGCTTGTGCTTAGTTAAACGTATTTGTGCTTCAGGGAGCAGCTATTTTTCAAGTTTGTCTGGGATAGGGTTTCATTATACTTTGTAAATAAATTTGAGAGAGAAAATTGAGAGCTTTGCAGGAGGAAAAAGGAGAAACATGCTTTTTCAAGAAAAGAGTAGAAATAAATTCTTTAAAAATTAAATACATTCTACTAATTAGACAAGGTAATTTAAGGGTAAGATTGCCCTTTGAAAGGACTGTCTTGTAAAATGTATGTTTTTGAACCAGAGCTTAGGTCTTCATTTTCTTCTTGAAGATTGTTAAAATTTATTCTGTCTTAAGCAAAATGAAATTCCAAGCAGGACCAGTGATATTTTGAAACAATGATTAGCTATGTAACAGTAATAGTGAGTGTGAGATAGCAAAGATCATAAATGAACGCAAACTTTTTTCCATTTTGCAAGTGGAATATTTTTTCCGTATAACAGTGGAATGACTTTGTAAAGGTCTCAAAGGTGTATGTGACAAGTAAGTTCATATTAGTTGTTTGTAAGTAACACTTGTGATCTTTGTAGTGTTCTATGTGTTCTGAAATACATGTATATATAATTTACACTTATGACATATGCTTTGTATCTTGTACTTTAAAAATTTTTTTTCAGCAATTTCAGAAAGACACAATTAATGAAGAAGTGGTAGAACTTTTGAGCCCTTATTTTGAAATGGTGGACTACAACATTGAGACAGCTAAGAGAGTGTGTGGGAATGTTGCTGGCCTTTGTTCATGGACCAAGGCTATGGCAGTATTTTTTTCCATCAACAAAGAAGTATTACCTTTAAAGGTATGTCTGTTAATCAGTCAAAGACACCCTTTGCTCCTTCTCATCCTCACCTATTTGCACTTGAGGATTTAATCTGTGGGAAGCTTCATCTACCTTATTTGAACTGGTGCTTCCCTCTACAGAAATTTATTATCTTGAACACTGTAATTCTACAATAAAATGTATTTCAAATGTACTTCCACTCGTAAGTTGTCAAAATAATGAAAGAGATGGTGGGGTTTTATGCCTCTGGACCCCTACTGAATGGGGTTAAAGCATCTGTCATCTAGTTAAATACACTACTGCAACTGCTCTACATTAATTTTGAATTAAGTAGAAAAAAGCCTTGAAATTTGGTTCTTTTAATGTTCCAGATCTCAGTTCATAAGAAGATTGTACAGAGACTCTTCATCAGTGTTACAGAGAGAAAAAAAAAACAGGCCTAAGTAGTTAGAATGAACGTCAGGAAGAACATGATCAAGCATGTTTAACAGGGAATAGCTTGTATTATAACAGGAATGACTGAGAGGGGAGCAAAATTTGTGTTTCGGCCTAGCATATTGGTTGGACAAATCAAGTAGACTTCTAGAGTCATCATTCTCTTCTGCAAGCCTAACTTTTGTGTCACATGAAGAATGACTGGCATTCCCAGAAGTATTTTTAACTATTTTTTTTCTAAATGAGATTAAACCAACTGTTCAAATGCAGCTATCTGAAATAAGGATTTAGTTTGTTATAAAATTCAAATAAAAGGTTTTGCTGAGTGATGAAATCTCTACTGAAGAGTTTGGTTTGGAAATGTAGTACAGGAAAACTTTTTGAAGTATATTATAGCAAATACTTTGAAATTCTCTGTGTATGAATACACTTCTATGTTTTTGTGCTCTGTAGGCTAATTTAGCAATTCAGGAGAAACGCCTAACCAGTGCTATGCTGGATCTGCAGAAAGCTCAAGAAGAACTGGGAGCCAAGCAAGAAGAATTAGATATTGTGCAGGGAGAGTATGAAAATGCAATGAGAGAAAAACAGGTGAACTGCCCTTCACAGAAAAGAAGTTTATACCCTTGCTTTAAGGAACACTTAATGTGTTCTTTCAATTTCACTATTATTCCTTGAAAGGAATGTTGATGGACAGGAGATAAGAGATAGATAGATAGATAGTATTTGAATACTGCCTCTTTGCTTTCTACCTCTATCCTTCGTCTCTGATCCTCTCCCCTCTTCCCTCCCACCCCATCAAAATCTATTTTATTTGTATTTTTTATTCAGTGCCTACTACTGTAACTTCAAGTTTCATGTGTGATATATATGTATAATGTATGTGAAATTCTGACAAGAATTCCCCAGAATGAATAAGTATCAAGAATTTTACATACTATTCAACAACTGCACCAAAATAAAAGTTAAGAACAGAAATATTAAAAAGAAATGTTGAATCTTATTTCTGGGAGATGTTGATAGTTTGTCCTGATATATTTTTTCCATCTCACTTTCCCTCCTCTGCACGGTGATAGAGATTTTTAAGAATATATTTCTAACCTGTTGTTTATCTACTGGTTTAGTGAGATATAGAGATTTTTCTGGCCTATCAGATATATGACTGTAAACAATTTCTCTTGGTGCATGGTTTTCTCTAGACTTTGCTGGAAGATGCTGAGCGTTGCCGACATAAAATGCAAACCGCCTCAAGTCTTATAAGTGGTTTGGCAGGTGAAAAAGAGAGGTGGACAGAACAGAGTAAAGAATTTGCCATGCAAACCAAGAGGTTAGTTGGTAAGTTTTTATCCAAACTTTGAACTT
The DNA here is from genome assembly GCA_013398275.1 of Promerops cafer. Taxonomy (NCBI): domain Eukaryota; kingdom Metazoa; phylum Chordata; class Aves; order Passeriformes; family Nectariniidae; genus Promerops; species Promerops cafer. The sequence goes on from VZSE01015514.1 coordinate 1,573,370, forward strand.
GGAAGCAAGCTGTTTGAGTTGTAATGAGTAGTGAGACTGAAAATATTTGAAATGTCAAACTTTTCCTTTGTATCTTAGATCCCTGTCTCAAAAATGAGAGTAATTGTTTTATTTCCCTTGCTAAAGCCCTGTTAGGTGAAAAATAAATATAAGGCTAAAGTTCATATTTAAGAAGACAAGATAATGGATGCTGTGAATGTGGTGGCACATATTTGGGACACTAAAATTTTAACTTGACTGATATTTGTAGGTAACAGTCCAAAGAGAGTGGTGTGTTAGCAAGTGCCAATAAAAGGTGTATAACTGAGAATATATATAGAGGAGAGGAAGACTGATACTCAGGCACTACATTTATATGTAGAAATCAATACTTTTAACTTAAAACTTTTAACTTAAAACTTAACACTTTAACTTAAAACTTAAAGTTACTAATGTTCATAAGAATTTGCTTCTTAGAAGGTCATTATTTTTTTTAAATTTGCACTCATAAACTAAAGTACTTTGTTATAAATAATCTGTTCATTAGTTAGATCAATAAATGAAATTTATCTCGTCATTTACTGTGGGCTGAAGTTTCTTCTGTTTTTTACCTTGAAAGGCTGCAAAAAGGAGCCTTGTTGTATAGGTTGTGTTATAGTAACTAGGTTGTATTTTATTTGTTGATATAATATATACATGTGTATTAACTTATTAAGAATGTGGGATACCCTCCCCACAGATTCATCCTATTTCTTTTATAGATAACTTGAAAATGTCCAAAAAGTATTAGGGCTCGGTATAAAAGTATGATATAGTCTACAGTTAAAATCTTGCATTCTTATTTCAGAGGTACAAAACCCCCTCAAATTATGGTGTCATGAAATTTAGAGGGAAAATTTTGAAACTGAGCAGAAGATTAAAAGTTGTCACACTTAATACCTCCATAATGATGTCTGTGACAGCTTTTATTACCAGTACTCATCATTGAAATTTGTTTACAGTAATTTAATTGAATTAGTACTTATAAGGGGTTCTACACTGCCCCACCACAACCTCCCCAACACACACATCCCCAGTTGTTTAAGCCTGTTGTTATGAATGCACAAGGAAATGATGGAATTAAAAGTTTATGTGTAAGTCCTCTCTGCTGTGTCCTGCTTGTGCAGGATCTGGTGTTTGGAATAGTGTTACATGTGTGTTGAGTTGACTGTAACAAGCTGTCAGATGCTGATCTCTTGATTCCTACAACTGCACAGTAAGAACAAAGTAAATGTGGCCTCTACTGAAATGTACCATTGTTATGCCATGCAATGAGCCTTGGAAAAAAGATTGATTTGCCTTCTTTGTGGGTCAAAGTGTGATTTTCAGTTACCAGCCAAAACATGTAGCAGCTAGTGAAGGAAACAGCTTGTTCATTAATAGAAATGGCAAAGTTGTAATGCTTTGTTTGGTTTTGTTTTGTTTTTTTCCTCCTTTTTCTCTTTGAGGTGATGTACTCTTGGCTACAGCTTTTCTGTCCTATTCTGGTCCTTTTAACCAAGAGTTCCGCAGTCTGCTGTTAAATGACTGGCAAAAGGAAATGAAAAGCCGAAAAATCCCTTTCCGTACCAACTTGAATCTCATAGAAATGTTGACTGATGCTCCAACTATCAGTGAATGGAACCTCCAAGGATTGCCAAATGATGACTTATCCATACAGAATGGAATCATTGTCACTAAAGCATCTCGTTATCCTTTATTAATTGATCCACAAGCACAGGGTAAAATTTGGATTAAAAATAAGGAAGGCAGAAATGACCTTCAGGTAATAGAAATGCTTGTGCTTTCATAATCCCTAAAAACACTTAGTTTACAAAGCATTACAATTCAGTGTTTCGCCTAATGCTTAGGAAATGCCATTTATATAAAAAGTCTGGTTTGAATATGAAGAATATCTCAGATATATTTTAGTGGATTTGAGATTTGGCTAGAGGGGGAAGTGTATCCTTTAGCACCAGTGACTCCATTTGTTTAATGAATTTATTTTAATGAAACATAATCTTTGGAAAATAGGCTGGATGGGTAATGTCTGGTAATAAACATGTTTTCAGAATAATGTAAGTGTTAGGAAAAAATCACCAACTAATTGATTAATACAATTTCATGTTAGTGTTGAAAAAATATCTTGCTGTGAATCTTCATTTATAACCTTTAATCAGAAATTATTGCTAATTTCTGTTGTCTTAGTATGGATATCAGCTGCTAAGGGCTCTGCGAGTATACAGGAAGACAAAGTGCTTCAATGTACAGTCTGAGGCAAGATGCACAAATTCAATTCAAACAAGAAAATATGAGGAAGAATGTCCTTACTGGCTACAATTATGATTATATCAATACACCAGCTTTAAAAAAAATTCCCTAAAAGCCATAAAAGTAGTTTGAGGGGTGATAATAGAGTGGCTCTGAGAACATAACTACCACTTTCATGCTGATTATTATCTACGTGTGGAAACCTTTAATGTTTGCTTAGCTATGATAAAAAGAATTATTAGTTTGTTTATAGCTTTATTAAAGTCTAAGCTGAATGTGCTTTTTGAACATGCTGAAAATCACAGTTATACTGGGGACTATTTGAAGCAAAGACCATTTAGGGTCCTATTCCATGCAAACCTCCAATTTTCAAGGCTAAAAAAACCCCAGAAGAATACTATCTTGGAATTGACCCTGCTGCAGTTTGACTTGGAGATGTTATCAAATATAAAATTGAAAGTGCTAAAAGGTTCCTGTGAATTTCTCCTGTGAAATTCTTGAGTAGTTGCACTCACAGGATATCAAAACTGCAAGTTCTCAGTGCTGCTTTACTTCTGCCTTTGCAGCTGAAAAATGGAGCTTTGCATTCCATGAGATCTGTCAATAGGGTATGATGATGTTACCTTTCCTTGAGCTCACAATCTTTGCCTTAATATTAGTCTACTCACAGGATCATTGTTTTTGGCAGTACTTGAAAGAAGATGAAATAATTTATAAATATAAAACTAACCAAATCTTGGTAACAGGGCGTAAGGTATTGCATCTATGTTTTTAGATCACATCTTTGAATCACAAGTATTTTAGAAACCACTTAGAAGACAGCCTTTCTTTGGGAAGACCTCTTTTAGTAGAAGATGTTGGAGAAGAGCTGGACCCAGCACTTGATAATGTTTTGGAAAGAAACATCATTAAAACAGGTTCAGCCAACAAGGTAAAAATAAAGTGAGCAAACATGCGGAAATTCCCCTTTCTTCCCTTCTCCTCCCCTCACCCTCTCCTTAGGAAAATGACACCTAATAAATATAGGACTATAAAAAATTAAACTCATTTAAACTTGATTAATGCTAATACAAGAAAACATAATGTAGGGCTGAAGTTCACAAATGGTTAATGTATTTAATGCATAGATTTCCTTATGCCTTTGCTTGTGACAATTTTTAGAACTTAAAATAATTTTTGAATGGGCCATTTAAAGTGGCCCTTGACTGTTCTCAACAAATTTTTTGCATCAGATATATGATTTAAAACTGGATTTTTATGCCTTTAAGCAGAAAAAGGTAACATTTTTTCCTATATGCAGTATCTGAAAACGTGTGTATTGGCTCTTCGTATTTCAAGACTTCTTTTTAATATTTTTCTTAAGGTGAAAGTTGGTGATAAGGAAGTAGATGTTATGAATGGCTTCAGACTTTACATTACTACAAAACTGTCAAATCCATGTTACTCTCCTGAAATTAGTGCTCAAACCTCCATCATTGACTTTACTGTAACCATGAAAGGTCTTGAAAATCAACTCTTAGGCAGAGTCATTCTCACAGAGAAACAGGTAAAAGAATTGATTATATCTATTTTCCTGGCTGTGCTTCTTATATTTACCTGTAGAATGTTTTACTTTAATTTGAACTTATCACTCTCTATTCCCATATTGCAAGGTAACTTTCTGTCTCTCTCTATTGTCATTATTCTTAATATAATCTATTTTTAATGGTTTAAAAAGTGGCACAGAAGCAATTGACTCATTCATGTCAAAGTTTCTCTGTCTCTTTATTGTTGCAACTGTACTGTATTAACCTTATTTTTCCTGCCTCAATGAGTTATAACCTCATGAGAATGGCCTGTGAAAAGCAAAAGGGCCTGAAATCAAAACTGATGTTCTCGACTGTCCACACACCCTGGAGCTCATGGCAACATAACCTAGTGCAAAGAATTCAGACTAAGTTACTTCTGTGCTCCAAGGGAAAATGGGCTACCTGCTTATTTGGCATTGCAGATACATTAGTTGAGAAAGTCCAGGTTCAAGTTGCCAATCCCAATCAACATGCCACCTGCAGTTCTGGAGGGAGGCTGATTGGTACCTTTTTAACTATGGAACAGCTAATCCCTGTAACTATAAGGTCAGGCAATGTTGATGTCATAAGAAACACTATGCAGCTATGACTGTGTATTTACTGGTGTATTTACTAAGATTTTGGCAATAGTTCTAGTTTACCTTCACTAGAGGGGAATGGCAGGAATATCTTTGTTTCCTTATTGTGGCATCTGTTGAAGTTCTCCTGTCCTTCCAACACCTCCCTCTGGCCTGCCAGTGTAAGATTTTTCTTGTTAATAGCTTCAGTCGTCTTGTTCACATTTAGTAGTTGCATTTCATTCCCAAAGAGTGCATGGATCTCGTGAGAGAAATCACAATCTGTTAAGGTCTGTTTTTTGTCAGACCACTTCATTGCACCATCAGCTTCTCTTCAACCACTGACAGCTTGTCAACCCACTATGTAATGAAATTATCACTGTCTATCTAAAACACACTGTGGTGTGTATATTCACTAAGCCTTATGCCAAACTTCACTTCTTGGGCCTTGAAATACAGTACATTTCTCCAGGAAGACCAGCAGTTTATCAAATTCCTCCAGTCATTGCTGTTGCTGGGGGACGCAGAAATGGGAGGAGCTTGACTTTTCTCAGAGGACCCACAGAATAGATGGAGAAGTAATACTCAGGTTGGAACATGGGGAATTTTGATTAGATACTAAAGAAAAAATAATTACATGAGAATGGTCAAACCCAGGAGCAGATTAACTAAGGATTTTGTGGAATTTCCGTTCTTGGAAGGGTTCAAGATTCACCTGGGCATTGCCCTGAGCAACTGAGCTGTTTAGATCTGAGCGAGGGCTGAACTAGTTAATTTCTGTAGGTGCCTTCCAAAACAAAATTATTCTACTATTCAATGGCCTCTTTGTCACTAAGTGGGAATGTCTAATAAATGGACATATGGTGCTCTCCCTACCAGCTTCTCAGAGTGTTATACTCACTACTGTTTTGTTTGAAACCATCTGGGGATATTTTCTCTAGATAAATGACAAGTGGACCACTTGACAGGCAGGGGAACTTCTACAGAATATACTTACCATGTTGCAGTTTTCTTGACCTCTGTTTATACACCTTGTGGTTCAAGGTTTCCTGAGGAGTCAATTTGAACACATCACTCCATCCAAATACTTTTCTATGATGTCTAATGATGATCTTTGGGAATTTGGGGATTTCCCTCTTAAGTGTCTGGATTCTTACTAGCTTTTGTAGCCTTTGGTAGGAGAGTGGTGGAATTATTTTACTGGGAGACAGTTTGCCAAATGATTTGATCAGTATGACTGCTTGGTGATATCCAGCATTACAATGTATGTGTGGAACTTCTGTCCCAGAAAGAGAAGAGATTATTTATTTGAAATCAAAGTTCTGCAAGATTTTTACGTGCAATTTTATCCTTCTTCCCATTCTACCATCTCTTATATGATTCTAGTCTTAGAATGAATGAGGTTTAGACCTCCAGCAAGAAAAAGGAGTGTTTACAGCATGTCATTTAAAGTTTCTCCAAAGTCTGATTCTCTGTTGTCTGCTATGCCCATTAAAAGAATCTTAGTCACATACATCTCACAGAATTAATTTTTTACTGATAGGATACTGGTACTGATTTCTTATTTTGCACCAGAATGTTGCAAGATACAAGTGAAGCATAAGGTCAACAGGCAGATGGTATATCTGTATAAATTTGATTCTACTATATTTCTTGGAATAATAGGATTTGAGAGATTTGATATATGTCTGAAGTTAGTATAACTTATGATGTTTTAATGATATAATTATTTTGATACATTAGATATTATGTAATTTGACAAAAACTTGTTTATTTAGTGTCATAGGTAAGTCAGATTAGTAGTGGAGTCACAATATGCAATAACTATCACTTTCTGAATTTTCACATTCATATATCAAGATTTTTGCTGGAAAAAGGCTCAAGTTTTGTAAGGAACAGTTGATGCAAATTCTTCTACTTGTGAATAATTTTGTGACAGGATGATATAAGCTATGTAGCAGCTTTCATAATTTATGAATATTAACAAGATATAGCATTCCTTGGTACAGTCAGTAAAATGTCATCTGCTTGTGAAAGGAATTCCATAAAACTGGATTTGAAATGACTGCTGGTGCAAGTTCCTTGAATTTATGTACAGGGTAACTTGTCTTTTTTTTTGTGCATCCTTGGTGTTATGACTGGAAATTTTTGAAGATATGAAGAAAGCTCTCAACTGTTTACATTTTCTGATCTGCAAAATGAATTTGAAGAGCTCAATTTTTTCACTAAGTTTTTCATCTAGGGTTACTTCACTTTAGCTTGGTAACTCTATTTCCAGCTTGTTTCTCAGGCTCTTGTTGTGAGGAGAATTTCTTTCTGTTTTTATGAAGCATTGAATTCTGAAGTATGCTTAACTTTTTGAACTGAATTCAGCAAGACATAAAGTTTAATTTGGCTCAGTATGTTAATTATTATATTTAATAGGATGATAACTTTCTTTTAATGCTATTCTTTAAAAAACAAAGTTTCTACTTCATCAAACTTGCATGAAAAAAAATGCTTCATGAAACTGTTACCTGTTTTTCTTCAGATCCATGAAGCAGCAGTTGATTGAAATGCAGATAACTGTAGTTTTCTTGTCTATTTTTATAAGTTTTTGTCAGAATCTTTTGAATAAGTAAGAACAGCCTTCTAAGTTGTTGTATTTGCATTATTCTAAAATGATTGTCCCACTAAATATTTTCTACCTGATGATGATTATGATGTTTCAATATACCAAGAAAAAACTCTAAATCTGATAATAAGATGATTTTTCTCAATTTCTTCTTTAAGGTTAAATGGCATTCTTTAAAAGAAATAAGTGCTTGAATTAGGAATGTAGGAGGAGAATGTAGGTTGAGAAGACCAGAAGTTTAGAATGTGAAAAAAAAAAACCAATTTCAAAAGTTGCCATAGTTGTTCAAAGCTGTATAAATGAAGACTACTCAAATGGGGGAGTAAAACCTTTCTTTAAGCCTTGCTAAGAGCTCAGGTCCATTATGTGTCTAGGACTATATGAGGGGTCATGTATTTCTTAGTGTTGTCCCTGTTCTTTGGAATATTAGCAGCCAGTAAGCAACATGGAAATGGACTTGGCAATGATGGAGTGAACACAGAACTTCCAAGTTTGGAGAGACATTGTTAAAATTATTCACTGGACCTTTGTAAATTTTGTGAAGTATTTATCTAGACAGCAAATATTTTTACCAGCTGGCTCACTTACTGTTCATTCATAAGGTTCATATTAACCTTATGAAAAACTCTTAGCCCATCCTCTCTCTTTTCTTGATTTTTACTTCACTGTATTGAAACATTTTGTGATATTTTGGTAGAGAATTTTTATCTCTGAGGGACTGATTTATGCTAAGTTTTTAAAGGTTAATTTTAAGAATGAACTGAAAGGACTATTATTGCTGAAAAATATTTTTCTAGAGATTTAAAATAGCTGTTTTTTTAATGTAAAACTCTTGATTAACAGTTATCCGTCTTCTGTTTTTGGGCACTAGAAAAGAAACTAGGTACATAAACTACCCAGATTGTATTACTAATCATATAAAATAAATACTTCTAGTGAAGTAACTCAAGTTCCACATACTTTCTTAATCAATGAAGCATTTTAGTAAGAGTCTGAAATTATCCCTGTTTGATGGAGGAATATTGGCACTTCTTGAAATATCTGATGCTTGATTTGATGACTAAAGATGGCCACTGAGACTAAATTTTCAATATGGCGATTGTAAAGCAAGGCATAAATGAGGATAAGATTACGTGGAGGGGAATAAAATCCAATGTCTGGAATGGTGTTTGCATTCATCTTTTCTGAAACAGAAAGAGAAGACAAACAATTGGGAACTTATTATTCTTTTAGGGCATGATACAATCATCTTCCATAATATTTGTAGAAATGATTTATTAATAAGTAGCACTAATTGCTACTTATGTAGCAGTTTCAGATCCTGGCAATAGATCTTGTGTCAGAAATACCACTGGAATTCTTTCCCCAAATTAATGCAGCTAGTCTTGACCTCCATTGTTTTAGCAGGATCAGTATTTTTTAAGCTAAATTTTTATTTTTATTTTTGATTGCTCTTCTGTTTCCCGAATATTACAACATAATCCAATAGGAATTAGAGAAAGAAAGAACTGATCTTATTGAAGATGTGACTATGAACAAAAGGAGGATTAAAGACCTAGAAGATAACCTTTTATTTCGACTTACAAGCACTAAGAGTTCTCTGGCAGATGATGAGACTCTACTAATTGTGTTGAGTAACACTAAGAAGACTGCTGAAGAAGTAACACAGAAACTGCAAACTTCTGCTGAAACTGAAGTACAGATCAATTCAGCCCGCGAAGAGTACAGACCTGGTGAGTGAAGGCAGTGATGGAAGACAAATAGCAAGACCATATATTTAAAATGTCAATACTTAGAGTAGGAGAAATTGTAGGATGCAATCAGGAGGACCAAAACTGGTGGGAGAGATCTGTGTTTTCCTGTAAGAAAAACGTATCTAGGGGATGTCATATTGAGCTATAATTGAGAAAATACTCAATATTATGCCTCATGTGGAATTTATAAAATTGAGTGAATTGTTCTCTTTGTAGACTTCCCATTGCTCTATAAACAAGTGTATCAGTCATTAGGGTGTTTAGGTAAGTATATGTTTGAGTTCAACATGTTGACATTCTTTTACAGAGCTTATATAACATTAAGTATTCTTTATATCTGCTCTGATGAATGCTTCATCATTTATCCTTAGGTTATTATAGTCAGCACATTTCATGAGTCTTTTGACTTTTAACTGACAGGTAATAATGTGAAAAAAAAAAACGGGAAAAAATAGCTCTCTGTAATTGCCTGCATTCTAGGAAATGTGTAAGATGGTACAGTTTGTGTACCAGAAACATTGCAGATATTGTAAAACCTTTGCATTTAAAACTGAGTGACTACTGAAAAGAAATTAAATCAGTGCTGGCTAAGTTAAATCAATATAGTTCATTTGTCTTTTATATGACTCTTGTAGAAGTCTATAAAAAGAAATTTGTTTGGATACTTAAACAGTATTTCAAACAGCCATAATTTTTATATGTTCTGCTGATGATCTCAGTATTGCAGTGTATGATCAAGCTGCTCTCCAGGTATGCTCGTATTTGAAAACTGGGCTTTACATAGTTTGCATTAATTACAGAAAAGATTTTTTCCCCTGATGTATAAATGAGGATTAAATGAATGATTTTATTACTTCCTGGCAGTAAAGAATAGAGAAACTCAAGGATCTTCAGTTATCATTAGTGTTAAAATCAGTGTACATGTTTTGGAGAGTTAAAGTTTTCTGCTCTGCATTTCTACTTTGAACAATTTTTCTTTCCCATTCTTCAGTTGCAACTCGAGGCAGCATCTTGTACTTCCTTATCACTGAGATGAGCATGGTTAATGTCATGTATCAGACATCACTTCGACAGTTTTTGGGGCTTTTTGACCGCTCCCTAGCCAGGTAATTTAGCTAACGATAAGTATAATAACTATCATTTGTGTTTACCCAGTCCTGGAGGTGCTTGTAGTACAGTAAAGATTTATCAGAAAGAAGACTGTTGCTTCTTACAATCTTGACCAGAAATTGTCAGATTAAATACCTATAAAACTTTGTCAGTTAGTAAGGCAAAGAGCCTTCTAATGTACTCACAGTCCTTCAAAATTTGCTATTAGATAATTGAAAACTATTATACTGCATTGATTTTCAGCTGGGCAAAAAAGGCTTCATTAGAAAGGATTTTTTGCTGTTGTTCCTTCAATCTGAAAATTGTTGCCAGCTTCCTGTCTGATATTCTGTTTGTGATCAATTATTTTTCATGTTTTGAAAACACTGAACTATGTTTTTTTTCCTTTTGCATAGTATTCCCTTTTATAAAGCCTAAGCAAATCAACTTTCAACTGCAGACCTTTCTTCTAACAGGTCTACCAAGAGCCCTATAACCAGCAAGAGGGTTACCAATATTATTGAACATATGACATATGAAGTATTCAAATACACTGCCCGAGGGCTCTATGAGGAGCACAAATTTCTTTTCACATTACTGCTTACTTTGAAGATTGATATTCAAAGAAACAGAGTGAAGCACGAAGAATTTCTGACACTTATTAAAGGTTGGAACTATGAATAAATTTTAAGGAGAGCATATTCTTATTATCAAAATTTATGTATTTGTATTTCCTAGCTAGCATGCTCCTTCCTTTTGCACATGAGAAACCTGTCAATTGTAAGAATACATGTTTATCATTCTTATCTGGTGACAGACAACATTGTATGGTAGTTCTAATTTATAGCAGCACACTGAATATTGATGAATATATCTTTGTAATCATGAGAATTTAAAAGCAATATTGTTAAGTGTCCCTTATGTCTGCTGCTCAAATACAATCAGGTATGTGTTTAACTTAGAAAAATTATTATTGTACTAAACATAGGAACTGCAGCAAATAGGAACAGAAAATAATGCTAACAGTTTAAAAGAACATCGGAGTCTCAGATGTATGTGACAAGGTGATGGCTTTGGTCTTGACTGCATACAAACACTGAGTTCACTTGAAAGTTTGGATGCATTTTGTATTACTTTTTCAAGAGACTTAATTTTTCAGGCAGCATTTATTTATGGATTATATGTGTGAATTTTATCATGTTGAATCTTCAGAATATCTTTTCCCAAAAAACATTTATTTCCAGGCACATTGCACAAAAAACCAGTAAAGCCTCAAAATATAAATTGGTTAAGACTTCTGTTTAAGGCACATAATATAAAAAAAACCAAACAAAACCTAACCAAATTGCAAACTCAATCAAATATGGCATGGTTTTGTAAGGTAGAAAACTCCTGTAACATAATGATTCATAAACTGAATTATCGTATTTGTTTTTTTCCCTTTTATTTTGTTTATTTATATTCTTTATCTCTCCAACAGTACTAATAACTAATGTCAATTTCTTCCAGGTGGTGCTTCCCTAGACCTTAAAGCTTGTCCTCCTAAGCCAGCTAAATGGATTCTGGATATGACTTGGTTGAACTTGGTGGAACTTAGTAAGCTTGAACAGTTTTCAGATATTCTTGATCAAGTACGTAAGAGGTTTTTAAAGGTGATGTCTTTAACACGTAATTGTCTGGTAGCAATCAAGCCATATGGTGGAAACTGGTTTATTTTATAGAAGAGAAAGAAAACTGACAGCAGATAGCCACAGTTATGGCCCTGACTGCTTAGTAACCTATGCTGACATAAAGACTCAACCACCCCCAGGAAAATAAGAAGAGTATAGTGTGTTCACACTTTATATAATTATAACATTTTCAGATTGAGATTCAACTTGCCCTTATCCAATTAACACATTGCAACTTTTTGGTTATTCTGGTTGCTAGATTATCATGCATCCCTGTTGTGCTTTCTTACACTGTGTTGTATGATGCTTGTTCCAATATTTCTCTGGTTACATGGAGTAAAAGTTAGGGAGAAGGTGTTCAGTAAATTCAGCACTTGTATGACTATTTTTTTTGGACACTAAGTGTATTGTAGCTTATGGTAAATAGCTTTTGGTATGGGTGAAGAAAACTTTTCTGTACATTCATGTGGGGAGCAATTATGCACTTGCTGTTCTCAAAGCTGTGTCTGTGCCTAGCTATCCATATTCTGACATAGCTATGCTATTATATCAGAATAGAAAATACTGTTTAGTAGCTCCTGCTTTCAGAATATGAATACTACAGGGTGTTGCATTCTACAATAGCAAATTTATAATCTGAAATTTTATCCTATCATTTTAATAGCCTTATTAAATCTGTGGAAGAATATCTCTAAACAAATGGCTGGGTGTGGATTACATGTCTCTGACTCTCATTAAAAGTTTACGACCTAGTGGCAGTGCAAATATGACTTGTCTGTTTAGTGATATTTGCTTCTTTGATGGTGTAATTGCAGATTTCCAGAGAAGAGAAACAGTGGAAAATCTGGTTTGATAGTAAGAACCCTGAAGAAGAATTGGTTCCCAGTGGCTATGGTCAATCTCTGGACTGCTTCAGACTTCTTCTTCTTATCAGATCTTGGTCTCCTGACAGAACCATAGCTCAGGTAAATTTATAGTCTACATGGTCTATTTAGGTATCACTAGAATAATAGTTTCCAGATGGCGTGTTAATACTGTCTTAGGTAATGCTAAACACCTTTTTGTAATGGACCTTTATGTTGTATTTTCTGAAATTCTTTTCTGACCATTTATATATTTGTTACAAGGGCAGTGATAACAAAATTATTCCAATATTTTGAACAAATATTATCCACTGTGGTGGATATTGCTGTGGTGATTTTTGCTGGAATAATATGTGTTTATCCAGATCTGCTTTATTAGTTCAGAAGATACTTTTGGCTATCCTTGCTTACTCACTAGAATTTTAGAAGTGTCCCCATGTTAGGCTGAAGTAAAATATTTTAATGAACTCAACTGGTTGAGAGAAAATTGAAAACAATTTAATTGAGAAACTATTTCTTGCATGGTAGAATTAGACTCACTTTAGAAAAGTCTTTATTAAAGTCTGCTCAAAGCTCTCAATTTAAAGCCATTTATTAAAAAAGTACAAAATTGAAGTCTATTAAATAGATCTTTTAAAAGAAAAATCATCTTCTAGAAGCCTATTTTTAAACTTTATGTTCTTCTCCAGTACAAAAGAACAAAAAAATATAAAATGACTGACAATTCAGAGCATTTAATGATGATTTACTAAAATTGGAATGAACCACTTGAAGTGTGGTATTAATTATTGATGCACATCTTTAGACATTGTGATTGGATTCAGAGAATATCTCACCAGCTATTGGTGTAACTGCAGTCAATAGGATAAGCAGTACTGTATAAAGAATATCTCTATGATATCTGCTACGTGCCTGAAACAGATCACACAAGATTAATTCCTCCCTACCATTAATGGGGCAAGGTAAACTTTCATCTCTTGATGGTTTTGTGAAAACTGATAGTTTATCAAATGTTTAACACTGAATGTCTTTTGTCTCTGGTAACCCAGAGGTATTAAGGGGAAGATTTATCTAAGACAAAAGCTATGTGGTGGGAAAGAGTACAAGAAATCATCTCAGACTGTTTGAAAGAGCCTTTTCTATTTCTTTGTGAAAAGAACAATAATCTATAATTTTTAAAGATAAATAAAAAAGGGATAAGAGATGTTTTTCACCTTTTCCTCTGGATCATCTACTTAGTGATAGTTATTTTAAACATTACTACTGTTAATTTATTGCTTGTTTAACCGTAGAGAAAGGCCTAAGAGCTTTGAAGCCCATCTTTGAGTCTTTTCTCCTATTTTTCTACATTTTGAGGCTAGGAGTTACACTATGTAATGGAGATATCCTTAAATCATTAAGAATTTTCTAAAGTTTTAGAGAAGTTATTATTTTTATTATACTCTAATTATAGTTATTATATCTAATAATATATACAGATACATGAAATATAATAATTACTTAAAAAATTAACTGATCATATAAGGCTATAAGAAATGACACCTTCAAAGACAGTATGATGTGTTGATATGTAAAAATAAACTTGTTGTGTATTTATATTTTAGATATAAATTTTTAGCAGCCTTTGGTCTTCAGTTGACTTATTGGTAGTATTTACACTGTGAGGAAAAAAGTATGAAATGGTTCACAAGTTAAATTTACCCTTTTTAATATAGGCAAGAAAATATATCACTGACACTATGGGGGAGAAATATGCAGAGGGAGTAGTCTTGGACTTGGAGAAAACATGGGAAGAGTCAGATCCACGTACTCCCCTCATATGCTTTCTTTCCATGGGCTCTGATCCTACGGACTCAATTATTGCTTTGGGAAAGAGACTGAAGACAGAAACGTGTTGTGTTTCCATGGGCCAGGGGCAAGGAATCCACGCTCGTAAACTTCTACAGCAGACAATGGCTCACGTAAGCAACAAAAACCAGAACGTTTTTCTCTCTGTATTACACACCTAAAAATACAAATCCTGCCATGAGATAATGTTGTTTGGTGGGTAGCTAATGCTGATGCAAACCCCTACATTTATTTATGTAAGTGTCCTAAGCAAGAGAACTGTCTTTTCACAGTCCTTCAATTTGCCATAACAAGCTTCGTGATACTGTGCAAATGCTTTTCATTGAAAATGGAGTGCTTTTCATATAAAATTGAGTTTTTATAGTTGATTGCAGACTGATGAACGTAGCTGAATTGATTTTTGGGGGTTTTTTTTTGGTTATGTCACCAGTAAATATTCTTCTCCAGGCATTTCAGATTATTTTTTCAGTTTTTTATTTTTAGTAATATGGATGTATTTTGTTAAATGAAGAACAAGAATTCCAAATATGCTATTTGATAGATCCATAAATTTGAGAAAAACAAGGTAGTATAGCAAGTTATTTTGTTGCTGTAATCTGAATTTGGACTTGGGAGGGGCAATCTGGTAGCACAGGCATTTTACAGGAAGAGGAATTAAAGAACAAAACTATCTATATGAGAAAGGTGAGATGTTCCAATCTGGCATGCTTTGCGCATCAGGTGATACTACTGCTATGCCTGCTGATGTGAAAACACTGATCTTACTTTCCTGTGTTATGAGCTTCTTTTTATAACCTGTTTTACTCTGACTTTTGCTCCAGATTCTTGTTTGATAACTTCTCATTAGGAACTGATTAGCAGATCAAATGAGAAGAAACCCATTCAAAAACAGGGGAGAGAAGCACCTTTTGTTTAGTTAAGAGAAATGTAGTTACTTTCTTTCACTTTCTCACAAGCCCTCTTAGTGAAGAGGTGCATGAGATGCCTATAATGAAATATGGTAATATAAGAAAGTTTGACATCTATTGATTGATAACAATAGATTAATGATGTATGTTTATTTGGTTATTTTCCAAGCCTGGGACCCTTGTCAGGAATAAGGTTTAGCAGGTTGCTCTATGGAGCTACTCCTGAGCTCCCTTATGTAAGTCAAAATTTATCAGTTTCTATCAGCACTGTAGTCATGGCAAGGTATGTTTTAAATGTATTGAAATGGAAAAGGTAGAGACTATTTGAAAAGACCAAATGAGACAAGTAGGGACCACTTGTTCAGGTGAAAAAAAATAAGATAACACCATCTTCAGAAGAAACAGCCCACAGCTTAGCTCCCCTCAAGGAGTGATTTCAGTTTTTGAACATTGTTGATAATATTTTATATTTCATTGTTTTAAACTAGGGAGGTTGGGCACTTCTGCAAAACTGCCACCTTGGACTTGACTTTCTGGATGAGTTAATGGACACTGTAATAGAGACAGAGACTGTTCATGAAAGCTTTCGACTGTGGATGACAACTGACATTCACAAACAGTTCCCCA
This sequence comes from Promerops cafer, assembly GCA_013398275.1. Lineage (NCBI taxonomy): Eukaryota > Metazoa > Chordata > Aves > Passeriformes > Nectariniidae > Promerops > Promerops cafer. The sequence continues at coordinate 1,589,136 of VZSE01015514.1, forward strand.
TCACCCTTCTTCAAATGTCGATTAAGTTTACCAATGAACCACCACAAGGGCTCAGAGCTGGACTAAAGAGAACATACAGTGGTGAGTGCTAGAATGGTAATGATTTAAAATTCAATTTTGGACAGTGATGCTATTGTGTGGTCATGTTAAACTGGTAGTTGGTGTAAGCCAGTATGACGAACGGATCACAATGATGCCAGGACACATCTTAGTTTTTGTTTGGAAAATTAAAAAGAAGATTTGCTGACGTTCTGTTGCCAGAACTAATTGAATAGCAAAACAGGAAATGCCTTTTCTTTTCTCATGTGTTGGCTTCTAGTATCTCAGTTCAAAGTGTTTGAATTTTTAATATTCTGTCTTTTGGCAGAAAAATGACATGGTTGGCTATCGAGTGATCTTTACACGACATAAAATAAAGGACAAAGATTCTGTGCAGAAAGCAACTCGATGTGATTTCAGCTATTAGTAATTTGTGTTTTTTTTCTCCCTGAAGTTTAATTCTAATTTGAGCAACTTAATAACTTGCTATAAACTGTCTCCAGCACAGAACACTTTGTGGGACAGTAATTTACCCTTGGGAGAGGCCGAGAAGCAAGTGAATATCTCTAGAGTGATATTTTAGCACTGATTTGAAGTAGTTTTTGAAAAAGACGGTTACTGTGATTCTCATAAAGCCCATTTGCAATCAATAGGTGTCAGCCAGGATTTATTGGATGCCAGTAAAATGGTGCAATGGAAACCACTGTTGTACGCGGTAGCCTTTCTGCACTCCACCGTTCAAGAAAGACGCAAATTTGGGTCTCTGGGCTGGAATATACCCTATGAGTTTAATCAAGCTGATTTCAATGCTACTCTGCAGTTCCTTCAAAGCCACTTGAATCGCATGGATACCAAGACGGTAATTAATGGTTTTGTGGGAAAGGTGGATTAAGATGATGGATCTTTCTAGTAGTGGAATGTACGTAAATGCTTCCTAATAACTGAACTACAAGAGTGATTTTAACTTACTGTTTTTTTCCACAAATATTGAATATTTCATGTATACCTGTCTCTACAGCAGCAGACTTACACTTATAATCCACTGTATTAACCTCTACTTTGGGGAANCCACAAATGTTGAATATTTGTGGAATACCTGTCTCTACAGCAGCAGACTTACACTTATAATCCACTGTATTAACCTCTACTTTGGGAAAAAAAAGAAAAAAAGCCTTCCCAGCCATCTCAGAAATATAAACCTTAGAAGCATAGACCTTCTTTTCAATTCTAATTAAGTCAATTAGTTAAAAAGGGATATTTAAAATACTTTTTTGTTTAAATCTATTTCAAGTAAAAATAATAAGATTTGCCCCCCCCACCTATCTTTGCAGCATGAAGAAATCAAAAGTGGTTTTAAATGATTATACAAGAATGTCTCCTATGTTTCTCACTTTATGGTCAGTTGTCATGCAGAGAGGTCTGTGGCAGAGCAATTTGCAGTTGTCATTTTAAGTGAAGGAGGATTCAAATAAATCTGGAACCTTCTTGCTATCTTCAAGATGCTATTTAATTTGTCAGTGAATTATATTTTGAGAAATCCTTGCAGGTGTTCTGGGAATGCAAGACTATAATGAAAATAGACTAATAGGAAAGCAACTTTGTTCCAAATGGGACAGACATGGTAAATCAGCTGTTTTTACTAAGGCAGCTCTAAGTAAATAAGAAGAGGATTAGCTAAAGTCAGTGCTTTCTGCTTGGTTTTAGGGGATCTCCTGGAGTACTGTTTGTTACATGATAGGTGAGATCCAGTATGGTGGTCGTGTGACAGATGACTTTGACAAAAGACTCATAAACACCTTTGTAAAGGTTTGGTTCAGTGAAAATACATTCAGTCAGGAATTCAGCTTCTACAAAGGATACAGCATACCCAAATGTACTATGGTGGATCAATACCTTCAGTACATACAGGTTGGTAAATGAAAGCTAATCACTTGTTTCTCATAAATTCCTAATTCCCTATAGATTTTGTCTTTTTCTCCTGAGTACCTCTATTTTGCCTTTAATTCACCGATTTTTAAACTGATTTCTAGCAGTTTGCATATCTATTAGTGACAACTAATTATTGTTATCAGTGTTGTCATCTTCAGAATAGTAATATATATTTTCTTTTTCATGTGTTTTGCTTGTGGGACATACCTAAAGGCACAGAGTTATTAAAGAGGGCAAGGAATGGAGCCCAGACATTGAGTACAACCTCTTTGAAATAGAAGGTCTAGATATATGAGAGTAAAAGTTTATTATTAAAATAGGACATAGCTGTTAAAACACAATTTGTTTGGTGTGATTTGGGCTGTGGCATGACAAATAGACCACAGCAAGTTATTGGGCTTAAGACTATTTGAAGAAATCTAGCTTCTTACTTAACAGTAATTGAGAGGTTTTTTTCTGTTTATTCGGTTTTGTTGTGTGTTGAGTTTTATGGTTTTTTTGTTTGGGGATTTTTTTGTGTGGTTTTTGTTTAATGATTTGCTTCTAAATCTCCAGTTGTACTCTTTTTATATTATACTATGTAGAGCCTTCCTGCTTATGACACACCAGAGGTGTTTGGTTTGCACCCCAATGCGGATATCACCTACCAAAGTAAAGTTTCCAAAGATGTATTGGACACCATCCTCAGTATTCAACCTAAAGATAGCTCTGGTGGAGGAGGTGAAACTCGAGAGGCAGTTGTAGCCAGACTGGCTGATGATATGCTGGAAAAACTTCCTGCTGATTATGTACCATTTGAAGTGAGTTAATGAAATTCTGGCAAAACCATTTGCTTCATCTTGCCTTTTAAGGATTAAAAAAACCCACCAAAACACCAACTTTTCTAAAAGCATGTTTGAATTAATTCATACATGCAATACTTTGTATTTGAAAGAAGTGTGGCCAAACTATTTATGTTTATAATGAAGTCAATAAATGTGTGCTGAAGTGCTTTTGTAAGAACTTTTTCAGAAGTATTAAACCCATTAACGCTTAAGTTGTCATTTGCACTATGGGGGGGGTAGGAGCATCAGCTTTCAACTGAGGTTGTTGCCACTATAAAATTTCTAGTTATCTTCATGCAGCTGTTTATTTGTTAATTTTACACTTTTGATTAAAAATGTATCAGTGAGTTTGGTCAGAATACAAAACTGCCTGGTATTGTGATAGTTCCCAGGCATTGCTGCTATGAAGCAAAGTATCTGGGGCAATTATTCTTGGTTGGTTTGTGCAAAGAGAACCTTGGAACTGCTTGTTGGAGTTAAAGCTGAATTCTTTGGACTAAGGTAAACAGCCTACAAGCTCTTTAAGTGGCATTAGCTCTAAGAATGATATACAGACTAAATAATGACTTAGACTAAAAAACATAGTCAGTCTCAGCATCATAGATTTCTCTTGGAACAAATCCCATGTTTCTTTCTTGCAGATAATTCAAGGGAGGTGCCAAACTGACCATTTAAGCTCATAAATAAATTATGTCTCAAAGATCATATTGGGGCCTAATATTGACATAAAGCAAATTTTGTTTTTTCACTTCTATTGAAGGATCTTTGGTTTTCTATCAACAGGTAAAAGAAAAACTAAAGAACATGGGACCTTTTCAACCTATGCATATATTTTTGCGACAGGAGATTGAACAAATGCAGAGAGTTATTTCTTTAGTGAGAAGCACTCTGACTGATCTAAAACTTGCCATTGATGGGACAATAGTTATGAGTGAAAATCTGAGGGATGCTTTAGACTGCATGTATGATGGAAGGATTCCTGCTAGCTGGAAAAAGGTAGGTGTACATCACTTGTTCTGGAAAGAAATAAAAAATCTATTTCTGAAGAGACTAGATTAAACTGCTAGACTTATAATAAACATTTTTTTTTCAAACTGTGTTTCAGAAGTGTTAACCAGAGTTGTGCAACTGCTGGAATAGATTTTGTGCTAAAATAAACATAGACAAAACAAGCCTTCTTTCATTTATAAAAATTGAAATGAATGTGAGGGATGCAGATATGTGCCATTTTAACAACCTGTTGCATATTGGCAGGATAAAAAAGCCAGAGAGAGGAGATAAATTTAAAATTTCATGATGGATTTTAAAAAGTAGCACCCACATTAGTGGTGTTATTTATTGAACATATATAATTTATATATGTTCCTTTTCCGGGTTAAGTAGAGGTGGCTTGTCCATCTTGGTCAAAATCAGTGTACTTTGAGTTTGAGTAATAGCCACATAATTACAGAGTAAGGAAAGGACCTATGGAGACAGTCAAGTTTAATCACACTTCTGAAAGCAGGGTCAGTTAAAGCAGGTTTCCCAGGAGTCTCCAGAATCGGAAAGATGCAACCCATTCCACTGTTTGATCACCTCCACAGTAAAAGCCAACCAATCACCCAACCATCAGCCAAGCAAACACAAAACCCCTTAAGCTGAAACAGAATTTCTGACATTTCATCTTGTTCCCATTACCTTCTCTCCTATTGCTGACAAGGATGAGGCTCCATCTTCTTCCATCCTCCACATGAGATATAAACATATTATCTCCTTTGAGTCTTCTCTAGGCTAAACAATCCCAGCTCCCAGCCTCTCCCCATAGAAATTGTTTTCAGGGACAATTAGAGCTGTTAATGGCAGCTGATGGAAAGAAAAATGGGGAGTTTTTTTTGTTGTTTTGTTTCTACTGACAAAGTGTTTTCATGGTACAAAATCTATATATAAACAGATGCTTTGCAACATGGCTGTATCTCCATATAGTCCAAGCACAGTTTTCCTTCGGTTTTATTCAGAAGAATAAAAATGCAGAACAGTTTTACAGAAATCATGTTGTCTTGATATATTGACCTTGGAATTATAAAGACATGTAAACAATTTTTCTTCTTAGTTTATACAGCTGTCTAACCTTGCAAACATGTCATAAAATGGGCAATTACCACAGAGAGCATTAAATGTGTAAATGGAATCATAGACATGAATATGAACAGAGAAAGAATTTGCTCCAGGTTTCAGTGGGATGCAAAGTTTAAGCATCAGATAAAAGTTAAGATATGATAGATAATCTTCAAATATGCTTTGCTAATATTATATTGTTTATTACCGTGGGAGGATTTAGCTTTTCTTGACAGCAGTATGCTATTTTAAAACATGTTTACTGTTTTTAGGCATCTTGGCCTTCCAGTACACTTGGTTTCTGGTTTACTGAGCTTCTAGAAAGAAACCACCAGTTTTACAAGTGGATTTTTGAAAATCGACCAAACTGTTTCTGGATGACAGGGTTTTTTAATCCTCAAGGATTTTTAACTGCAGTGAGACAGGTAAATTGTGTTTGGAGTCTTATTCTCCTTATTTTTTACATGATTTTAAAAATAAAATGTATTGTCTGATGAAGGATGAGTTTATACACATGGGAAGATGTGTGACCGTCTGACATTTCCTGAGTGAACTGCTCTTCCTTCACACATACTTTTTCAGTATATCAACCACTAACGTGTTAAAATATGTTTCCTGTATTGACCAAGGCCTAAATAAGTAGAGGCTACCTCTCAACATTATTAAGGTAGACTAGAAAAATATTTAGTCTCATGTTTTCATTGGGATATCTCTGAGAATGGTCATTCAGCCCATGAATTTGCCTTTTCCCCTCTCTCTTTTGTTCTGTGTTCAGTACTTGCCTGACTGGAGACTGGGCAGAAAAGCTAATCAGAATTAGTCTTACATTCCACTTCTGCTGTTCAGTAGCTGATTCTTTCTTTCTTCAGGAAGTGGGAAAGGCTTTCCTTTATTAATGCATATAAGTATGGTATTTGATGTGTTTGCTAATGTATGTATGTTGATTTGGTGATTGTGTTGGCTGCTCAGCAACTTTTTTACTTTAAAAGGAAGCAATAAATGCCTGTGTTGGTCAGCATAAAGGGACATACTGGAGACAGTAAGCGTCTGGAATGTGTAAAATTAAAAAAAGAATACTCAGGTGAAGATACAATAGGACCTCAGGAAAAAAAAAGCCCAGACTTTTGGAAAAGAGAATGAAGATTTGTGGTGTAGGAAAAATATCCCCTCTTACTTTGAGGTCTGGGTAATTTAAAATTTCAGGTATATAGCCTTGGAATTATATAACAAAATATTTCTTTTGAGTGAACAGCCCTAAACTGGGACTATCTTTTGCATCCAAGCTTGTGGAAAATGTTTGCTAGCAGATCCAAAACAGTTGGAAACTACAGAATTTTCTGGTTCCATAAAAAGGAACTGTGGATATGTAACAACCTAATATTCCAAGTAAATACCAAAGTGAGTTTCTGGGCTTTGCTGTGTGGTAAAACACATAGAAATGAGAAAGAGGAAGAGCCAGAATGATCACTGAGCTATACACCTTGAGTTCTTTTAGATCTTCCAAGTAACTGCAGTATGGGGCAAGCGTTCATTCCAATTACTTCAAACAAAGATTTTTGAAGTCATTAGAAGACCAGGATAAAACTTTGGTTTGCCATAACTTATTTGCACGGGATAGTAAAGAAGTGGGCAACTGAGAATTGAGTGATGTCCAATGCATTGACTAACAGTTCTTTTTGTAGTCTCTTTACATAGCTTTACAGCTGAGTGAGTTCTTACTCATTAAGAATACAGTTACTGAAGAGTAGAGGTGCAGGAAAAGGAAGGTAACCCCAGAAAATATGTTTCACTTACCACATGCAGATAATGTTTCTCATCTCATCTCATCAAATATGTGAGATTTTTGTGTTCACAAGAGCTGGCTACCATGGGCATTCAGTGGTTGTGTTACTTGGTATGGTCTTTAGATATTTTTTATAATAGAAAGAGATTAAAATCAAACATAGTGGAAGAAGTACTGAAAGCTTTCTTGTAGTGCCATGCCGTCACTCCCTTAGAGAAAAGTCAGACTTCTGTGAACATGGATATTGTAAAGAATTGGGGGTTTTTTGTACTGAAGAGGATATGTTATGATCATCAAATTTATTTCTAATAACTGCTGGGAAAAAACGTTCTATGCTCATGTAAAAATTTGTTTGGTTTGGGCAGGAAATAACGAGAGGTAACAAAGGATGGGCTCTTGACAGTGTAGTGCTGTGTAATGAAGTCACTAAATGGATGAAGGATGATATCACAAGCCCTCCTTCAGAAGGTGTCTATGTGTATGGGCTGTATTTGGAAGGAGCTGGTTGGGACAGAAGAAACATGAGACTGACAGAATCTAAGCCCAAGGTGCTCTTTGAGCTGATGCCAGTTATAAGGATATATGCAGAGAATAACAGTAAGTAACAGTATTGTAAAAGATGTTATTTCCGTTGAATTCAGTGTAACTTTTTATTTAACTGCATCAAAATCTTTTGGGCTGTAGGGATTTCACGAGGCTGTTGCTAATCATCATATGCATAGCAAATCTCTTTCAATGGGGGAGACTTCCCAGTCTTCCATTGAAAATGTGTTTTCAGACTTGCTTCATAATTGACAGTAGGCACTTTTCCTAATATTTAGATAGGTCTCTACACATGGTCTTAACAGTGTTAAGAACTTTGTAACCCATTTACAGGTAAGCTGTACATATTGACAATATGTATCCCAGATTGAAGATGCCAGCTTTCTTATACATAAACTCTGTGATCTCTGTAGCTTCTGTAACCTAAATCTAAATAATCTCTTTCACTCATGCCAAAAAAGAATGTAATTTATATATATATAAAAAACATATAAGTATGTATATACAACATATAAGATATATATGGATTATATATATACACACACATATATACATATACACCTATATATTGTGTTTATAGATAACATTATATATATACACATATATATACACACACACATATATATATATAAAGAAAATGTGTATATTTATAAAAATGTATTTTTTTCCTGGACAAGTCTGATTTTGAGCTCATGGAAGCAAGCAAGAGGTGGAGTTAGGTGGTGGGAGATATTTTGCCTTTGAGGCAGTAAATGAGTGTAGGAATGGAAAGGAAACTTATGGGGCTTAAGGACAGTGCTTTGAAAATGTGTAATTTGTCTTAGTGTGGTGAGTTTTTGCATATAGAATGGGACATGCTATTGAAAAGGGATGTAAAAAAGAATAGAAAAATCCACCGCAGAACATAAAATTGGAACAATCTGTTGAAAAGCATTCCACCTCTAAAAGCAAAGCTTGCTAACATGCTATTTTGCATAGCTAATATTTTATGAAAGGCATGATCAGCAGCCAAGATACTAAATAATGAATACTGAAGTAGTGAGCATGACTAGACAGACTACTGTTCTAATTTTGCAGTGTTGATGCCTCGTTCTCTCAAATACTAAATACATTTCAAACCAAGTTGTTCAAAGTAGGGAAATTTTATTTTGGCATAGTACACTGATAAGAAGTGATGTTCAGCGGGCAGATTGAACTAATAAGAACATTAATTACTCTAGCATGTCCATTTACATATCTTGCTTTGCATCAGTTCCTAGGTGCTCGTTTTAAATCTTAAACCTACAGAAATTTCAAAGCATATATATCCTTCAGCTGGCAATAGCAAATGGAGAGCAGGGTACTATTGAACTTGGATTCAGTTTTCCATTTGCCTTATGATCATTCCCTTAGGGCCCCATTTTTTCACCTTAGTTTAACTGCTCTTTATGTCTCTTCTGTCTTTTCAGCTGCAAAAGATCCACGTCTGTATTCATGTCCAGTCTACAAGAAGAGCAGTCGAACAGATCTGAATTACATTGCTGCTATGGATCTTAAAACCCGTCAGCCCCCAGAGCACTGGGTACTTCGTGGAGTAGCACTTCTGTGTGATGTCAAGTAATGTTAAAAAAGGTTTCCAGGTGTTCTTTTCTGATTTTAAATGCCAACATTAATATGTAGTTAGATACACAGTGGAACTGTTCTAAAAATATTACTTCTAAATAGTAGACTCTATTATGATATTTGTATAAACCTCTACAGTAGGCTTATAAATGCTACATCTTATAGTGGCATTAACTTTTATGTCTTTGAAAAATCATGAAAAATATTTAGTGCTCCTATCACTTATGTGTGCATAAGCACTCCTCCTGTGTGCTTAATTTTACCTTGAATAAAGATTAATTGATTTGAATATTGTTAATTTTTGGTAGTAAATATTCTTGTATCAGGACTTACCTGCCAGAGGCTAAATGCAAAGCTGTTATTTTTTTTTTTGTGTGTGTATCTATAGAAAACTAAGCCCTGTTGCTCATTCATATTAGTAAAAATTCCTCAAGATTATGTTCCAAGATTTATTTCCTAGCTGATAGTTTGTTTGCTGTCTAGATAATGAAGGTAAGGCTGGAAAAATATCACACTTTTTTCACTACTTGGAGAACAAATTCATTGTGTTACATAGGAAAACAAGCATTTGACAGCTGCCAAAATTCCTTACTATCTGGCTCAGGACTTATAAATATGTAATGGATCAGAAGCAGATAGCATGATAAGAATGAATGGATACATTTTTGCGAGCTACTATACCAGATTTGAGTCTCTCTTCATCAGTGTTATTAGTGAATAACACTAATCCTCTCGCCTCGCCTCGCCTCGCCTCGCCCCCTTCCCTCAACTTCCCTTCCCTTCTCCCCTCTCCCTCAGTGAAACAATTGGTATTGGCCATCACTGTTATTTCTGTTGTTTTAGCTTTCTTTTTGTAAAAGGTTTGGCATTGGCTCTTTAGGTGTCTGCAAAACCACCATCAGGGATGGAAAAATGAGGCAGGGGCAAGTTCAGTGAGCCCTTGAAATGTAGTACCATGTCAGGGGCCAGAGTGCATACCCTGCTGTCCCAGAGCTTTGGCTGCCGGGGCTGGGAGAGCACTTGGTGTGGCTCCAATCGCACGTGCCTCATTTACTATAGCCTCGCCTTGATCCGTGCGGCACAGTCTGGTTATCCTCATCTCTTCAGGCCCTCCCTTGCTCTGACCCATCTTTCTGGCTTGACCTCAGATCTGCCCTGTTATTACAGCCTCATCTGGCAGTCACTGATATGTGAGCTGGCCCTGGTTGCTCTCTTTTTTGTTCAGGTGCTGTGGGACTGTGTCCTTGTCAGAGAGAGCTTTGCCCTGCCCACCCTGCTGTGGCTCTTGGCTTCCAGCTCCACTGTCCTTTCCAAGCAGCCTGCCTTTGCTGCTCCATGACATATGCCTTAAAACAGGGGAAAAATTAGCTGTTTCTTGTTCATCTTCATGGCAGAAATGGGTAATGAAATCCTTCAATGGAAAGGAATATCAATAAAATAACCAAACCTCGCGTATTGTAGAATTGGATGTCTAGAACTCTTTGGCTCTGCTATTGGTACTGAATGGATTAGTCAAGAAATACCATTCACAGGCTTCAATTATGCTGCTATTAAGCATGCAGCAATATAAATTTGTGGGTCTGGAGGAGTTCAGGATTACAGAAGGTATTCTCTATATGAATTTCTCATATTGGGCATGATAAATACATGTATTTTGGAGAACATTTAAAAACAAATATTATACAATTTTCTCTTGGAAATTAATAGTAAAATAATGTTCTGAACAAGGTGCAGATAGTAGAGTTTCGTCATAGTGCTTTGAAATCCCTCATAAATTTTAGAGTATTTAAAATAAGCAACCCAATCTTTCAAATATATATCTGTGCTGTGTAGGGTATAATACTACTATAGGAACCTCTCTTCAGAAAAGCTTTTTTCTTCAAGCTCTGTGCCTACACTCATACCTCTTAGCTCCTAGGTCACTTTTCTCAAAGTTGTGATTTGTTGCCCTTTCGAGATTATAAGGAAAAACAGAAATTCAAGTTTCAAACACAGTAGGTAATGCAATTCCAAACTAGCAGTAAGTGTGGTTGTCATCATTGAAAAGGATTTTTTAAAATCAGATGTACACTGCTGTATATGTACAAAAATTGGATTAATAAGAAACTGCTTCTTATGCTGAAATGTCCTTCATTAAATTATTTTCATAATTAAATCAATATTGAAGAAAATTCAGTTTTTCTTTATTATGTGGGGTTCTTTTTTACATTTCTTGCTTGGACAGTTATCCTATTTCAATTACCCTGAGCTGGATGTACTAAGTGGCCTCCTAATGAATCTTGAAATAAAGCTTGACTAGTGTTCATATTACTACATTTTAATTTTAAGCTTTCACAGTCACATTGCACAGACATTATAGGTGTATACAAATATCTGAAGGCTTTTGGAACACATAGAACACTTAAAAAAACAATGCTACAGAGGTGGTTGCATGTGAGACAAGTTGCTTATCAGCTGTGTAAAACTAAAGGTCTATTAAACAGATGAAATAAAAGAGGAGTTCTTGACATGTTTGTGGATCCCAAGATGTACTATTTACTGGAGCTTCTGGCATTTAATTTGCAGTATGCAGCTTTTCCAAGCACTATACTACTCTATAGCTTTTGTTCTTGTAATAAAATTAAAACATCAAGTGATCGTATATTATGAGTCTGTATATTAATTACGAAAATGTAATTAAAATCTGAGCTTTTAAAACTAAAAAGCAAATATATGTTACCAGTCTCACTTTGTCCTTGAAGTCTACACATAAAATTAGAAATTTCTTGGTATTTACTTGCACATTCAATCTTTTAAACAAATACCCAAAAGAAAGAGCTATTGAGCCAACACTGGAAAAGTTGGCAGAAGAAAAAGAGGGAAGAAAGGCATGGTTAAAATATTTTTTAGTTAGAGATGTTATTTAAAATGGACACTGGCCTTTAACTTTTCAGTAGAGTTATTATTTGCATTGCAATCACTTGGAGAACTGAAGGAGTTATTTTGGTTTTTGCTGTCAGAGGGTATGAGCTATCCTATTTTGGTAAGAAAAACAACAGATGTTTGCTGATGTAAAAACATGATTTTTTTTCCAAAGGTGTTATCTTAGAACAGGAAAATCCACACACAGAAAAAGAAGAGTTAGGAAACTCTGTGAACCTTCTGTGAAAAGAGGTTAACATGATTGAACAGAAGGCAGAGTAACTTGTTAAGACACTGTTTTTACATGAGTTGCCTGCAAATAACAAAGTTTTCAGTTTCCCTGTTAAACTGCCGCAAGAATGGCAGCCTATATGTATAGCTCCTCTGGCAAAGTGTCTCCCCCACCACCTTCCATTTCTTGAGTATAAAAGGTGTAATTTTTCCAAAATATGTAACCTGGAATCTCTTGTTCACTGACCTATTTAATTTACTATATTAAATATCACATTATGCTTTCCTCTGTTTAAGCTGAGTTAGTTCTCTCTCTTGCTCTGTTTGAACTGCAATTCCAGCAAAACAATAGTAGCTTAGTTTGGGAAGAGCAGTATAAGTTTTTCATCTTCTCTTTCACTGTCTTTTCTAATCTGATTAATATATGCTTAGAAAGGAAATGTTAACTGTTTATGAAGCTCATAAGCACTGCAGAAGATTGTGACAAGAGCATGTGCACAATACCTAGAAATGCTTTGTGAAGTAAGATGTGCTCAATAAAATGCCCTTCTGCAGGCCATCGTTTTCACAAATTAATTGCTTTGTGTTAATTTTCTGTACTTAAAATGGGCTTATAAGAAAGATGGGTAAAAACGTTAGGGCTTGTTGTGGTAAGACAAGGAATAACAGTTTTGAACTAGAACAGAGTAGGCTAAGACTGGATACAAGGAAGAAAATTTTTTATAATAAAAGTGGTGAAACACTAAGGCAAGTTGCTCAGGTAGGTGGTAGATGCCTCACCATTGTAAACATTCAAGGCTGGTTTGGATGGGGCTCTGGGCAACCTCATCTAGTCTAGGATTGCAGAGAGGCTGGACTAAATGACCTTTAGAGGTCCCTTCCAACCAAACCCATTCTATGATTTTATTACTTGCATAAATCAGTATTGTTTCATTTAAAACACTTTGTGTAAAATGTGCAGATGAGACAAAATAATAATCATTGCAGCCAAAGCTCAAATGACTGTGCATTCCAAGACAAAATGTTTACTTCATTTTATGCATGAAATAAGCTGCTTTGCATTTTTCTTGGCAATCCATTGTGGTGTAGTAAAGCTCAAAAATGCTTGTGGTATGATTTCCTTTTTGCATTTTGGTCTCCAACTTCTGCATAGTAATCCTTACTTCTCAAATAAAGCTGTCCTTTATTCTTTCAAAGTAAGCTGTTTCAGGTGAATTACGTTTGACAAACAATGAGTTTGTTACTTGGATAAAAGGAGAAACCAGTTAAAAGAAACGCATGATCTATGCAAACCAGGACATTTCACAATGGGAAGAGTTATGTCAGAACATAATGGAAGTGAAATCCTTATGAAGAGACAAGCTGATTGGTGATCTTTGGATCACAAAAATTTGATCAGTTGGCGTCAGTGTTAGACTGTGTCATATCAGCCCAATAAAAGTTCTGCTTGAGCCCAACATACTAAGTGAGAAATTTAATACTGAGTTGGACTCTTTTTTTAGGCAGATTTCAGTGAATCTCTTCTTGTTTTATCCATTTAAAAATTAAAAAGGCAATAATAATGCTACTGGAGCTAGCTGTATTCACTGGATGAGCTGATCTTCATTTTACTAAACTGGTCAGATGGGACACCAGGCTCTGTAAATATCCAACCCATGTGTTTGGTGAATGAAGTTTTATACAGAGATCTCAGAATGCTACTTCATGAATAGGACACTTTTTTGCACTGTGTCGAATGAGTCTTTGACTTTGAAATGAAGGAAAAACCTGGGGCAAAAGAGAAGGGGCAGGACCATGTGTGAAAGCTGGGATGGATCAAAATCACTTCAATATTTTAGTGAATAGTCCACTTATTGAAATAGTTTTAAGGAAAATGCTCTGTTGGTTTATTACTTGTGAGGGATGTTGTGGTGTCACAGAATTGTTGAGGTTGGCAGGGAGCTCTGGAGGTCATCTTGTCCAATCCCCTGCTCAAGCAGGGTCTCCTAGAACTGGCTGCCTAGGATTGTGTCCAGGTAGATTTTTAATTTCTCAAAGGGGTGGAAACTCCACAGCTCCTCTGGCCAACCTCTGCCAGTGCTCAATCACAGTGCTCATGAAAACAAGTGTTTCCTGATCTTCATGCAGAACCTCCGATGTTTCACTTTGTGCTCTTTGCTTCTTGTCCTGTCACTGGGTGCCACCAAAAAGAGCTTGGCTGTGCTCTTTACATCATCCCTTCATGTTTTTACATATATTAATAAGATTCCCCTTGAGCCCTCTCTTCTCCAGGCTGAACAGTCCTACTCTCTCAGGCTTACCTTGTGGGAGAGACATTCCAGTCTATTATACTAGTGACCTTTAATTGGAGTCTATCCAGTGTTGCTGCAGATATTGTGGCAGATTTCTTTTACAAGGGTTGGCATATGTCTGGTTCTTAACAATGCATAGGAGCAGGTCTTTTAAGTACAATAGGAAAACTGGTTTTCTTAGTCCCAGTTTTGTACTGTTGTGCTTTTACCAGAAGCATTTATTCAAATGAATTAAAAAATGTGTATTTTTTGTATATATAAAGTGTCTATAAAGAGGTGGTGTGCCTGCCTCTTTAGTCTGGTTAATGGGCTGTTGGTTGGCTGCATTGTAATGAAAACTGGTAATTTTTTAAATGACTTCCTTCGATATAAAATTAAAATTGGTATAAAATTTGTTTGTAATGCCACCTGCGTATTGAACTACAAGACAGTTACTGAGACTCGCAATATGTTATGCAGGTGTGGGAAGTTAGACATGTATGATGTACTTGTGTTTTTCTCACACCAGATAGAAAAATTTCAGGAACCACCACTGTGGTTCCAATTATTGTACCAAAGCTTTGAGAATTCTGTTACCATTCCAAATTGTCCTAACAGATTGATTGTGTGTTAGTTTCACATTGCCTATGACTGTACTGAAAGCAGCAGTATTTGACAGTTTTTGTTCAGGAATTGGACCTGTCTGGAATTTGGATGTTGTCAGCGAATGAAGTCACATCAGGTTTTTGCTTTTTCTTGTATCAGTGCATTGGATATATGGAAATTAGGTGTGTTCCAAGGATTATATTGTTGGTATTTGTAAAAGGCTCTGACAGTTAAAAGCATCAAAACACTACAAATGTCTGGTTTTTTTTAGCAGCTCAGGGCTTTGTTGCAGCTACTGTATCTTGTACCTGATGGATTCACAAGCCAAGCTCTGGCAATGAGACAGACTCTTCCTGCTTTTTCTCAAGAAGAAATTGTTCCCTGCATTAAGCGGAGATAAGAGAGATCTGAGGAGGGATCAAGACAAGTGAAATGAGAACAAAGAAGCTTCTGCCATTCATCTAAACAAGGTTAAGGCTAAGGAGTGAAAGCTTTAGAAATAAAAGCAGCTCTACTGCTGAACTTGTTGGGTAAAATTATCTTGTTGGATTTGTTTTTCTTCTTACTTTCTTTTTTTTTCCCCATGAGAATATATTATTTCCTTGATTATTATTTAAACTCCATAATTATTGTTGCAAATTATAAATGTAAAAGCAGTAATTTTGGATATATCAATTACAATTAATACAGGGCTAGTGAAAGACATAGTAAATTATTCAGTTTTTTTTATTAACTAATAACAATAGTCTTTAGCATCTCAGGCCAAATGAAGTAAGTTATGTAAAATACTAAATGAGTATAGGATTAAATAATACTTTTAGTAATAGGAATTTTCTTTTTTACAAGATGAAAATTTTAATTTAATTTTTGATGACAGAGAATTTATTTGAACTTTAGCAGAAAAAAAAACCATTTAAGAACTCTAAAGTAAAGTTTTTATTAAGTTGTGTAATACTTTGAGTCTGAAATTTATCATAGCTAGAGTAAAATATATCAATTGGCAGTCTCTGACCTGTATATCAAAAAAGTTCAGTTAATCATACTTACATGTAGTTATATAAGAAAATGTTTCTTACACTTATAGACAGTTAACTGCAGTTATCAGAAAGCTGTTTAAAGACTGAGGCTTTGATTAAGGTCTGTGTCTGAATGCTTAATTACACTACTCCTAATAAAGTTGCAAGGCAAAAATATATAAACCCCCGATGATTCCTCTGAACAATTTTATCTTCCCTTGATAACTTGTAATCTTACATGCATAAAATAAAAATTATAGACATATAAGTATTTTGGACATAATCAGCTTTTTAGTCTCAAGAGATTCAGCACCTAGAATGTGAGAGTTAAGATGAGATAATCCCAGAGCATTCTGAAGTGAGATATCCTCTGGTCTATCTGGAAATATTAATTTTTATTATTATGCCATGGAGAAAGAAAAAAACTGAGCCTCCCATTTAAATGCTGGATGAAGTTCTGACTGACTGAAGTGTCTAAGCCAAGAAAACAGGCTGGGGAGGACGGAAAGTTGCAGTGGCTTTTGGTACCACAGTGAAGAGCTTGAGCAGTGTCTGAGAGGAGAAGCCCAGTCACTGTCATGAGCAGCATTCTGAGAAAGACACACTCAAGCAGGCACTCATTTCTTTCACTAACAGAATTCTGTATTCTCTCTTGTTTTGTGGTCATTTTCAGCTTATGCAATCTTTAGTATCTTGGTTGTGTTTATGATGCAAAGAACCACACAGTGTTTGTTTTAGTGGATTCTTTTATATTGCTGAAGTGAAGTTTAGTTATCCTAAATTTGTTATACTGCAAGCTTGGAGGAGCCTAACTCTCTCTTTGCAGGTGTTTTTAAGAATCCAAACACCTGTGCATTTTATAAGATTTTAGTTAGATAAACAATTTCAGAAAGACAGATAGGAAATTCTCTTAGGGAAAGCTAAACATTCCTGACCAGCAGCTCTCAAGAGACCAACTTAACGACAGTTGGTGGCAGTATGTGTTCTCACATTTTTTTATGCAGGAGTAATGACTGTGTCCTCTTGGAGTGATTTTTCAGGGAAGTAAAATGTGATCTTATTCATCTTTGTTATCAGAGGCCAGCACTTACATTCATTTTTTTCAATTTCTTTTGAAAAGAGGAGGTTTGATTTTTATTTTTAAATTGCTTTTGTGTCCATTGTAAGTTTTAGAATTCCTTGACATCAGAAAATGCCATCTCACCTAACTGATGCCAGTTTCCCAGGCAATACTAAGCCACTTTAGTGAAGCTGAGAATCTCATGTGAAATTGCCACTTTCCCAAACAAATCCAAGGATAAAATGACATGGTTATACAACTATAATGGTAGGATTATACTGCAATTAATTTTAAGACAATAAGAAGGAATTGCTTCTATTTTATGTTAAATTAAAAACAACAAAGCAGTCATTAACTTGAATCTACAGACACTGAGATATTCCAGTTAAATATGTGAAACACAGAAAGCAAGAGATGGAAGTCACAATTAGTGGCAAATTTTATTCATCCTTGTTAAAGATGTTTAGTCTGTGAGGGAAAGACTTTATCACTTCTTTTCTTTATGCTTCTTTTCCCTTTCTCCTCTTTACCATCTTTCTGCATTTTCCTCTCATTAGTATTACAGTGTTCTCTGAGTTGATATATGATTCAGCACTGTGCTGAATCACAGACATGGCCATATAAAACATTTTACTGCAAGTAGAATGAAAAGAGCAGCTGCTCTGATACCACCTCTCTTTTTCTGAAGCTGTTGGAGCTGAGGCTCACTAGGTGTCAGCAGAGTAGTCCAGAAAATGAAGCCTTTTTTCCCAGAGAATTAATATAGCAAGTTGCTGGTAACACTTAAAAGTTCATGCATGTAGCAGATATCTTAAAGCATATTAGGTGGTTGTTTTAGTTCATGTTAACCTAACCTAGAAAACCAGTGCTACTGTGCTTCCCATGCCATCAGCTCTGTTTTTATTTCATTTTCAAGGTGCTTTTCATATGTACAAAGTCTCGTTGTGTATCTAGGAAGTAGCGACTATGTGCTGCATTTCAGGCAGTAAATGAGAAAGATTGTAAGCTAGAAAAATGATTGCTCAGTGAACTTTTCAAAATACCCAATCTGCTCAGACATGAGGTCTGCAGACTCTCATGAATAACTTTCTCTTCGATTTCCTGTGTGTTATCCTGTTCTGTTGTTTATTCTGAAGACATGCAGAAATTCTGCCTTTTAAAATTATTATTTTTATTCTTTATTCTACTAATTGATAAAAAATTATGTATTTTCTCTGGCACTCAGGTCTGACACAGAAGATAGCATCTGCCTTCACACTCAAGGGAGTTATGCTTGCCAGCCATTCAGATGTCATCTTCCACTGGCATGCTTCGTTCTGGCTAATGCTGGGCTCAGGAGTGGGTGTTTACTTTGTTCTTTGACAAACACTAGCTGATAGATCAGCTTCCCTCAGAACCTTGCCTTCCTTTCCCACTGCCTTTTAAACATTTTGGCTTACTCTTAGAGTGGTTTGCAAAGGCTTGGCTTGCCTCTCAAACAGTGTGAAACCAAACAGGTCAGAAAACCCTTTTCATAATCAAAAATTAGGTCTACCTAGAACTTCTGTAACACTAGCCATAGCTTGCTCCTGGAGAACCAGCAGTGTCTACTACATGATATGCAATTGAATGTAACTGATACAATTCACACATAGGGTGCATAATTTTATACATTTCAATATATACACATTTATACTGATATAAAAAGTATGGCACTGTAAGTTTTTAAAAGACTTGGTGTATGATGCTCCCTTGAATAGCTTTTCTTTTCTTTATTTTTCACACTGGATGCTTGGTATCCACATAGACGCAATTGCTAAATGACTTAGAGAACTGTCTGTGGAAATTGAAGCTTATTTCTGTATTTTTTATTTATGGAACTGATTCAGCCCCTAAACAGGAAAGCATAGGTATTAGCTTATTGAGGAGGCTGAAAAGTTCATCCTCTGTGTCAGATGAAATTTGTTGAGTTAGAGATGAGTGATGCTACAAGGCAAGAAATAATGACCTCTGAGGCTCAAGGAAGAGTATCAATAAAAATGAGTTGGCCAAATCTAAGGCTATGCAGTATTAAATGTGTGAAACTGCTAGTTAATGTTTAGCTAATGCAAATGTTCATGAGGATGCATCCTCTAAAGAAGTAAAGCACTGAACATAATTGGTTTTACCTTTATATATTTCCTGGAATTTATGGCTTTAAAGATAGTGCTCAACAAGCCACTGCAGCCTTTAACTTCTGTGTTGGGGGAAGAGCCCTATGGATCTTAGCTATGGATCACATAGTTTTTTGTTACTGGACTAAGGTACATAGGATAGAGAACAAGTGTCTTTTGCCTCTGCCATATCTGGAACATTTGTCCAGAAACAAAAGAAACCCAAGACCTCAAAATTACTCCAATGGTAATTCAGTAAAGAAGCAGTATGAGTTTTCTGTTTACATAAGTTTATAGTGATTTAAACGTCTTTCATTTTTTTAGCATGCAAAAAAAAGCTTATTATTTATTTAAACAAAAATAATATCTGTGCTAAAAATAACCAACATAGTATGAAAAATTAGTGAATGTAATTTTTCAGAATGTGAAAAATGGTGTGAGCATCACTGTCAACAGTACAAGAGAGGGAATCTACTGTGTCTTAAACTGTGAATGAATAAGTGCATGTGAAAGAAATGTTGCAATACTCATAAAATCGTGGCTTTGGATGGGCATAACAAAACAGGAATAATAGTAGTAATAACAATAACAACAATCACAACAACAACAACCACAATAATAATCTCCCACCCGTATGTTTTTCAAGAATTGTATTTAAATATCCTGAAAGCCACCATAACTAACTGCATCCTTACTTGCTTGTTCAGAAGCCTGTGCTAAGAAGAGGTACATTTTCATCTTATGTTAGCTTTTGATAAAGTTAATTATTTTCTCAGACTGGGCATCAGTGTATGGCCACTCCCTGCTTTAAACTTAATGAGTAAGATCAAGTAGCTCCATGAAGCATGTTGCATTCTGAGTGGATCCTGCACAGTATGTAAATCAATACAATAAATACTATCAGGATCCCTCAAATTATTCTCCATGAGATTTTAATGAGTTGTGCTAGGGATAAAGATCATTGACAGTCTTGTTTGTAAGTGTCTCAAGTGCTGCATATAGCTCAGTGTTTCTTGTGGCTTATAGTAGGGTTTGGCTGTATTAGTTAGATTTCAAATCATGTTAACACTGGTTATTTTATAACAAAGGGGTTATTTTGAAACTGGCATTGATGCAAGTGCCCTGAATTATAGCAGTGACAGTGCAATTGCTTTATCTTTCCATAGTTAGCTTTGGAACACCAAATGTTCGTATGGAACACCATATGAAATACTTTCTAATATTGTAAGAAATGTTCTAGGGCTTATTGTAGAAGTCTGAAATCGATTTTGCTGGCAAATGAAAAAAAACCCCAACAGATTGCAGGTGTATCATGATAGCTGTGTGATGTCTATTGGCTGTCGATGCATAGAAACACTGTGGTGTCAGAGTTAATGTCATTAATTGTAGAGAAGGTGCAGGAGTTCCCAAAGAAGACAACAGCTGTCACTGAGATCAGGCACACCAAGCTAGGGAGGTTTCTGGGGACCCACAGGTTCAGTTCATTGCCACATGCATTCTGTGAAGCAGTCCATCTTTAGTTTCAGGAATATGATGAGCAGAGGGACATCCCACAGAAAATGTGTTCTGTTTATTTTTTTGGGGTGACAAGCCTTCCCTCATCTTTCAGGGATGGTTGTGCTTCCCTAGGTGCCCCGTCTTGGTTTCATGAGTGTAACTTTGTAGCAGGTAGGCTTTGAAAAAAGAAGGAAAAATCTCGCAGCAGATAAACTGACTGCAATAGAGTCATAAAGTTTTGACTTGTTTTAAATAACCTTGATTTCTTTAATTGGTTTAACTGTAATTTTGTATGCAAAATATGTCTTAAATGCTGCATATTCTGGCTTCCTGAGCTCTTCAAATTGATTTTGCTGCTATAGCTAGTCATAATGGAGAACTTCAATAGTAGAGTAAAATATTGGGGTTTGTGTTCCAAGTATACCTCTGCTCATAAAAGCATTTATTAAGGTGTTTTAAGAGCATGGCTCATGCCTTTACTGCTATTTTTGGGAATTTCTTGTAAGAGTCCTGAAGAAAAAGGAGTGAAATTTTTTTTAAAAAATAAGCTAGATAATTAGGGCAGAATTGTCTTTACATTGCAGATTGCTTCCTTGGCATAATAAAAGTTATTGACATAATTTTTATGGACACTCTCCTGAGCCCAAAATGAAAACAAAATAAAAGTAGTCAGAAAAATCATGCATACCTTTGAATACAGCAGAACTTTTTGGAGAGAAAAAAAATCAAAACTCATTTGTACTAAAGATACTGGCTTGAAAAGTTTCATTTTGAAACTATTGTTTTTTTTAAACCTTAGGGTACGTTGTTATTTTTGCATATAGTTTAGTATCCTGAGTTGAAAGAGATCCACAAGGGTCATTGAAGTCCGAGCCCTGGCCCTACACAGAACGCTCCAAGAGTCACACCATGTCTTGAGAGCATTGTCCAAACACTTCTTGAACTCTGTCTGGCTTGGTGCTATGAACATTTCTGTGGAGAGCCTGTTCCAGTGCCCAACCACCCTCTGGGTGAAGAAGACTTTCCTAATATGCAGCCTAAATCTCCCCTGACACAATTTCAGGCCATTCCCTCAGGTCTTGTCACCGGTCACCACAGAGAAGAGATCAGTGCCTGCCCCTTCTCTTCCTCTCCCTGAGGTCTTCCCTCAGTCTCCTCCTGGCTGAACTGGTCAAGTGACCTCAGCTGCCCCTCATAAGGCTGCCCCTTAATGCCCTTCACCATCTTTGTAGTCTCCTTTGGACGCTCTCTAAGAGGTCAATGTCCTTTTTAAATTGTGGCACCCAAAAGTACCCCCAGCACTGGAGGTGAGGCCGTCCCAGTGCAGAGCAGAGCACAGCAGAGCAGAGCAGGACAATCCCCTCCCTTGCCCTGTGCCTGATGCCCCCCAGGACAGGGTTGGCCCTCCTGGCTGCCAGGGCACTGCTGACTCAGATTCATCTTTCTGTTGACCAGGACCCCCAGGTTGCTTTCCATGGCACTGCTCTCCAGCATCTCTTTCCCCAGTCTGTACACACATCCAGGGCTGCCCTGTTTCAGGTGCAGAATCTGGCACTTTCCCTTGTTGCACTTTGTGCAGCTGATGATTGCCCATCTCTAGTTTGTTGAGGTCTCTCTGTGGGGCCTCTCTGCCTTTGAAGAAGTCAATAACTGCTCTGAGCTTAATATCATTGGCAAACTTAATATTCCTTTGAGAATGACATCTAAGTTTTAAACCAAAGTGTCAGAGTTCCATACTTCTATCATTTTCCTCTCTTTAGTGACAACAGCATGCAAGAGTGTGACAAGAAACATAGAAACAGAGAAATTCTGAATGGTTTTAGGACTGTNCCGGGCGGGGAAGAGACGGTGCCGCTCCCTGGGCTACCGCGGGCGAAAGAGAGCGAACTCTGGGAAATCTCTGCTTTTAACCCCGTGTGTCTTCAGAGGTGACTCACGTCTTCAGTGGTCACACCAGGTGTCAATATTCGAATCTGACCACTGATTGGTTTAACTAAAACTTCCCAAAAAACTCACTTCCTCCCAAACGGAGACAGACTGCTATGTAAAAAAAAAAAAAGAAAAAGGACAACCCCCTTGATATAACTTCTCTTGAATCTGTGCTTAAAGGCATATGCTGAAGGGTTTATAGAAATAAAAGTACTTAATTTTGATATGCTTGAAAGAGAATAATTTTTACAGTGAGAGTGTATGGAAGCATGCATCTTGTATTTTCTGGGAATACATAAAAAAAAGTCCAACCTCTGTTTTGGGTAGTCTCTAATCAAGTGATAGAGAATACTTGAAGAGTATAGAGAGTGATAGAGAGTACTTGAATAAATAAAAAATATATGGTTTTCAAATGAGTTTACTACAGCTTAGCTTCAGCTTATCTTTGAGAGGCGTATAATGTTACTGTACTGACTGATAGGAAATTTTGTAGACACTGGCAATTTAACTATAGGAAGCCTGCATGACAGAATTATTCTTTTACTATTTTTTATGAAAATTAAGAGCAGAGTTAAGAAATGTAATGCAGTTAGTGCAGTACTTAAAATGATTATATCCGGAATGGACACGAGCAAGAAGCTTTATGATTTAAGCCATAATATGCTGAATATTATATGCTGAAAACTACAATTAACAGCAGGAAATTTGTATTTTATTAAAAGAAGATTTACAAGTTCCTTTAGAAGCACTGCATAAGATGATAACACAGTATAAGGGAGTAGAGAAATTGAATACAGCAGACCACACAAGACAGGAGGAATGTTTGAAGAGAAAGTGGTTATTTGAGTGTATGCAAGCTACACAGCCAGTATTAAGCTTGATAGAAGATCTTGGAACTACTTTGACTGAGAAAGCAATATAGCAATTAAACACATTTCTTTTTTAGCTGGTTCCACTTATAAGGGCAATATAAGTCATAGCTGATAGTGAAATTTATTTGGTACTTCATTCAGATTACAACTTTTGTAATTGGGGATATTTTGGCCAAATTTTTACTGTTGAGATGTAACTGTGGTTTACATATGTAGTACAGGGTTGTCAGGGCTATTATTATCATTTGCAGATAATTTAGTCTTCAGGTTTCCTCTGACTTTCCCACTATGCTGATTGGAGACTCTTTATCCACAATATAAAGAGTTTCTTGTGACTCCTTGGGGACTGGGGAATAAGGCTAAGATTAGCATTGGAAGAGGTTGGGGACAACATAAGGAAGACCCAGGATATGGTTAAAAGCAGATGAGAGTAGAGGAAGAAGGAAGAGATATGAGCTGATTGGGGAACATAAAAGTTTAAGACTTGAAAACAGGGAAGATAACTAACAGATGAAGCAGGGGGAGAAATGAGGTAACAAAATCAGCACAGGAGCCTAGGAACAAGAATAGCCTTTTGCAAGGCATGACTTTGCTCCAATGAGCCCTGTACCTTGATATGAATTTATTGGAAGAATAGTGGAAGTGAAACTTAGCAGTTGTAAGGGTGTTCCCTCATATGTTGGCATTACTGTGGAGTTCCCTGAAGATAATTTCTGGGCAGTTAATTACCCTGAAGTGTTTGCTGCTGTTCTGTAGTCTCAATTGGGAGCCAGTAATGAGCTCTGTGCCTCTTTGTTTCTTCCAGACAACCTATCCCTGGCCAGTTTCCTAATCTGTTATCAGTGTTAAGCTTTATAGTGTTAAGCTTTCTAAAAAAAGAAATGATTTTAAACATTTTTATACAAATAATGTATTTATTCTTTCAGTCAGAACTGAGCTGTTTTTTCTTTTTCTAGAATCTCTTTTGCTGAAGTGATAAAACCCATGGCAGTGAAATGACCAAATGCTGGCATTTAAAATGTTTCTATGGATTTCCTTTTGTTCCTGTTGTTTCTATGGAGTAGTCACTGTTGCTATGTATTTTTTCTCTTTGTGTTTGCCAGAACATGACTAGCTGGGTCAACATGCTCATGGTTTTAGTGGAGAGTAACATAATTGCTGCTTGATTACAGGAGGTATTTTAGAAACAGATTTCTGAGACAGAAAAATCCCTATAATATTTAAATTTCCCTAGCAATGGCATAATCACGAGTAATTAGCTAAACAAGCCATGGTTAATTGTGATCAGGTAACAACCTTTATACTGGCAAAAAAAAGGCCAATGAAAAAATGGATGGAAGTAAATCTAAACAATATTTGATATAGTGGTATCCTGAACTTTGCTGCTAAGTGTGCACTTATGCATATCAGTCTGAAGTCTCTAGCGCAATGGAGCAGTGATCCTTTAATTATTTTAATCAATATTATGCAGTCAGACAGGTTAAGTAGCTACCTGCCATAGCTCACTAGACTTGATGAAAAGAACCACCTTTCAGTCTGTGTTCTCACGGGTGCACTCAGATGGATGCACTTTCACCTAAAAGGCATGCAGATGCCTGACAGCAAGCTTTTGGGAAGTGTTTTGAGTAATGAAAATTTTAACAGTTAATGGGCTGTTTTTCCAAGTTGTGAGGAAAATCAGAAAGAAGAATGCGCCACCAGCAAAAGCTGGCATGTTATATCTTCTTGTCCCACTTTTTGTGTTATATTTGACTACTGAATTTTGGCCACATGTGTTGCCTTTTAATTTTCTGAGGAATGTTGAATGTAATGTATAAACTAACAAAACAGCAAAATTGTGCTTCTTGGTTTTTTTTATTCACAGGCTGCAGAATTTCCAAGTCTGTCAGATCCCACAGTCTTGCAGTTTATAATGTGCTTCAACATGAAACTGAATTTTGTCATCTCAAATGTCTTGTTGATGGAGAAAATGCTTCCAGAAAATTCTTAATGCAAGACAGAATGTAGTATAGAGATGAAGCAGCTCAGAGGTGAGAGGAGTTGATTTGCACCACCAAGTGCCATTGTGGCTGAATTCTGACCCCTGCACAGGCACAGTTTCAGCCCAATGAAACCTCACGGATGCCAAGAATTTCCTGCCAGCATAAAAAATTCACACTTCCAGAGTTCATTTTAATGAAGGCTTCCGGACCTACAGATTTGCCCCTGAATTACTAGAGATCCCCATCTCTGAAGATAAGACATAAAATAAAAATTTAGTACCTCAGTGCAGGAAATAGAGTTTTAAAAGCATGTCTGAGAAGAGTGTTTGTAGCCCAGACTGTTTTAGTCATACAGCAGGACCAAAATGGAGCTCTTTGCACGAAGCTAAAGGTTTACAATAGAAATGAGTGTTCATGATCAACTAGGAATAACAGTGTTGAGGAGTATCAGCAAAGGAGCTGAAACAAATGCTCACTGCCATTCTTGCCAGGGTGCCATGTTGTGCCAAATGTATAATGAACTTCTGGCAATACAGTGGCCACATAGTACCAAGATCATGGGCATCTGAGGTTCTTTATTAAACTGTGAATACTCCATATC
Organism: Promerops cafer; assembly: GCA_013398275.1. NCBI lineage: Eukaryota > Metazoa > Chordata > Aves > Passeriformes > Nectariniidae > Promerops > Promerops cafer. Next base: position 1,615,047 of record VZSE01015514.1, read on the forward strand.
CACTGTTTATTATATGCCATTTGCTTTAGGCTTAGAAGCTCATTAAAAAGCTACAATGTGACCTTTAGAATTTTGAGAGGTATAATTTGCTACATAGCTTCAGTATTTTGATAGTTTTTCTCAAATGAGTTCTGTGCTTGGAAGAAACTGTAATATGGACAAGCTTATTATGATGCATATTAAAAACTGTGTTGCCAAAACCAGGTTTAAGAATGTGCTGTAGTTTTACAGACACAGTTAACACACAGTGTTCCTAGCTCTCATAAACCAAGAGATGGCAGATAATTGTTTAGAAATTTAGAAAAATCTGTGAAGACACAGCTTAAATAAAATTCTTTTTGAAGTGAGACCCTTACCATATATTATAACAGGAATAATTAGACACACTGGGAAAAGAAGTATATACACTGACCATGAAGGCACCTCAGCATTAATCAGAAAAACTGAAACCACTGTCAAGGCTCAATCATTCTTTGATGAAGTGGGCTTCAGAAAATACTTGAATAGAAATGCACAAGCCATGAAAGGAATCCTGAACTGACAATACAAAAGCTACAGTTAGGCCAGAAAAAGCCTCCTACTGTTTCCTGTAATGTTACCTTTTGGAAACAGCAGTGTCCTGGTAAGAGTGAAAATGGCAGACTGATGTATCTGTATTCAGAGTGATGGTAATTAAAATGGAGACTCACATGCCATTCTTGATGACAAAAAGATTATTTGCTTTACACAATGTCTCTGCTCATGGTTGAGATAGCCAGCCTTCATAAGCCCTGTTCATGATACTGTCTTTGGTAGAGTTTACTTCAGTAATACATTTTGCTGGCAATATCACTGTTACTGATTTTGTACTGAACATGGGTTTTTTGCTCTATTTTCCCCCCAAAATGTCACTAGGCATCATAATGCTTGACTTCTCTTGCTACATGTTATTTCATACTTACTGTGTCCTTTCCTGCTGATGGGATACTACTCCTGCTTCACCTCTGTGAAGTATGGATAATTCATGTCCACCTAATGCAAACAGATTTCTGAGATCACCTGAACACTGGTAGAAAGTCTTGTCTTCATTAAAATTTCTCTTTTGAATGGAAAATAGAAGGAGAAATTAGGGAAAGAACCTGGCATGGAGTGATCATTAGAAGCAACTTTTAAGGGAAAGAAAATTAGCATCAAATTTCACTTTCAAAGACATTTAATCTTCTTGGTGATGTATCCTTACATTGTGAATATGATGCTTCATGGTAAGCAGATGAATGATAGACAGCTGCTGGACAAAGAAAGATTAAAATTAGGTAATGAGTTAGTTCATTTGGATCAATGCAATTTCAACCTTTGAGTTGAGAGACAGAAAAGTAAAGGACCTGCTGTGAGTTGAAGATTTGGTAAAGTCATACCATCAGTTCAACAACTCCATCTTTAACCTTAAGAAACACAAAGAACTCCTAAACTGTTTTTACGACAATGTTTGGTAGCAAATGTTTCTCAAAATAAATATCACTTGAGTCTGCCCTTATCTAGGTTTTACAGAGCTAAAATTATAGAAGCTGAAGACTAAACCAGTATAAATTTAAACCTAAAAATACTTAAATAATCATATTGTTTTGCTCTCTGTTCAGGGTCAGAACAAGACAAATAAATTGTCTTGTGAAGATCTTTGTAATGGAAATAAGTTGAAAGCATATTTTGATAAGAAACCTATGGCAGAAGTAGGGTTATGACTAAGAAATGACAGCAAGGAGGGAAGCTGTGCAATGAATTCAGTTTTGGACGTGTGACTAGTACATCCCTTATCTGAACTAAGATGCACATATTCCTAATGACTAGAAAGAGACCTGAGTGCCAAGGCTGTAAACAAATGAAATTTTAATTTCAACTGATTCTGCAAGTTTTTGGATGTTCTCTTTTTTAATCTGTCTCACTGAAATAGAAAGCAAGAGAGACGGGGCAAAAAGTACATAATGTGAATCTGCTTCTGAAACTACCCAGTCTCATGTAACATAAAATTTTCGTTTATTTACATTAGGAAGACTTACAGGACAGAAGCTATGCCTGAGGAATCAAAAGCACATTGTCTGATATTCCCAAAAACTTTTCGTTATGAGGCCCTTGTGCAATTTGAAGGCAAGACGTATGCAGTTACTCTTAAAGATAGTAAAGACATTGTGAGTACATTTTATTCTTTATGCCTTAAAATGTCACAAGGAATGAAGTGTTTGGGGAAAGCTAATGTTGTAATGCTGCACCTTAACATTATATAGTGAAACTATCAGTGTATAACATTCCTCCCTACCTCTCTTCAATTCTTTTAGGATATTTGAAAAGTACAGCTGGTGGATTTTTCCCCATGGACATGCCTATTTTTTGGAAATGTAAGAGGGTGAAAAAAGCATGAATTATTTCTTAAAGCATGCCAGATGATTTTTAGTATAATTTTTTTCCCATTCAGAGTACTTAAGGGATATTAACATTTCTTTTCCATTACAGGCGATGTAGACTTTTCTAGCAAGGACTAGGGATAATTTGGCAATTTTTAACTTTCTGAAACTTCAGCAATGAAAGAAAATATCTGTTGGTTCCCTATCCACTTATCCCATCTGTAATATTACTTTGCAGCTAAGAAATACATCCCTCTCCAGCATTCTTCCCATCCCTAGCCATCTGGAAGATGGAGAAAGCGTGATGGTTGCAGCGATAGCTAGAGGGGCTATAGGTTTGTAGTGTTATGTTCCATGCAAAGGCTTTCAGTATATCACTGTTCTGTATTTCCTTACAGAGAGGGAGTAATGTTCTTTTCTGTTTTATTTTGCTAAAAATTTGTGGAGCCATTTGAAACCTCCGGAGACAAATATGTTCCTCTCTTAGAAGATGTCCCACTGTCTTGAATATGGTAGCAGGAATTGAAACGTTAGGAAACTTCCTGCAATATCAACAGAGAACAAGTATGTCTGGATCTGTGTTACTTGGAATCCCAGTCAGCTTTTATGACATGAAAATGGAATTGCTTCTGGTTACCCTAATGAATCACTGGCAGGCACAAATGTTAATTACATTACCATGACGTATGATAACAGCTTTGACAGGTAGTAGACTACTTTTCCTTATTTTCTGAAGGGGCTGGTAAAAGAATTATGGAATTGTCCTGAACTGTGCTTACAACCTGTAAAGCCATAAAAACCATATTTTTCATTTGTCTGTAGGTTTGTTTTCAACAGTTTAGAGATTCACTTATTCTTTAGATATTTCTGTATTGATGGAAAACAATAATGAATATTTATAGACAATATATGGGATGAACAAGGTCACCTTCTATTCTTGAATACTTGAATGTGTTTTATCTAACAAATCCAAGAAAGACAAGTTTTTACTTGAAAGTATCAATTAAAAATTTATGTAAACTAACTGGTTCACTCAAAAATAATAGAGACTTTTTTTTTTATATTGATAATGAAAATTATGGTTACCAATACAGTTTTCATAAGTACCTTAAAATATGAGTTTTAGGATTGAGATTTCTTTTGCCAGGTTTCTTTTTGGTTTGTTTTGTTCTAAAAGATAAACAATCTGGCTATGGGAAGTCATGCAGAGCAATGAGTATATCTGAGGTAAATTTTAGTTGTTTTTCAGGTAGCCTCTGAGTGTATAAAGCAGAATGTAGATATGACTGTAAGTTTAAAATCAAGCTTGCTTTGACAAAATGTGTACACAGGGATTTACTTTATGCTGAACTGCAATATTTAATCTCTACATGCTATAGTATTTGCTAGTAGATACACTCCTTTATAGTAAGACTTTGATATTTAGTGACTTACTGAGGGAAACATTTCTTAGGTTATGACATTTTAATATCAGCTGCTGGGTTGGGTTTTCCAGGATTATGTGGGAAGTGCAGAAGTCTTATTAATGTGTATATAGTGATGAGTACCTTCACTTTTAGGTGCTGGGCTGTCAGAAACTTGTATGTGGATGCTTAGTCTGGGAAAATGCAGTGTCCAAAATGGCAGTGTCTAGTCTGGCATGAACAGTGAACCAGCACTGAGCATTGTCTGGTGGAAGGGGGTTGAGAATCAGGTCCCAGTGTCTGGTGAAGTTGTCCTTCTGTGTGAGGGCTGCAGGCAGTGTTATCTTGTCGTATTTGTAAAGTTGTGCTCTTAAAAATTAACTGGTGTCCAAATTCAGTTTGAATTGGGATATGCTGGTTAGTTATCAGACTAAAAAGCTTTGCTTATGGCCTGCAGCCAATTCTAACACTGGAGTGAAGAAAATGTATTGTGTCACTAGTCATTCAATCTATTTAAATTTCTAGAGCTTCTATTCCTCCTTCGGTGGACTATGTATTTAACAGCTTCACGAACTTCCTTTGTTGATCACCGGACATTAAACGTGTCCTCCATCTTCTGAGGAGCTTTCTGGAAAAAGGGTGTTGTACATCTTTTGTGTTCAGCCTACCCAGCAGCAGGAGAATGCAACGCTCTCTCACCCCATTTTCTCAGCTTCCTCAACTATGCTGTTGACTTCCATGCCCTAATCCTCTGCTGACAGATGCAGAGAACCTGTGCCAAAAGAATACAAAATGACATAATCAGGTTGTGGCATAACGTGTCAGGGCAAGAGCCTGGAAACAGCACTCCTTCAGCCTTCTTAGCTGTTACAGTTCCTCTCTCCTGTAAGTTTCTGATAACGTTATGTCACGTGCATGCATAAACAGTTTGGCAACAGGAAAAGAGTCAATATTTTAGGAAGTAGATGCTACTTACCTAGGTCTTTGCCAGAATATATAAAAAGCATGTTACATATTAAAAGCTGCTTCTTTCTGCACCACAAATGTCTTCTTGGTCACTGTTTTCATCCTTCCAAAGCCTATGTGAAGTAATAAGGCATTAATATGAAATACAGGAAGACAAAGGAACACTGAAGATGACACACCTGTCTCTGCAGTAAGAGCATGATTAGGATGGTGTATGAACCAATATCTGAGTCACCATGCAATATACTTAGACTACTGAGCAAAGTCATGGTGGCTAGGTTTTACCAGGTGAAGTGTTATACTACTGCTTATTTAAAAAAAGATGTTTGTAGTTGTCTGTCTTTTTATATATATCTGTATTTATATTACAAATATATACTATTTCATCCATTGTTTGAGCTCTTTCAAACCAGGATGAAAGGTAGAGAAGAGGCACCCTATTAATATGCATTGACACATCAATTATAGCAATGGAAGTAGAGGGAAAAAGATTTGGATACAAACTCTAAATATTCTTTGCTGCTTATCTTGAGATAGTTGTGCTACAGGAAAAACCATTCCAAATTCTAATCAAGAAGAATGATCTACATTGAATGAACCAACAAAATGCCCACTGTGAGTGGTCAAGGGGAAACACAGGCAGTCTGACATTTCAAATTAGACATATTTGAGACTCTGGAAGAGAAAGTAGTGAGAAATGACAGGATTTATCCCAATTACTGGGATGTTAGTAACAGCCCTGTTTTATCAAATGGCCTAGCAGAAGTATTTTGTATTATGAAAGAAAACTGTGGGAGATGTAGGAGTTTTTAAAGCAAGTTGGAGTACTATGCAAAGAAAGAACCTGCAGAGACTGTGAAGTAAAAGATTTCAGCATTTAGGGCTGTTTCTCACCCAAATAATTCCTTTTGCAGTGAGGGACTGTTGAGAGTGCAGAGGAAAGGAGCAAATAAAGCAAAGACTTCAAGAAATATTATCTGAAGGTTAAGAACCTTTGACTCCTTTTTAACTAAATCCAAAGATGCAGAAGTAGCCATTCAGAAGGAATTATCCTCAAGAGGAATACACTAGAATGTCAAGCTCAAAGTTAGAAAAGTTTGTGTACTACTTCCAGAATATGACTTTTTTCATTTCAAACAAAGTGCTTACTTATCTGGAGAAAAATGTCCTATCATTTAGTTAATACAGATACAATGCTTCATAAATCCATTCAAGCAATGTTTTCTATGGATGGTAATTAATTATTATCCTTTTCTTTAGAAAATATTTCCATTATCAAAAAAATGCTAAACATAATTGTGCTTGAAAAATATATATTTCAACAATAGTAGACAAGATTGAGATGTGATGAATATGAAAGCAATTTGACAAAAACTTCTCTAAACTGATAAATTTCAGGCTGATGCTGATTCTTTTTAATTTCCACTTGTCCTTGGAAAACATGAAGTTGCTGTATTAATTCATCACCTAGTATTTTCAGGTTGATTAGGTAATAACAACTTTGGATCCTACTGGTGCATTGTTTAGACTATCTGTAAATAAGTAATTCATCTCACTTGAGGGCTTCTCCTTCTGGCTTAGTAAATAAATACTGGCTGAAACAGTGCAGTGTTTCAAAGCACAAGGTTTTAATCAGAACTGTGATGCTGATAATACCTAGAAAGGGTTTAATTGGAGTGTGTTGTGATGATTGCATGTTGCACAAAAAAAAGCAGTTCCTTATAGAGTCATAATAAACAGGATGGTTTAGTTCACCCAGTCAAAGGTTTCACACTGTAAGCTTGGGGAAAGAAAGAGGTTGAGCACTGGCTTGTTACTGCAATAAGGCTGAATTTAAAAGCTTCTCCAGTACAGGCACTTATTCCTGCCTCCATATCTTGCTGCTATCAACCACATGCATGATACAAACACTTCACAGGGTTCCCTATCTTGACATTAATCTTTTGGCCATACCTTTTGGACATGTATTGCAAAACAGAAACACAAATAACAGAAATTACACTTTAAAAAAAATTCTAGGGATAGTAGTAATAACTGTAGAATGAGACATTTATGTCTGAAATAATGGTATATTTTAGAAATATACAGACCTGCCATGATAGCAGAGACCTTAAGAAGGGAGGCAACCAAATTCAGTGATAATAAGACAAGGGGCATAGACTGGAACTGCTTATGGCTACAACCAAGTAACCAGTGGTCAGCTAAAACAATGCAGACCTACAGTGGGACAAAACACCTCTGAGGGGTGACAGAGAGAACAAAGAAATAGAACCTAAAAAATGTAAAATGTATTTATTATGACTGTAACATGGAACTGTTGATCAGTGAAGGAAAAGACGTTAAAAAAGTCTTAATAAACATATAAAAAGTGACTCTAAATGGATTCTAGGTAAGGAAGGAATAATCATATTTGTTTAAGAGATCAAAATGATATTACTACCTGTGAAGTGTACCAGATGTTGACATCTTGCCACACAGTCCCCAACCTCCACCAGACTGAAGTATCCAAATTTAGAACCCAGAGAAGCAGTGGAAGGGTGAGCATAACAATAGGAAGAGTGGAAACTGTAAAGTCTGTGTGTGAAACTGTCTCAAATAAGTGATTTCTGAAGTTATGAGATTGTGCTATTGTATTTTATTGCATGGAACAATGATTACATACAAGTCTGATTTGGTATGGCAAACTGCTGGGAGGAAAAACCAGCATGAAGGAAACAAGCAAGTCTATTCTTCAAGAAGGCTTCAGTTTGAGCAGGATTCTACATATAGGGGTAAAAATTCCATTTGCTCTAAATTTTGGAGCTATTGTTTTTCTACTGTAAATTTTTCAGTGATGTAACTGACTACTCTTCCACCTTCGACTGTCTCTGTGAAGATCACTGCTAAAATTCACTTTCATTGTTCTTGAGGGCTGGAATCCTTTTTCAGCACTGTTAAGTACTCTTAAGGGAGAAAAAATATCGTGAAGCACTTGTAAAAGGCAGCAGTTTCTAATGGCTTCTTACTTCCCAACACGGTGGAAACAGTTTGGTGTCTGCACAGTAACAGTGGCCTTACTTTTTGTGAGGCTTCATAAATTTCCAGGGTTTACACTAGTGTGGTTATTAAATATAAGGAAGAATGGAATAATAATTTTTTTAAATTTTATTTTTAAAAATGCTTGTACGTTTCAGATTACAGACACAATATTATTTTCTTCACTTAACTTGTTCAGCCGGTGAGTTCCAGGAAGAGTGAAACCTCAGCACCAAACAAAAGGCAAGGTGAGAAATCATAGTCACTGCAATATTAGCACATACTAATCATAGTCACTACAATATTAGCACATACTGGTGACAAATTCTGTTGATGTCCCATCTGGAAAAGTAAATGATGGTGTATTCTACTAAATAAAATTTCTACTGATTTTTGCTGGGGTACAGTCAGTTTGCTTCAGAGTGGCTAATGTCAGGCTGTGTTTTGGATTTGTGCTGAACACAGTGATGCTAATAGAGATGTTTTTGTTATTGCTGAGCAGGGCTTGCACAGACCCAAGGCCTTTTATGCTTTCTGTACTGCCTTGTTGGTGAGAGGACTGGAGGTGCATGGGATGAGACACAGCCAGGACAGATGATTACAACTGACCAAATGGATATTCCAGACCATATGATGTCATTTTGGTGTGATGGCATTTGTTTTCCCAAGTCAGCATTAAATCTGATGGACCTCTGCTCTCCTGGAGATGGCTGAATACCAGTCTGGTCGTGGGAAGTGAATTAATTCCTTGTTTTGCTTTACTTGTGTGCATGGGTTTTGCTTTTCCCATTAATCTGTCTTTATCTCAACTCCTGGCTTTCCTATCTTTTTACCCTTTCAGTTCTCTTCCCAATCCTGCTGGTGGGGGAGTGGGCCAGTGGTGGCTGCCTGGGGCTTAGCTGCTGGCTGGGGTTAAACCATGACAATGTTTCACTGATAAAATAGAACCATTTGTACACTTGTACATATATGAAGTCACTATAACACAGAGTAAGTCAAATTAGGTGAATCAATTACAAAAATCATATGGGATAATTAGAAAATTTTATGACTCATAAAAGAGCAGCAAGGGGAAAGCAAGGATCATCTCCTTTGGAGAGCATGGGGAGCATTTTAATTAAAACAATAAACTTTGTAGTATAGATTGGAGATAGCACTTTAACATACTAATATCTAAGTGTGAAGGCTGCACAATAATTTAAAGGTGACAGTTTCGATTTAGTATAACTCTTTGCACAAAGAGATAGTGAAGAGAGTAATCAATTATCTAGTGCTGGGGGTTACCAAACAAGGCTGAAGTGACAGCAAAAGGCAATGAATGCACAGTGGAATAGGCAAGTTTGCAAATTTAAAGGCTTAGATGCTAGAGCAACAAACTAAGTGAGTAATGGTGCATGCAGTAACGAAAATCAGATGCTGCTGACATAATGCCTCTTGCTGTTTGTGCCACTGAACGTTGATACTGATGATGCTGAACGCTTGTTTGTAATGATGGCCTCAATTGCCACAAGCAGAAAGGGAAGGTTTGGTATAGTTACATTGCTCTTTATAAGATGTGTATTACATACTCTTTATAAAATGTGCATTAAGTTGTCATGAACATCGCTAATTATTAAATCAGGAGTGAGATAGGGATTTAAAAAAGTTGGTGATTATTGCTGTGATTATCAAATGCAGTGGTTGACTAGGTGCCATATACATGAGAGGCTAAGCAAGCAGTTATATTAAAAAATTGGAAATAGTTACAACAAATTCCTTTTTTAGTACAAGGTGGATGAAAACATGCAATCTTTCTTGTAGACTAATCACAGGAAAACCTTTATTGGAACCACAGCAAAAATAAAAGGCTTAATATTGCTTACATTTCTCTGATGCAGAAGAAAGCAAGTGAAGGGTGGGAGAAAGACTGAAAAATTTGTGCACTTTAAATCAAGGCATAGTGTGAGGAAATAGTCCTTGCAAGTTGACTTTACTCTTCAGTAGCCTAATGCTCTTCCTCACATATTGATGCTTTGATTTCCATCAGAGCTGGCCTCTATTTATGTGTATTTTGCAAGATTTCATCTTTTTGCTTTTCAACATCAGTAGGTTATGAAGAAACCAACATGACTGGGTCAAAAATTTACAGTTTATATTTATTTCTAAGACAGACATAGTTGCATAGAGATTCTGAAGAAGAGAAACAAGTGTTTTTTGCAAGCTTACTGCATCAAGAAGGAGCATGTATATGTGGAGAGTATATATATGCTTGAGTGTCATCAGTGGCTCCTGTTGTTACCCCAGAAGAAGGGCGGGGGTCTGAATTTCTTTATGCTATGCAGATTTAGAGACAAAGTATGGAGGCTCACGTGGTTCTGAGAGCTGCTCCATTTCTTCAGATGGACAGAGATATAGTCAGATAAGTTTGGGAAGAGGAACCAACAATGAAGAATGAGGATCTTCATTCAGTAGTAATAAAACATACTAAAAAGGAAAAGCATGCTATGTATTGAAGAGATTGCTTACACGGCTTTAACAGGCACAGTATTGTCTGCTGAGTCATGTGGAGCTCCATTTCAAGATTCATTAACCTCAGAGCTTACATATATCTAGTTCAACAAGCTAATCTAAGTGGGTGAAATCCCTCTATAAGCATTAAGCTCCTGATTTAACATTTCTGCTCATAGCACAGGTGCAGGTTCACACATCCAGAACACCTAGACTGCTTTAAATAGCCTATCTTTCAATCAGAAGTTAAGAAAATCTGCCTCTGTCATTTGGCTGTATTTTAGAAACTAAAGAAAAGTACTTCTGTCAGTATTAAGGGTGTCACACCTTTGAATGTGCTGGAGATTATCCTCTTGTATTGCTTCTACATACTGTTGCAGAAGAAAAGTAGGTTTACCTGAGGCTTAAGCAAAATGCTTTCATTCCCTCTAAGTATATGTTTAGCTAGACCTTTTAAAAAATGGCATACTGACTATTTGCACTTCTCATGTAACACTAAAAATGAGGCATATGTATTTTAAAACGAAACCCAAACATTAGACTTCAACAGAAAAAAAAATGGGCAGTAATAAATACCTTAAAATTATGTAGCTAGCAATAAATAGGTAAGGAAAAAAGTCTGTGCTTTGCACGATTTCTTGTAGTTGTATTAGCTCTTAAGTCTTACTGTCTTCTGTGAAAATGTTTTTATTCATATGCAGATATGGGCATCTTAGAACATGTGTCCAACACAAAGAGTATGTTGACTGGATAAATGTTATGTTAGAGAGCTAAATCTAGTGAAGCAATTACAGTCTGCTGTTATCTGAATGACCATTGCTTACACCAATGTAGGTAGTTTCTGAGAACAAAGAACTTGCTTGAATTTTTTTACCACGACTGATAATGATACCAATAATGACGCAAGTATTTAAAATGGTAAACAAAAGAGGAGTATAAACTGAAGCCAGGCAGATATAGATGGATAATGATTGTTGCTTAATTTTCTGAGGGAAAAGTTCAAGAAGTTTGACTTATGGTGTGTTAACAGCAAGAAACTTGACTCTTGCCTGGCCTCAAACAGAAGTTGCCATTCACAGTGTCCAAGTATAGGGTTCTGTGCCGAGACAGCATGAACTGGCACTGTGATTCAGTTATCCAGCTTTTTCATGACAGAAGATCTTGAATCTGTTTTGAAATCATGCTTATTGGTGGAACATTTAAAGCATTTTCAGTGGCTCTGTGCAGCCAAAGTAGCTTGCTACCTTACAATTTTTTTCATTCAACTTCGGAAAAGTTTCTCTTTCTGGGAAACTGGAAGAGCGTCAATGAATTGTCAACATTTAAAACATCCCAGTAGGTTTATAATCCTGGCTTCCAGACCCTCTCTTGACACACCCTAGCAAGTCCCTGGCATTCCCAGTCCCAGGGAGCCACAGACGCTGCAGTGCCTTGGCACTGGGAAGCATAGGGTAAGCCTTGGCTAGCATAGGTGTACCCTTGACTAGGAAGGCAACCGTGAGGAGTTCAAGCTGCTCACTAGGAGTGCAGCTTCTGCATCAGGACATCATCTGTTCAGTAGATTTTAAGGGTTGTTCAGTAGCTTTAGCAGTGTCAAGCCCTTTGATTTTGAATTTCGACTTTTTTTCCTTACATGGATAATTTGATAAAGCAGGTCCCAATCCTCTGTTGAGACTGACCTGCATTTAATCTGAGGATGAGAAACCTCAAATTGTGCTTTTGATTGCATAACCATAACTGAGGACACCACCATAATCACATGCAGATATTGGCTAATCACAGACTCAGGGTAATGAATCATAACTTGCACTATAGTGTTGTGGGCTGCTTTTGTGTATGTGTGTTTTAGACTTCAAATTACCTTCTACCAGGAATTAACACCTTTTATTAGCATTGTTGGATTTTAACACTATTTAAAAGAAAATGCCTGCAGGTTATAAGTAACAAGGATGAGGAAGACTGAATCCTTATTATATTCCTTTGAGACTCTGTATCAAGAGAGATCTTGCTGAATGTGAAGAAAAGTCATTTCACATAGTAATGCTGGCAACAAGCCCAGTTGCTTTATGGAGGTAAGAGAAATGAAAATCAAGGTAGAGATATATTTATTTGATCATATAGTTTTTTTTTTCCCATTTTCCCCACCTCTGTATCAGCTTCTAAATAAAGTTATTAAAGATAATTCCAGCCCCTTTACTAAAACAGATTTTATTTGAAGGAAAAGTGGTCTGTGCTCCTGGGAGCAATTTGCTATTCTAAAATGGCTTCCTCTGAAGTGTTTATTGAAATGGAGAAATTATTCCCCATATTCTCTCCATTTGGAATGGAAAGCTACTTTAATACAGTGAATGATCCAAGGAAATGAGGAGTGCAGAGCAAAAGAGTTTTTGATGAAAGCATGGGAGAGACTGGCTCAGGAAGGAGACAGTAAAATCATTTGAGGAAATAGGAACATGAATGCAAGTGTATGAAGAGATGGTGATGACCACATTTTTCATTGGCAGAGTAAGGATGACAATTTGGAAGTTATTTGGGCAAGTGCCAAGCCATGCTTTAGGCACTTTTATATTGGCCTTTTTGTGGATCAACTTCTTGGAAAAAGTATCAGATTCCTCCACTTCTTGAGAAGCATAATGGTAGGGGAGTGAGACTTAAATTCTGCTGGGTGAGTTCAGGAGAATTTATAAACAACATACTATTAATGGACTATTTTGAGATCTCTGACATATTCAGATCTCTTCTTTATTAAGCAAAATACTCAATCCTATGTGAGATTCCATTAACTTCCAGTTTTCCAGCTTTGAAGTGGGGACTACGACTAGGTGAGCAAGGTCTCCTGGAACTGCTGATGTGCAGGATAACAGTGGAGGTTGTACCCTAAGACCATGCTCTACTCAGTATCTTTTCTCTCTACAGTATTTTGTCCTCTGGTAAATGATAATTTCCTGCTTGTGGAGTACTTCACATAAGAAAGAACTGCAGGGTCAGGAACATGATAATCTTGGGGATTTCTTTGTATTACCTTTCTTCAAGACTTAACTGGCACCAACAAAGGATAGGTACAGATTTTGGAGGTCTCTATTAATAAACACTGTTTTGCACTCCTACTCAGCCTCCCGGGAAAACTAAAACATTGTGAGACAGTGTGAAATAATCTCCCCTCATCTCCACTTCTAAAATGAAAATCAAATAACTCAACTTAAGTTTTTCCCTTTTTTTCCCCTTCCCAATACATTTAGCAGAAAGATAAGGAATCTAGTGAATATTCTGTTTCCAAAGTATATCTAAAATTCTTCTCTATGACTTATCTGACTCACTCAAACTTTGGGTCAGACATGCCCCATGTCCTCTGACTGGCCCTACATTTTATCCAAGGTATCACTTGCACCAAGAGAGAGCTGGTCACTCGTGCTCATCTTGCTTCTGCTCTTTAAGCTCTGTTTGTCACCATCTGGCTGTGGCCAAGCCCAGCTACTTGCTTGGACAGCTTTCACAGCCCTGCTCTTCAGTTATCCTGTTTTTGTAACACCTGCTGTAACGTACAAGGTCAAAATAATATGCCCGTACCAAAGAAAATCCTGTCTGAAAGAAGCCCCAGTTCCTCCAAATTACAACTCTTAAACAGGCTGCTTTTCAGTTTGATTTTTTGTCTTCCATGTCTGCAACATATATTGTAGATTAAGGGAAATATTAATCCTAGGCATATTTGGGCATACTTAATTGGCTCAGATGTTCATGTAGCTTTACAGTTATAAAGCTTAGTGACAATTTCCTTTTAATTTAAGCTATTAGAACTGAAATTCCCCCAAACTCTGTAAACAAAGCTCTAATTGCATGTTTCAGATCTGCTCATTAGTAGTATTCCTTTGCCTTTCATGAGATTATGACCATCTCAATTGATTTTCTTCCCTGTGACTCTATATAGGACTTCTTTTCCTCTCCTAGGCCTCTGTTAACAGGCTTATAAGTGACATTTTTTTAATATTTTTAAGGAAAACAGATAAAGCTGTTTCTAACTTTTAAGAAGACTAGTGATGTGGCAATGAATGTTTATAAGATATAATCACCATTTTTAGAACAGGATCATATCCTATTGGTGTAAAATGTTTAAAAAGAAAAACAAAAAATAAGGAGAAAAGCAAAGGCTTGCTTTTAGAAGTAGGTTGATGGGCATAAAAGATATTTTAGAAATAAGGCTGAAAAAATGTCATCAGACTGGCTTTTGTCCTTATGGAAATAAAATAAGCTCTTTGCAATTTTACAGCACAAGAATGGCTTATCAATTGCTTAATTTTTTACCTGAATTAAAACTTGAGTATTGCTACCTTAATTGATTTTTTGAGTGGGAAATATTACTGAAATGTAAGGGATATATTAGCTTTATGTTTTGCCTAATGCAAAGTGTAGATGAAGGAACATGTAAGACAACTTTTAAATGTTGTGCTGCTGTTGGCAAGATGCTAATGATATTCAAGAGATAATAGGTCTGTTTTTTTAATGTTGAAGTTCATGGAATTTGTATATCTGGTCACTGCTGTCTTGGTTATTTCATTGATTTAAACATTATCTGGACAATAAATTGTGTTAGGAATTACTTCAGGTGTAGGAAAACAAGTATTGTTAAACTGGAATGGGAAAGATATTTCTGTGGAAATGCTACTTAAATTAACTTCCTCTTTCTTAGTAAAAAAAACCCCCCAAAAAACAACAGCTTTTGAGATGTCTAAGAATAGTAAGGAAAAGAGTGTGGAAAACTTTGTTGATCCTAGTAAGCAAAAGAATAGTAAGAGAAAGAGTGAGGAAAACTTTGTTGATCATGCGAAACAAGCCAGGAGTCAAAATACAAGTTTTCATTAAAGACCCCACTGCTTTAGATTTATACAGTTTTTAATGACATTTAAACTGCATCAATTGTTGTTATGCATGACTGCAGCATCAGTAACATGCAGTTGTATATTTTGCCTAAAATACAAATGGTTAATAAGGTTATTGGGCAAAATCAGGAAAATTTAAGTAACCCCAAGTGTGTTTATGTGTCTGTGTGTCAAGGCTCAGTGAAAGTTGGCTGAAGACAGCTTTGTCCTCATGCCCTCTCTTTCAGTCAGTATCTTGTTGTTCACTGTCATAGTGACAAATGAAAACATTTCATGGCAGCAACTGTCAAAAGCCCTCCTGTGAGCCCTGTATTTTCCTTCTCTTTCTCAGTCAAGAGCTCCCATGAAATATGACTTCATATCAGTAAGCTACAACTTCATGATCAAATAGGCTAGCTGTTAGTCACTGGCTGGTGGCCATTTAGGTGGTGAGTAATAGGCTTTACTTACCCATTTTTCACTGAAAGAGGAAATAAGTTTCTCTTTATAGGGTACCTCATATTACAAACATGGAATATTTATCTGTGACATAAGAGCCTATTCAAACAGTGCAGTGTCAAACCTGCTATAAATGGATGTGCTGGCTGATACATAAAAAGGTGCTTGGCCTATAACCTGCTGGCTGTGAAGGTCCCAGCAACTTTGTCTTTCCTGGCAACCATGTTACTTAGAAAAGCAATGTATGCACATTTATTACTATATATGGTACTGCTCTTAATAATTAGCAGCTGCTGGCCATCCAAGTGTTTTTCCTCTATTTCGTTCACTCGATCCTCCATCTTTTCTTACCTGGCTGTACAGGACCTTCATTAAATGGAAAATAAGTTAATGCATTTCTGATCATAACTAAACAGTGCTGTTGGGTTGGAAGTATAAATTTGAAGTGGGGCATAAAGTTCTTCAGGGAATGAAAGATGGGTGCCCAGCATTAGTGAGAGCATTAGTACTTAAAAGAAATCACTGATGAACTTCCTGGGAAGAAAATTAGTAGGTTGTCCAGAACAGCAAATAAGAAATTAGTATATAAACAACACAAAGAAAGAAAAAGAAGACATCTGGAAATTGTGCAACTCATTTTTTTGTAATATCACTTTTCTCTCCTAATGAACATCCAGTGAAAATCCATGTATGTTGTATTTTCTTGATGGTCACAAAAGTGTGTAAATTATTCTAATGAATGAATAGTGATTTGTATCAGCTGGTGTTGTTAGGTCATTATTGATCATCCACTCTCAAGGCTAAGAAGTTTTGAGGCAGAATTCACTCTGTCAGATTTGTCCCTCTGGTCTCCCTTGCTAGTTCCTGTTCCTAGCCATGCAAAGGTTGAATATTCAGCAGAAGGTGACAGAACCAGTTAAGGAACTGGAGCATCTCTTTTAAGAAGACAAGCTGGGAAGGTTTTGCCTGTTCAAACTCAAGAAAAGATGAGTGAGAGTCATGTGAGTATTTGAAGGGACGATGTCAAGAGGATGCAGCCAGGCTCTTCTCAGTGGTGCCGAACAATAAGAAAAGAGACAAAGGGAAGAAACTGATTCACAGGAAGTTCCACCTGAACATGAGGAAGAACTTCTTTCCTGTGCACTGGAGCAGATTGCCCAGAGAGGTCGTGGAGTCTCCCCCAACGGAGATATTAAAGAACTGTCTGGATGCAATCCTGTGCTATGTGCTCTAGGATGACCCTGCTTGAGCAGGGAGGTTGGACCAGATGGCCCACTGCAGTCCCTTCCAACCTGATCCATTCTGTGATTCTGTGATTCTCTGACTATGACAGCAATTTCTTTTTAGTTTTAGAAACATAATTATAAAAGGGAGAGTGGATCTTTTGATAATAATGCAAAATAAATCTACTAGTAGTTCTCTGTCCTTCAAATTAATATTTGGTTTTTTTTTAAATTTTATTTTCTTGTAGATTTATTTGCATATGTCATACTTGCCACAAACTGATTTCTGGAAAACGGACCCAACATAATATCGTATCTGACCTTGTTTCAATTTTGATTCAAGTCTTGGGAGTTTCAAATCACTATTTACATGGCTTTGGTATTTCATTTCAACAGCAGCGTTAGGACCTTATCTGTACTTGTATCATCCCACAAAGAGGTTCAACATTTGTTTCATATTCCAATCTGACTTGTCAATGTAAAGGGAATATTCTAGCATAACTATCAAGACAGAATTTTATAGCTGGATAATTTTACTCAGTGTTCAAAACTTCTCTTCTTATATCCTGTGTATAAACTTAACATTATCTCCTTTCTTCATATCTTCTATTAACCCCAAATGAAAAGCTGCTCATGAATCTCATACAGTAGAGCAAGGTAGTTTTAGCCCCTTTGGGGTGTAAATTCAATATCTGCAGGTTTCAGACTCTAATCCCTGTGAAAAAAACACATATAAACACAATATAAATTACCTTCGCCCCTGGTCATGCCATAATTTCAACCGGTATAATTTCTACAAACCTTTGCTGTTCAGAATATACTCATCATAGGATACTGTGCGAAAGCAATCTCTAATTAACAGTACAGACCCCAAACCAACCAGCAAAGCCAGAATGGCAGCAGGTGAGACAGCATCCGCTGGAGCTCTGCTGTACATTCTCAGTCTCTATGATGGGCGTGGTTACTTCAGACCTGACTAAATCATCAGACCTCGGCTGTCAAGAGCCTCAGTGCCTTCACGGACACCACAAACCCTAGAGACAAAAAGCCTTGCATATATATGCAAATTTGTAAAGACAGTGCTTAGTCAGGTTGCCAGGTTGAGCCCAGGTAAGTGAGAAAAGAAGGCTACGGTGGCTAAATCATGGTGATACTGCAGCATATAAAACCCTTCAGTGCTCATTCAGGCTAGGAATGGGATTTGTGGAATGAAAAATACAATGCTGACCTTGGTGTTAGAGTAAAGTTAGAAAAGCTTGAAACAGGCCCTGGAGCTGTGTGAACTGCTTCTAAACCCTTTCTTTTTCATGTGTCAGAGAGGTAGACTGACTCATAGCACTTGCTGTTTTCCTTCTCAATGGTCCAAAGAGAGATATCTTTGCTTCAGTAAAAAAAAAGCCTTGATACCTTTCGCTCACATTTAAAATGAGGAATGGGTGCAAAGGAAGAGAAAAAAGGGGGAGGCATACAAATCAATCTTCAGAATTGATAGTCAGAATTATACATTCAGTAACACTCTGGCATTTCTGCTTCAAGCTGTAGTCCAGTTTGTGTGTCTCAAACACTGCTTGTTTAAATTCATATATGTGACTACATATATACAATTTGCAGAACACATCAAAGTTTTATACTATACTGTTGTCTGGACTGATGTGGCACAGAACTTTCACAAAGAACTTTCACTTACCAGAAATTTTGGGAAGAAGGGAAGAGTTTCACGTCTGTCTTATATATGAAGTTTCTCAGACATTTTGAGTATTGAGCCTAGTGCCTGTATTGGTCATGTTCTCAACCACATCATAAATTCATCGATTAATTGCAAGCAACTCATTACAAGTGCAACTGAAACCTTCTTCAGATAAGTGAGTATGAGGCATATTCTTAATGAGTTACACCATTACACCACAGTTAAGTTTGTTATGCTTTTAACCTGCCTTGCTGATGTGCCTAATGAAGCATCAGTCTTGAACTTTATATTATTGCTTGTCTTCAGGCCTTATTATCACTGAAGATAGAATGTATGATATGAATTTGAATATGAATATGAAATTAAGTCACTTATTTTCATGATCTGGGTGTATGTAGTACTCAGTGATACAGATTTAGAGATTTCTGTTCTTATTGGGTTTTGTATAAGATATTGAGAATAGCATATTGTGCCATGAAGTGCATTAAACAAATTTTGGTCTTCAGGGTAAATACATATGAAGGAGTTTCTCATATTCCCTATGTGTAACATTAGGATATGCATTAATTATGAAGACATTGTAAATCTTTTTAGCATCTGCTATTTGCAGCATGTCCTAGTGTTTATTCATAATTTATTTTTATTAGCTTGGAAAAACAAATGACAACCTCCTACCTCAAAAATCTTTACAATTTAAATTCATTCTTTTGATTTTTGGTCAAATCCCCAACCTTTAGTTTCAAGGATTGAAATGCCAAACTCTGAAAGAAATCATTTTAAAACTGTCTTTGCCAGACATTCAAAATTTTGTAGAGCCAGAGATGAAAGGTATTATTTATCTCTGTGGGTAGTCAATTTTTATGCTACAAACAAGATGCAGAGATAGTATGCTAATCTTGTCAGCTACACTTTAGAAATGCAGTTTTACCTGGTAAGGAAATTTCAAAGTTGAGCTTAAAAATATTGCAATAGAATATCTTAATCTCCAGTGGGATACTTTTCATAGTAATTTTGTAATCATTGCAGTATTTAACCAAGATGAAGATGAATTACAAAAGAATCCTTCTAAGGTTACTAAAAGCAGAAACAAACTCCAAATACTATTCCACTGTTTCTGAAATACAGAATGTACTGTTGCATAAAGAAAGAAGGATAAGGCTACATTTGGCAGAAAGGCTGTTATGTATATGCTCTGAAGAGTACACTCTATTTTGAGATATGACGAGCATCTTCAAGTGCTACTGTTGTAAAACTCTGTATAATTATCAGCTTTTAAGTTTTGATTCTCAGTCAGTTCTGTCACAGCTGGAAAAGATCTATACAGACTCTATCACTTAGGCAATGATTTATGCTAGCTTTATCTTCAGTCAGTCAACTTCAAAAATTTGAACTCCAACACCAAATTCTCATCTTCACCTTCCTTTGATGGAAAGGAGATGGTCAACCAAATGAACTAAAGTAGCCATATTCACAAAGTAGATTCTACACTCTTAAAGATATGTGAGGTTGAGGGCATATTTAGTTAGACTTAAACTAATAAAAGGAGTGGGTAGGCAAATAAAGTGGTGAAAACAGTTTTATTTTCCATGGTAACAGCAAAATGCAGCTTCTGAGAATATAATGCTGGAAGAAGAAAACACAGAAAATAAAAAAACTGAGCAGTCAGGGTGAAGGTAATGGTATAGTAGTAACTCCATAACATTTTTATTAGTCTTGTCAGCTTGAATCATGGAATTATTATTGTATAATTCTAAAGTGTTAATTTAAAAAAAAAAAGTCTTTTTGTTGGAATCTTGCAAAGATTTGTAGGAATGACAGTGTAATTAAAAAAAATCATAGTGAGTTTTCATCTATCACTGCTTCACAGTATACACAGTGGCAGAACATACTTTTTGACAAATACACAGGCTCTTTGTCTAAGAACTACGCAAATTCTCAGGTCTGATGATGTTATCATACAGTATCTTGGGTAAAGAATCAGAAGAATCAAGAAGTGTTTTTTCTTCTCACTGTCTTTTTTTTTTTTCTCAAATACAGCTAAAATGTCTTCAGAAATGTTGTAATAAATGGAAGTAGTATTAAAATTCCCACAGGCTGGGACAACTGTTAGGTTTCACTAAAGTTTGTTGGCACAAGCAAAGTGCTGAGATTGAGGAGAAGGCTGTGACTCAGGAGGCCCTGGTAAATTATGTCTCCCCTCTTATCTATTTTCTTGTCCCACTAATTTACAGTTGGCCTAGGACACAATGGAAACCCCATTTTCCCTCATCCCCGTCACCTTCAGATTCATGGATATTCCTTCTGTGTTCATCCTCGCCAAATCCCCATAACTTTTCACAGAGGTATAGCAATTTCTGTTTCTTATGGAAGCTTTGTATGTGTTATTTTGGCTTCAGCAGTGCGTTGTTGAGAGGGCCAGGTAAACCTAAAATTTGTCTGATACAGACAGAAATCTCAGAGTGTGTTTTTCAAGTTTATCAGGATGTGCAAGTTTGTCAAAACTGCAAGCAATTGAAGACTGACACCTGTGTTAATAATACCATATTTCAGTTGTGACCAAAACATTATGAGTTTCTGCACTATATTTCATTTATAGTCTAAGTAAAAATGTAGTTAACTATATAGCTTAAACTCACCAGCTGGCATCTCTATGTTATTCCCAAATGCTTCCTTAAATGCTTTATTGTACCTGAGAAGTAGACTTCTATTTTTGTGGATGTGGGAGGGAGACGTTCCACAGATAAATCAGTCTTTATCCACAAAGAGGAGATCAGTGATCATGCATCAGAGATCAAAGAGCAAACTTGTGGTTAGGGCATTTCTGTCATACTGAAGATGCTGGATATTGCTACTGGTTTTAGTTTCACTGCCTGCAGCATGTTTTTCTTCACCTGTGATACAGTAAATTACCAAGTACCTGCTTATAAATTATTAAATCAATGACCTACAATGAGATAAACCTAACAGCATGTTTGTTAGGAAAGGTCACCCAGTCTGTTATGAGGAGCTGACTGGAAATAATAACTTCCTTAGTTATAGCCATCCTGACTTTTCAGTTCTTCTCTCCATAACTATAATTGCAAACAAGTAAAATTTTAGACAAAGAACATTCAGGTGCTAATCCCTCTTATGATGAAGTTAATATTCTTAGGAAATATGACACTGATCATTCCACAGCTGATTTCATTCTAACAGTCCAGGATTTAGGGGGGGTGAAAGAGTAGCCTGAGGCTTCCTAGAGGAGAAGCTACAGTCCTTTGTTAGGAATTATTATCATGTTAACCTTAAGACTGCTTTGTAATACTGTGTCCAGTAATAACACATCACTTAGAAATTTTTTCTGGAAATGTCTGGAGGCAGGGAGCTACCGGGTGCCTTTGAAAGAGTTGTTTCCTGAGTGCAACCACCTGAATGGAGGTGTTACCACAGTGCTCTGGCAACCTAGAGATGCAGGCTCTGTTAAGGCTGAAGTAAGCATGTTCACATTTCCATGCATAAATACTTTTGGTTCTGGCCCTACATCTGTGTCTCTGGTCAGTTTTATCTGGGTTTTGTTTATTGTTGCAGTACTGCTAACTGAAAAAAATAATGTTGCTTCCCTGTTTCCTAAATATAACAGCTCATAAGCCTTTTCCTTTTTATTACTGTAATTATTTGTGTTTTAAATAATTGTACAATGATAGCTGACTTTGTGTATGATGTGTGATGTATTTTAATAAAAATTAAAAGATGAATTGATAAAATGAAGTGCAATGGTTAACAGTAGTTTGAAATTAAAAATTATGAGAAATGATGACAAATACTTACAGTAATGTCTTATAATTGATACATTTATGGATGATGCCTCTGCTATGAATGCTGAAGTGCATTCCAGGTGAATTTATTATCTTTTTCTTGAGCATCCAGTATTATAAGTTAATGTCATTTCATAGAAAAATATTAAAGACATTACAGCTGCTGAAACTAGTTTGATTTTAAAACTTCAGGACCATTTTTTAAAAATTTGTGGTCATTCTTTTTTAGAACCATTCTCATTTCTTCTTTTCAATTTTTTTCCCCTTCATATATTAACCTCACTTGGAAACAGAAACTATATGGGGAACTTATTTTTCTGGCTCTGAAATGGCTCTCTCCAACATGGAATAAAGCTAAATTGCTGCTACCTCAATTGTATTCCTAACAGTATTTGATCTCAGATGACTCTTTAAACACTTTGTAAATGAGATTCCTGGGGATGCTGTCCTCAACTAAATTTCAAACTGTGGGGTGTGTAGGGGGAAATAGGTAATTGTTTTGCAAAAAAAGAAATGATGAAGAAGACTTTTTACAAGCATTGACAGTGAAAGGGATTTATTAGTGATCATTACTGACTGAACCTGCTGAGATAAAAAGTGTGGAAAACCTTTATCATCTGCTAATTGTCTCACTTGGTTTTACATTGTAGAAATACCATTTTACTTTTACATTGCATAAGATCAAATTCTAGGCATTCAGTTGTAAGATGTCTAGGCACTGTGTACATCAACACAGAGCTCTTTAACTTCCAATGGAACAACAGGGCTTTATAAAAATTCTCTTCAATATAAAGAAATAGCAGAGAAAGGAAAAAAGAAACTGATTTGCCTGCTCAAAAAGAAGGCAAGACTCCCTGAATCAAGAGCTTTATGGTTCTCCACATTTACTTAATAACAGCATTTTATGATTGAAAATAAGAGGAGGCTTTTCTCAATAATGAGTCTAAGTTTGGCTTGCTATTGACTAGAGTTATATGAAAAAATAATAGATTAATATATTGTAAGTTTTAATATTATTTAATATTTCAAAGTTCAATAAATGCACAGTCCTGTCCCAGTGTGTGCAAAAAAATATTTTCTACAGGCTTGAAAACACTGATTGTATAAATTCAGAAAAATTAAATATGCTTCTAATCTGTAAATATGTCTGTATAATGCAATGTACAAAACCCATCATCTGCTCTACTTAAGATGCATGTGGTTGCAACTATTTTTTAGGCCTTTGGTGGAAAAAAACCTGTGGTAAGTACTTAGTTGTAGTGAAGAACAATAGGGTGTTTCTGTATAACCCAGTGTTTTAATTTTCTTATTTAATTCTTTGTTTCTGTGTGATATCAAAGAGTTAATGAGTAGTCAGTTTATAATTAGAAAAGAGAAATGATAAATTTAATATACTATTTTTAACTAAGAATTTATTTTAAAAACTTCCTTTACAATGATGCGGGTACTTCAGTGATGTCCATTTGGCCTCCAAGGCCTGAAAGGTGGGCTTTGTTCCTGTAGTGCTGACTCAGGGCTTTATGACAAGAATTGAAGAGCTTATAGCTAGCAAGTTCCATAAATTTAATCGGAAATATTAATAGAGAGTTTTTAAGGACAAAAATTCCTTGGTTTTGCCACAGGTCACACTCTGCCTCTTCAGTAAAGCAGCAAAGGGGGTCACATTCAGTGCACAGAGGTTTCTCTCTACTGCTACTTCTCTGACACCTTTTTCCTCTGTGCTGGTGTGAGTTCTTCATAGGTTGCAGAGCCCATGGGTGTGTGCAGCAGAAGGGGGAGAAGAGGGCATACACATCGTGTGTGGGTGTGTGTCCGTGGTGGTCACCAGAGAGCATCCAGCTAGACTAGCTGGTATGTAGGCAACCTGGTGTTGAGTTGGTAGTCCTAAAAAATTATGGATGTTTTTATGTCTCTTTTTGAACTGTTTTGTGGATCCTCCATGTAACATGGGTTATCTGATCTCTGCCAGTGGTTTCAACATGGCACATTCAAGTTACAGTAAGGAAGGTATATTTGTAACAGCTTCTACATGGTTTAAACACTTAATTTTTTAGAGGTGAATTTTTTTTAATCAAAGTTTATCACACAGGTATATGCTGTAAAATGCTAGTGCTTTCCTGAGATGTTTTTTTTCTTTTTAAGAGGGAAGTTTAATACATGGATTGTTCTTTTACAATACTTGTTAAACTTTTTCATGGGCATTTACTCATCTCTGCCCTGATCAGATTTCTGCTTCAAATGTTAAATGTTAAACTTATTGCATTTTCATTTCATGAATTTAGAAATGCACTAAAACAATTTTAAGTGTCTGTGCAATATCTGCCAAAAGTTTAAGCAATCTAACCACTAGCTGATGAGGGAAGTGGTTCTCCTCTTAAGTGAGAAAGAAAAAGAAATTACTTTCCTCTTTTAAGGTTCGGATAAACAGCCAGGGTGTCATGATTTACCCTTATCCAGCCACTAAGTACCATACAGATATTTACCCACTCACCTGCCCCCTGGAGAGTGGTATATGGAGTAAAATCAAATCAGAGCCAGGTTAACACCCATGGGTTGAGATAAAAACAGTTTAATAATTGCAATAAAATAAATACTACTGCTAACAACAGCAACCGCAGCAATGCAAGTACAATGAAAAGGGAGATAACAAAAAGAGGAAGTAATAAAACCCCAAGAAGACGAATGGTGCACAAAACCATTGCTCATCATGCACTGATTGATGACCAGCCTGTCCCTAAGTAGTGATTGATCCCTCTTGGCCCACACCCCAGTTTATATACTGGGAATGATGTTCTGAGGTGTGGAATATCCCTTTGACCACTTTGGGTCAGCTCTCCTGGCCATGCTCCCTCCTGGTATTTTGTGCACCTGCTCAGTGGCAGAGCATGGAAAACTGAAAATCCTTGACTTAGGGTGAGCACTGCTCAGCAACAACTGAAACATCAGTGTGTTACCAACATTATTCTCATATCAAATCCATAACACAGCACTGCACCAGCTACTAGAAAGAAAATTAACTTTATCCCAGCTGAAACCAGGGCACAGGGAAAGAATTTACTGGTTTAGAGTGAATTTTTTTGTATAGTTCTTGATAAAATTGTTATGGACATAACCAGTGTATGACTGAACTGTACAATTAATTGTACTTAACTGTACAATTTTATACAGAACTAAAAAAATTAATATTGAATAAAAGAGCATGCTTCCGTAATAACACAGATACTTTTCACTGAATTGCTGCCTTTTGCACTCTTTT
Organism: Promerops cafer; assembly: GCA_013398275.1. Classification (NCBI taxonomy): domain Eukaryota; kingdom Metazoa; phylum Chordata; class Aves; order Passeriformes; family Nectariniidae; genus Promerops; species Promerops cafer. Next base: position 1,640,565 of record VZSE01015514.1, read on the forward strand.
TTCCTAAGGCTGCTATATAATGTAGTGGCTAAAACGGAGTTTTACTGTGGAGCACAAATGTGGTAGCTGAGTGATACCTAGGAGTTATGGCATTATTCTTTAATTACTTGTGGCCATGTAAAGTCAGCAGAAGTGAACTCTGCTGATGGTGTGCCTTAATTCTTGTTGCCTCTGAGAAATTATATTATAGTGATCATTACCATGTAGAAAAAAATTATCTGAGTGACTTTAATGGGTTGTCCTAGAGCTACAAACTATTGATCATTTATGTGCTTGGAACGAGAATGACAACTGGATTTTACCTTTATGTTTTGTAGCTGTTTCAGTCTTTCAAATGACAAATAATTTTGGTTTTGGTTTATTATTGTGTGTGTGTGTGTTTTTTTTTTTTTCCAAGTACCGGAGCAAATAAGCTTTTTTTGGGATAATTGTACTCTTAATATGCAATTGTGACTGCTGAAAAGAGAAGGGGAATTAAATGTAATTTCTAGTGAAGAAAAGCTAAGAATAAGAAATTACACATTACTCAAGGGGACAGTAGAAATGAAATTTTTTTTTCTTGCAGGGAATTAGAGTGAATTACATAACTGAATGCACCTTTTGAAAAAGTTTGTATAAATCAGAGTGAGATTAGAAATCTCTTTTAATTGATGATCTGTGCATCTGGAATCCACTCCTGAAGCCTAAATGTGCTGAAAAAACCATTGAAGTCTAAATCTTTACTGTTAGTTACTCCTCCTTGAGTTTGTGGACAGTTGCAGTGTATTGGGTAAGTTGTATAGAGGATTTTCCTGCCCATTTTTCAGTTTGCAGTGTAAATTTACATTAATTTGTAATTTACATTTAATTTGTGAATTTAAAAATTTTGCTTTAAAGACTGAAATTTTAATTGACTTTTCTATAGCGCTAATTCTAATAGTAACCAATGCTTTATAAATATCAACAAACTTATATTTGAAGCACCTCACTGTGAGGTGACATCTAATTTTTACCCTTCCTAATTTAATAGTACATTAAATTAAAATTATTGCAGTTTCTTGAAATACTCAGCAGAAGAGTCTGGAACCTGATCTGGGAAAGTATTTAGTGTGCTGTGACACTTCACACTGAAAGTACATCCCAAATGCCCTTCTGCAGACTACAGCTTTCTAACAAGCACCCAGATCAGCTGCCAGTCACCTGTGGAAAACCTAATTAATGTCTTGATGGCAAAAGTCAGAACAGCCAAATTCTGACTGCACTGTTTACTGTAAAATGTTTGTTTATTCCTCAAATGTACCTCTCTGTCAGGATGACTGCACAACCCCCCACAGCTGGGGAAATAGAGCTTTTGTTACAAAACAAGTTCTGTCACTATCACCCTCGTGTCACTATCTTGTGACTTGAGGTGAATCCTTTGTCCAAATCAAGTCACTTTTCTAGGAAATCACAGAGGCTATACTCTTTGCTGAAGCAATAATATTCCTTATTCACTTTACATTTATTTCTTCCACGTGTCTCTTGCCATTTCTGTGGAAAAGCCTCTCTGATCTATTTTTTAACTTGCTTTTGGTTCCCAGTCAGTTCTGTTCCCTTTTTCTCCCTCTTCATTTTTCAAGATTATTGTCTGTCTACCTTGTTGCAGGATCCTTTCTTTGTCATATCCTTTCTTTGTCATATCCTTTCTTTGTGAATTAAGTTAATTCATTTTTTGAAGTGCAATGAACACATTTGGAATAAGAGCTTATGCACAGGGAGCTGATCAAAGACAAAATTAACTGTCTCTGAAGGACAATACTTATTAAAGTCCTTAGCCAAATACCAATTTTCAGGTTTTTACATCTGCATGTAAAACCTGGCTTTAGTTATTTAGTGCCAGCTTCACTTCTGGCATGCTTAAAAGTAGCATTATGGTGAACTGCAATATGCTGTGTACTAAAACTTTTGTTAATAGGTGCTACCAGTTGGTACATAGGGAAGAAGAAACATGAAAATAAACCTCTATAAACAATTCAGTATGGAAATCTTCCCAGAGAGGTCTATTCAACTGTTCTGATATAGAAACTGAAAAAATTCTGTAGTGATATGAGGAGAGAAGGTGAGTGAATAATCTGAGCATGAGCTTGTGGTTTGTAATTTTGCCTCGTTTTGATCAGTAAAGATAGGTGGCAAAGAGTAACTCTATGTAGTGGGGAATAAATGAGAAAGGAGAAGTTTATGAGATTTGCCAGAGGTTATCTGGTTTATCGGACAGCAGATATCCTTTAGTCTCTGATAGACATAAAGCTTTTGTACAGTAGCATTTTTTCACACCCCACAGCCCCCCTCACTCCCCCAAACCACAACCAATTGACCAGCTAAAACCTCTATTAGATTACTGTAGTCCCCAGGGGTTACTTCTCATGCAAATTACTCAGTAAACCTACTAATGAGCACGTTAAAAATCTCTGTGTGGCTTAAGAGAAATTAAGTAGATCCATTTGTATTTAGCTTGAAAAGAGCAAAATGACTCCAGAGATGTCATACTCTCCAGGGCAGCTCCTGTAGGTCTCATGAAGTTACAGAAAACCTGGGAAGGTGTCAGATAAGGACATTATTCTTATTCTCGCTTCAGTGTCCTCTTAGCTTGGGTGATTATAAAGTTCTTTTTGAGTAGAGATTTTTTTTTTAAGCACCTCTCTGATTTCTGATTTTTGGAGAGCCCTTTCACTTTTACCTTGGTTTGTTTCCCATTTAAGACTGTGACTCATAAGAGTAGCATTAATACACATTGATACCTGGAGATTATGAATGCAAAGTGTATGACTTAACTGTCAAGACTCCAATGGAGCTGTGTAGTTCCAGGCTGTATTTCATAGAATCAGAGAATTGCTGTGGTTGGAAGGGACCTCTGGGGATCATCTTGCCCAACCCCCCTGCCAAGACACGGCCACCTAGAGCCGGTAACCCAGGAACGTATCCAGGTGGGTTTTGAATGCCTCCAGAGAGGGACACTCCACGACCTCCCTGAGCAGCCTGTTCCAGGGTTTTGCCGCCCTTGATGTAAAGAAATTCTTCCTCATTTGAGATGGAACTTCTTGTATTTTAATTTATAGCCATTGTTCCTTATCCTGTACCTGGGCATCACCAAATAGAGTCTGGAAACATTCTCTGGGCACCAGCTTTTGGGATATTCATATGCATTAATGTTATCTTCTCTGTCTTCTCTTCTGAAGACTAAACTGGCCCAGCTCCCCAAGTCTCTCCTCACAAGAGAGATGTTCCACACCCAAGATCATCTTTGCGGCTTCTGCTGGACCCTCTCCAGTAACTCCTTGTCTTTCTTGTGCTGAGGAGCCCAGAACTGGACACAGCACTCCTGATGTGGCCCCACCAGGGCTGAGAAGAGGGTCAGGATCACCACCCCCCCCACCTGCTGGCCACACTTTTCCCGATGCACCCCAGGATACCACTGGTCCTCCTGGCCACAAGGGCCATGGTCAGCTTGTCATCCACCGGGACTTCCATCCACCAGTAGCTCCACAGAGCTGCTCTCCAGTAGGTCAGACCTCAGCCTGTGCTGGTACTTGGGGTTATTCCTCCCCAGGTGCAGGACCCTGCACTCTCCTGTTGAACTTCATTAGGTTTCTCTGTGTCCAGTTCTCCAGACTATTCTGTCTGTCTCCATCCTGTTTCTGTCTGTCTGGTTTGTTCAGGGATAGTATCAAACAGCAGTCTCCCTGGCTACCAACACAGCTTACAGTTCTGGGATTTTTCCCTTTCTTTCAAACAGCTTCATGCTTTAGATTTGCAGAAATATATAACCTAAGGGAACAATACTTCTGGTTAATTCAGTCAGCCTTGACAATCTTCCTCCAGAAAAATTGTATATTACGCTATATAAGAACAGCTGTGATACGGCAGAAACATCAAATGTCACAAGCATTTCAGATGCTGTATGAAACATTGTATTTTATTTTCTCTCCACCCTCCCAAATTCCCTGGGAGAACTGGTTCCCTTTGAATTTTTTTTATTTATTTTTTTTTACCACACTGAAATTTAGCACATGTAGGTAAAGCATGATGGTGTAAAAGCAAATTATTTAACATACCTGAAATCACACACATACAAAGAGAAATGAACTTCTGTCAAATGACACTGACAGGATCTTGTGCTTTCTTGTTTGGATCTTTTTTTTCCAAAACTGGAAGAAAAACATTTATGGCTCTTGGCAATATAAAAAATGAGGGCAAGGTTGTGTTTGGTTTCCACAGAAGCTGGGAAGTTAACTTTTGTGCTTAAAATGTGCTTGAACAGACTGTATTGATATCTGAGTTAATTGATAACAGAAACAGGAAAGAATATTATCAACTCACAATTCATTTGTCTTCTAGGACAGATGGAGAACAAAAATGATGCCAGGTATTGGAGCTAACTCTGCCCCCAACTCTGGGACTCACTAAATTAACAGAGTTGTAAAGAGTTTGGAGTGCAAAAATACTTTCTTATGGCAATTTTAAGACAAGGGTGTAAAAAAAATTAACACAGATGCCTATTTATGCCTATGAGTATAGAAAGCAGAGACAGAAAAAGCCTCAGAATACAGCCTCTTAGGCTCAGGATGTAAAGTCTACTTTTCAAACAAATTCTTTCTCTAAGCTGTTACATGAAAAATTGGGGTGATTTAGGTATAGGAACTTGCAGCTCTTTGAAATGTGGCAAAAGCAACCTTGTTATTCAAAAGAGAAGACACTCACTGAAATGCCAGCAGCATGCAGAAGTAGAATTATATTAATCCTTAAAGTTCTGATTAACATCTCTGCAGCCCCCTGCTTGTACAAATGGTAACTAGTGCAGTGGAGAATAAAATGTCTTAGTCCTTGAACTAAAATATAGTAATTTCTCAGTGTAATCAATGCTTTTAAAAGAAGACTTATTTTGCTTTACATTGCTGCTAATAAGCACTCAAACTATGGCAAGGTAGTAACAATAATTTTTCAAAACACTTAAGTTTTTCTTGTGTTCTCATCTGATTATATGTTAAAACCATGTATTAGATGAAGCAGATCAACTCTACCATAAATGTGGAATAGACTCACCTTGACATCTACTCTTACTTTCTTCTGGACTGGGCATCTACAGTGGTATTGTACCATTTAATGTATGAATCATTAGAACATTGTGTATTATGACAAAAAAAGGGATGCATATTTGTGTGATATTTCTCACCACAGTACTTCAACCCTTATTTAGAACTTTTCAGAATCTTGGTTGAGGAAATATATCAGAGATTGCTACAGTTGATGAAGCTATTATTAATCAATTATAGTGTCTTTGACCAATTAACATAGATATTAATGTGACTTTCCTTTTGTCTTTATTCTGTTCTGTATATGAAGTGAAAAAAACCCTTAAAATGTTATAAAATGAATATTTTATTTTGGTCGTGGGTAGTTTTCATGAACCTTATTCTGCATGCAGGATAAATTTAAATGTTATTTACCTAGATCAAAAACCTTGTTGTGCATGAGCATTATCTGCTCAGTGAAGGCATTGAGCTGTCAGCCAGATGTGTATTTTGGATGGTTCCAGATTCAGTGCTGTAATAGAGAACTAAATAAATCCCATAGGCTTAAATAACAAAAATGTATTAGTGAGATGCAGAACTACTGACCTAAGTGAGCTTGTAATCAGATATCACAGAGTGCAGTAACAGGGGGATTATGGAAGAGAGTATTGATTAGGGTGAAATGAAGTTAGGCATGGAGACTAAAGCTCGTCAAAACCATTTTAGAATCTCAGAGATTGTGTGATAAGATGAAATGCAGTTTCTAAGACATGCATGTTCATGCCTCTGAGTTCCTGATTTTCTGTGACAAGGCCTCCCAGACTTCAATTTCCACCACTACTCATTTAAATTTCATAGTTCAGTCCCACCTACTGAGAGAGCCAGCCATACAACTCCATCCAACCCACTGTTTCAACAGCTCAGGCTGTCAACGCTATTATATCCCCATAGTTTTTCCTTCTCCTCCCTTGATACATCAGAAAGTGCATAGCTGGATGCTTCAGGCTCTTGATGTCATACATGTTTTCCACCTTCCATTTTTCTATTTCTACAGCCTGTCAGCTTTTTTCACCATTTCAGTAAAGTGCAGTCACTGTTGATAGCTTTGGGACCCTCTAGCACACACCCAAATTTTGCACTTTTTTGGGCTGATATCTGCCTCTGGATGTTGAAACCAACCTCAAACTAATCTGCTTTGCATTTCTATAAGGCTGTTTTACTCCAGCTGTTGGCAGTTTGAATTTCTAGTGTAATTCATTTTGGGAATGTGTGACAGGTTTGATGTAATTTAAAGCTTAGAAATGTGTCTCCTACTCATTGAGAGTTCTGTCTGAACTCGAATGTTCATCTGTGCACTTGAAAATTATTAAAATATTGGGGGATATTGTCCTCTAGCATGACTCACTGCTGATTGGGGCTTTGAAGTCATTCCCCTGTCTTCTTCCCTTCATGTATTTTTCACTTGTTGCAACGGTTGCCCCTGTTGCAGATGAGACGTGTTTTTAGATATGATGCTCTCTCGATGTTTCCTGCTGAGTCTAAGAAACAGCAGCTCCACTAATTGTAATTTCTCTTTTTCCCCTACTGGCTTCCCCTGATCATAAAAAAGATGTTTCTTGGAGGCAGGCCAGTAGTGAAGCTGACAGTCCCAGAAGCCTCTTAGCAATACTCCTTCAATGAATTTCCAGGCGCCGTGACCGCAATGCAGTAGAGCAGGCTCTTTAGACAAGGTCAGACTGGTATTCAGCAGAATGCAAATAGAAATTGTAACTCAGCACAGACATATCTCACTCTGTCACATGCGCTGCCTGCTGACAAATTAATAACTCTTTCAGGACGTAAATGCAGATGTTTTTCAAGGCTGTTCACTACTTTGGTGGCAACTATAATGTTCTTGGATATACCTACCGTATACATTTCTTTTTCATTATGAGGTGAATCACTGAGCAGGGAACAATTACTGCCTAACTGCTCATATCCCACTGAGTGTTACAGTGGGTTGGTGTTAGTTCACAGTGCTGTCTGCAAGCTGTCCATATATCAGTGGTTTGAAGGAGATCTCATGAGCTGCTGCATGATATGGGCAAAAGCTGTGTTTTCTTTCTACCTGTCTTACAAAGATGAGGTCACCATACCAGTGCCTGGGCCAGAAGAGTGATACTGAAGTGTTGCATTCTGCTATCAGTTACCACTTCTGTCAATTTTATGAACTCATGCTGGTGTTACTTTTGGCTCTCTCTGCTTCTGTTCTGTGAATCACAGTACCATAATACCCCATATAACGGGTCATTTATGTTTTTCAAGAGGTGGCATGTGAACCCCTGGAATGTATCGGGTGCTGACTTAGAAATATTCTTACAATTCTTAAAATACTTTGAAGAAAACTTCTTCATGCAAATCTGGATGAGGGCTTACAGGTGGAAAAGAGGAAGATTTCCCAGTAGTGCTTGTCCCTCACTTTATCTGTGGCAATGATCCGCCATCGGGGGCAGACCCAGAGAAGAAAGAGCAAAACTGTGTGTGTAGAGGGGCTTGTTCAAGATCTGTCAAGTGCAGGCATGTGCTCTGCAGCACCCACACATTAATCTCCAACTATGTGTTGCAGTAGGGACAGTTTTGCAGTAAAATCTTGTAGTAGGGGGCCAGGGGCTTGTCCAAGACAAAGATTGGAAAGGAGACCCTTCCCCCAGGTAGTTGCAGACACAGTTCTTTCTCTGGTGGTGATGGCTGGATATCTACTCGAGAAGAATAGGGAAGCTAAAGAATAAGAAAAGGCCTGAACATGTCTGAAAAAACTTTGCTTTGTTGTTTGGCCCAGTGCTAGATTTCATGTTCCTTAATGTGAAGAATCTTTCAAGGCTTGCAGAGGAAGATGTGAGTAGTTACTTCATGGTGTTGTCTACTACATAATTTACCCAGGTGCAAAACAGGGGCTCCGACTGAGCACAGTCTGACCTACAAGAGCTTATTGCAGTGCTCAGGGACAGGGCCAGGCACACTTGGTGCTCCTGAAGAGAAGGGAGAATGAGGAAAGCAAATGTTGAGAAGACAAAGGATGTATGAAAATAAGAGAAAGCAGCAAAAGAAAGAAGAAGCATCTGAAGACGAGAAAGATTTGAAAAGGTAAAAATGACAACTAGCCAGTACCATGACAAAAAATGAAAAGAAACAGCAGAAAGAGGCACATGAGGCTTGGGCTTGGAAGCATGCCACTGAATCTCATGATTCTTGAGAGTTCTGTTAGTTTCCTAAGGATGGGAAGTTTTCTGCCTGGTACAACAGGGTAAATGAATTCAGGCAAGATTGGAAGGCAATGGGTTTTTCCAGTCTGCACACTCCTCCTATCTGGGGAAATCTTGGAGTGAAATTTCTTATTTTCCATATGACAGCTTTATCTACAATGGATTTTTTTAAATTTAAATTTCACCTATGTTCCAAGGAGTGATGTAGCATATGTCAAGTGAGGAAATTCTGAAATCAATCTGGTCCAATAAAAATACATATCTGTTAAGCATGTTCTCCAAGAGATGAGACAGAGATGTATGCCTGTGTCAAAAGTCTCACGTGTTGCAGATTGTGCACATTCCTGCTTCCAAATGGTCTGAACTGATATTTATACTGTTGCAGTAGTAATGTTTTAATGTATTGATGCATTATATTCCCTGAGAAAGTAGAAGCATATTTCAACAAACAATAATGTATAATAAATTGAAGATTACAGGATAGACTTGACCTGTCCTGTTCATCTTCAAGTCAAAAATCATGCAGATGTGAGAATATTGAATAATTTGTTTTTATGACTACAGAAGTAATTTTGAATGAGTGAGAAGTCTACACATACATGAGATCTCTATACAAGCATTTCTTAGAAGAAAGCACAGAATCTTAGAATATTTTGCTTTGGAGGGTACCCTCAGAGATCCTCTAGTCCAAGCCCCCAGGGACATCTTCAACTGGATCAGGTTGTTCAGAGCCCAGTCCAACCTGACCTTAAATCTTTCCAGGGATGCGACATCCATCAGCTCCCTGGGCAACATTTTCCAGCATCTCACCACCCCCAACATAAAAGATTTCTTCCTTATATCTAGTCTGAAATGACACCAATATTCTTGCTAGAATTTGACATTTTCAAGAAATGAAAAGTGATTGTAAAAATTATTAACTGTGTAAATATATGATGTAACTTCAATAGCCTAGAGTGCACTTCAGTTTTTTCAGCTATGAAAGTAAAAAAAAAAAAAACCCAAAATTTCTAAAACGTACTTCTAGTTTTAAGAAAAATGTTTGTCTGCAAGTCATATTTGGAGTACATTTCATGTTCAAGGTGAGTAATATTGAAAAATGGGGAGGTCAATTCTTAGTGAAAGAATACAAAAGTCAGAATGCTGCTCAGTTCTCATGTCAATAGCTTTAGTAATCTAACTGAAACAAGCTTAATGGCACTGGTGTATTTTTCTTGAATAAGAATGTAAGAGTAAGCAAGGAAAAATAATTTTCTATGTCTCCAGGATATTCTGTTCAGTTTGAAAATGATAATAATAAAATGAAACCTTACATAAATACCATTTACATAAAAAAGGCACAGTATTGTCTTTTCTTAAAATGTATGCATTTAAGTACATTTTTCAAGGGGTAAGTCTTATATTGCTTTTAGTGCTTTAGACTAGCACAGTTATTTAGGCCTATCAGTAATAAATTTTGACAATGAGCGTAACTGTTGTCTTCTATATTTTGAAGAACTGTCAAATCCTTATTTTTTTATTTTAAGAAACTAGGTCTTTATCAGTTAACAGAGAATAGCAAAGACATTAATGTTTTTTGGGTAGATTTCTACCACTCCTACAAGTAATATAGATTGACAAGAAGTAACCTGATTTATTCTACTGAAGCAACCCAGTGTGAAATAATGTCTCTTTAAAAAAGTTTTTTTCCTCACTCTGTCATGAAGAATGGTAGGAGGAAGGTATAACTAACTAACTAACTAATTAAACAAACAAAACATAAAACAAAGCCTTGATTGCTACTCACTTTTGCAGTCATTGTATAAAGCAACTATATTAAGAAACTGGGAACTTGGCAGTGTTGATTAAGTCTGTGAGTGCAACTAAACACTGTATAATATTTACACTACAAAATCACATTAGCAGTTCACTTTCCATAAATTTATCTTTGCTTTCCAGCTAGCTAATTATACATATTATTTTGGCATCTTCATAAGAAAATAAAAGGAATATATGATGCTTCAAAAAACTTTATTATTAAGTAATTTTGTGCCAAAACTAAAATGCACAACCATTCTTCTGAAAGTAAATGAGATGTGCTGTAACAAGAGCAGAACAAAAATTCAGATAAATCAAAAATTATGGTCATATTGTCAGAGATTTTGTGAGTTTTCTGGCCTAGAAAGGATATTGAAATTATAGACTCAGTGGGAGGGAATGGGAGTGGATCCTGCTTTTTGCTTCAGCAGCAAAACAGATTCTGTGCAAACTTTAAACTAAAATTCATCCCACAAGTTTTGGGGATGGGATGCTTAAATATCAGAGAAGGGAGAGAAATCAGTAGTGTACAGTCTAGTATAGTAAAGAATAGGACAAATTTTAATTTCTAAATTGTTTTTGCACTCACAATGCTTAGCTAATATGATGGCAATCAGAAAGATGTATTTTTTCTGGAATTTGTTCACAGTTGCTGTGAAGTAAATCATGTATATGGTCACTTTTAAGGCTGCTTTCCATAGGCTAAATGAACCCCTTTCCTCACAACACAATAGGTCAGACAGTATTCCTAACAGAATATGTTACAGCTGCTTTTCTTCATCTTTCCATCTCTTCAGATGAGATGCAGGATCTTCAGCATGGGTAGTCAGCCTAAATTGTCCTTACTGTACACTTAAAGTTTGTATAGCAATTCACCTTAAACTTGTTTCCTTTTTTGATAACTGAAAGCAGATATTTGAAGGGGACTCTCTGCTATGAATAATGTATACTAGAACAAGATTTTGCTTTGTCATTATATATGTCTGACATTTGTCGACTATTTCTGTCTTTTTAAAATTTATTCAATACTTCTGAAAGAATAAAAGCCTTGAACAGATTAGATTTGATTCTTGCTTCCTCCTCTTGTGTCCTAGCCATCATGTTTAAAATTGAACTTTTATTAGAGATTTTTAGTGTCTAATAGGAATCAAGGCTTTAAAAAAATTAAATGTCCTTTGACTTCATGTTCCACTACATCATTTAATTTTGGGAAGAAAGGAAAACAAACAACTTTGTACCTTGGTTGGTACTATGACAATAAAATCTTAACTTATTTGGGAGAGTATGGGTCAGGATCTACATATGTCAGAACCATATTGGAAATGTATTTGAAACAAAAAAAAAATTATATTATGTGGTATATGTTTTTGCCTCTTTTTACTTATCAATTGATTTTGATGACCCAAGTGATTGTGTTAAAAATTCTTATTTTTTCAAGCATTAATATTTATTTTGTTTTTAAAATATTATTATGTGAAGTGGTGTATTTGCAGAACTCTTGCTTGTAAGGTATATTTTAACCAAAAAACATATTAAAAAAAAAAAAGTAAAAAGACTGGTAAAAATTTACCACATAAGAATCTTGGCACTATTTCTGGCTGAGTTCACATGTTTTTCACTGTTTAGTACTTGTACCTGACAATAACAGTTTGCCTTATTTGCTTCTACCAATTATTTCAAATATTCAGCACTTTCTCTTTGCTTGGAACTAGTGAAGACTAGATAAGGCTCTTCCTGGAAATTCTCCTCTCAGGGGCATATGTCAATTGTCCTTGGTTTAGATGACATGTTCCAGGCTCATTTAAACTGTGATAGAAATAAGACTGTAAATAAAGTACTATTGCTTATTCCTGGTTTAAACCTTATTAGCATTCCAATATTTAAAAAAAAAAATTCACCGGTTTATCATGGTCTGGTTCTGACTTTGAATATTAATGTTATGTTCTTATTGAACCTGTATCTTGTGAGAAAAGCAAAAGCACTTTTTCCACTTAACAGAAAGACGTCTTTTTCAAAATTGTGAGTAGGTAATATGAATTATTTTTTCTTTATTCAGGTCATGAGATGTCATTCTCAAAACCTATACTGTGAGAATTTGATGTTCAAGAACAATTAAAATGTATGAATCTGTGGTGTGATTCACTCTACAGTCTTTCTTTGACTCCTGTGTGATAAATGAAAACATTTTTCATATTTTCGATAGATTGCAAGTTCTCACTGTTGAATCTGACACTGTTGGATTTGTATCTTTTTTTTTGGTCTTCTGGATCTGCTAGCACTTAAAATCTTGTGCTGCTGTGCTGTCTTCACAAGACAGAACCTTCAGTTTCCCAATAAGTTTCTTTCAATGAGTAGTAATGCCCTCTATTCTGGAGCTAGGACTCCCAAAGTTCTTTTTTTGTCATGGGCCTAGGTGATTGACTCAAATGCATGTTCAGTTTTCCAGTCTTGTCTTTCTGTTCATGAATTCATCTCTTTGATCCTGAAATCAGTGAAGGACCGTAGCACTTAATGGCCATTAGATTTTTAAGAATTATTATTATTTTATTTTGTTTTTCCATGTAACATGCACATATGCACTGTCTGTAATGTTTAGCATTCTTTTGTTGGAGAGCCAGCTGGAATGAGAGTTTCAAGGAAAGCATCACCACCCATTACTAGACTGTTTCTGTCTGTTTTTGTTTAGTTGAGGGTTTATTTTAATTTTAATACTGTATGATAAATTTCTACCTCAATTACTGGTACCAATCAATGTAGAACTTGACATCCTGATTTCTACCTTGAATACAACCACAGTTTTCCTCTATGTCTTCCTCATCTACTTTGGAAAGAGTCCCAAGATCTTGATATCTACTCCTGAGACTTTATTCTGGAGTATTAATGACTGGGAGAAAAAGCAAGTCTATTTAGCAGGTGGGATATGTTATTAGAGAGGAAGTGAAGCAGCCTGATGACCAATCTGGTCTATATTCCTCTGAAGAGACTTTTCTCAAAAGTTTGCTTTTCTGGGCTTCCTTCACCTCACTCCAGACAACAGAAGTTGATTTATAGTACTTAAAATTTTTATTTTCATTTACAGCTGGAGTTGATGTGCTTTATAGACTCATAAAATAAGCAAGGCCAGGACAATTACTGGAAGTAATGGCAGTTATAAATTGACTTATTTGGGACTACTGTAATAGTAGACTACTTTTATGTCACTGTTTTACAGTTAGGACACCATGATAGGCTTGACTGTTTCTAAGCATATGTAGTGAGACAGAAGGTGAGCACGTACAAGGCTTTATGATACCCATTAAAATGATGAGATTTTGCACATTATATTTGTGGCCTCAGTAATTCTCTTTACATTAAACTTGATTGCTGCATTTCTTGTTGCATGATATACAGTACAGGAAGCCAATGTAGGGTTTGTTTTTTTTTTTGTTTTTTTTTTTTTTGGTTGTGGACAACAGTAAAAATGTACCTAGAGATTTTCTTTTAAAATGTTGGATTAAATGAAAGTGGTGGAAGAAAATTTCCTTATCAGAATTTACCAAAATACCAAGTCTAAAAAATTGCAATTGATTTCAACCCCAAATTTGCATACTGAAGTGCCAGACAAAGGATTACAGCTTCTGAGCCTCATTCAATTCTAGCCAATATTTTTTGTAATGACATACTTTAGTTTATAATTTTCCTTTGCAAAGAGTTTTTACATTATTATTTTGTATGGTTTTGAAACTATCTGAGAGTGAGAAAATGTAGAATCTCATCCCCTCAGATATATTTTTCTGAAATATGATTGTACAGTCTAGTTGGTTTTCTAGAAAACCTGAGGAAATTTGTTGGTTAAGCTTCTTTGTGCATATGGGGATATAAACATATTAGTACAGATAAGATAATATGTTAATAATTACAACTCTTTGTGTTTTACATAAAGTAGTAATAATAAACCGTACTGCTTGTGTCAGACTCAAATAATAATAAATTTGAACACCCAAATAAAATATACTGAAAATCACTTATTAGTCACCCATTTGTAGGTTTGAGTTTCCCTGCCAGCTTTTCTGTGGTTTTTTTTTTTTTTTTTTGATGTTAATGAAAGAAGTATGATGCCCTCAAGTGAGAGGGCATCCGAGTGAGAGGTGATAAAAGACTCAGCTGCACTGCAATGTGGGTATAATTAAACATTGTTAGTACTTCAAAATATTTCTGTATGCATGTTTCTAATCGTAGGAAAAATATAGCATCTTCTTGAATTGTTTTTACTACTACATTGAAGCAATCCCTCTTCAATTATGTGTAAATGTTTGACTACACATTTATATTGAATTTAAAATTAGACAATAAATATAAGTTGATGCTTATCCTTTAAAGTATTACAGCTGATTAACACCACAAATATTTAAATCATATTTAATTTTATATATTAGGGGAAAACTGTATAGCATTTAAATAAAATTTATTTTTCTATTTTTGGTAATTTGAATTTTACTACCTGCTGAGGGAAGAGAGTAGAAATCAAGATAACATAAATTTACCTTAGATGTCTGAAGTGGAATACACTCTATGCAGATTTTAAATAGAAATATCTGTAAAGGTGTGTGTGTTCAGTTAACAAAGGTTTATGAATGAAAAGGAGTAAGCTTTATTCCAAGATCAAAATGTCTTGGAAGGCTAATCTACCATTATGAAATGTAATGCACTACTTAGAAGTTAAGTATTCGCAATACAGTGCTATGAATTAGAAAAGCTGATTACACGACTATGGCACGTACTCTGAGATGACAGGTAATCACTTATTGCACAATAAAGCAGATTGGTTTTGAGAACATTCTGTTGTAAGCTTGATCTATTCCATGTTGTAATGAGTCCCTAGGTATGCTGGGTCTTGAGTGGCAAGTTACTCCTTGGGAAGCTGTTTTGCAAGGTCTTTGAGAAAGAAGTAGCAGCTGTCAAGCAGCTCATTTGCCATTGTATTAGGTGCAGGTGCCAGGGTTTTGGCAGCACTGGGAGCCCGCAGGAGCAGTGCACTCTTTCCCTCCCTTGAACTTCAAGGGGTTCTTTCCTCTGACCTGTCGAGGTCCCCTCAATGGCTACAAAACCATTTGACATGCTGGCAACTTCTCCCAGTTGTGTGTCATCTACAAAGGTGCTGTGGGTGCACGCTCTGCCCGTCTCGGGGGTCACCAATGAGGAGGTCAAACTGTGCTGGCCCCGTTAAGGTCTCCTGAAGCACGTTACTAGTGACTGGCCTCCAGCTGGAGTTTCTGCCACCGATCATCACCTTCTGGCTCTGGCAGTTCAGACAGTTCCCAACCCGTCTCACCAGTCACTAATCTAATTAGAACTTCTAAATTCTTTCAGTGAGCACTTTACAGGAGACAGTGCTGCATACCTTTCTAAAGTCAGGATAAACAATAGGAACTGCTCTTCCCTCAGTCAGCAGGCCAGGCCACTTGTTACATTGAAGAAGGCTATGAAATATCCCCTTCAGTTTTATTATTAATCTGTTGCTTCTGCTGCTGCAACTTCCTTCACTTTCTTTCTTTACTTTTTTTTTTTTTCCTTTGGTGGAGGTAGGAAGCCTTGGCTGAAATGGTAGGTTTCATTTTAAAAATAAAAATATTGAACATATAAAGGTTAACATAATTTTATTTTCCTAGAGCTAATGGAAATCAATGAAACAGTATAAATACTACTATACAAAGTCGTAAATACCATCTAGTAGAAGCATGATTTAATAGAATTTAATGGAAATAAGGGAATAGATAGCAGCTTTAGTACTCTTCTGACAAAGGAAGGGATGGGGACGGAGATGCTTTGAAATCAAGTTTTGTAGCTATTTTGGAGGAATGTGGAGGCTAAAAGACAGTTGCTTTATTTACTCTGTTTTCCAACTTATAACTTCTTTAAAGCAAAGTAAAATCACTAAAATTGTAAATGGGTGAATAGCAAAATAAGAGATAATACTGGTTTCTTCAGACTAAGACTTATCTAAACTTTAAGTAGGAAATTGTTCAGAAAGACATGAAAAAATAATATTCTAATCAATCTAATGAGCCAGTCATAGATTTAGACTGAAAAAAAATGTTTAGCAAGTAAAGGTTGCATGTTGTATAAATATAGAAATGTTTCATCATAGCTGAAATATTTGTTATGATAGTTGGCTTTTCTGCCTCAAAATTCTTTGCTTCTATCAGAACAAAATGGACAGAAAGTTAGTGCAATCAATCTTCCTCCTTCATTGTGTGTGGAAAATAACAAACACAGGGAATAAAGAGTCACTCTTTTAATATCATCAATATACTGGATTTCATGGTTGTTATGTGTCTGATAGAAATGCAGGTAGAAAAGCAAGCAATTATCAATTTCAGCATTTTCTCTGGTGAACCATAAGGCTTTTTATTTTGAAAGGTTTTATAATAATATATACAAGTTAAAATTACTTTGAGTGTTATTTCCTTCAAAATGGTGATGGGACATTAGAAATAATCAAATATTAAAAAACGTATAGGAGTGCATTGTCCTATTAAGATGACTGCAGACTGGATCAGAAATTTAGAATGAGAATAAACAGAATCATCTGCTCCAGCAGTGAAATGACCTTGCAATCAATAAGTTATTTATGTGCCATTTTGCAACTAATCTTAAGGTATAACAGATTTTTGCTTACTATGAACTTGGGCTGCAAAAATTATTTTCTAAAATTTTTTAATTTTTTTTTTTTTTTGGTGTAGTGTATGTAGAATTTAGTAAATATATTTGAAAACAAATTCTTCAGATTTAAGTTTGTGTATTAGTCATCTTCCCAACTGCTGATGGGTTCTGCGTTACTTGCAGCTCCCTCAAAAGGGTTTATCCACTGTTATCAGCACAACAACTGGAGTTCCCTCAACTGATCATAATTACATTGTGAAGCTCTTTAATTGAGATGCATCCATCCAATAATGCTTACTTTTATTTTTTTTTTAATACAGAACACAGAAAAACCATGTGGCGTACACGAAATTCATACATTGCAGTAAAATATGGTAATCTATGTACAATTAAATTTTAGGATTGTCTTTCAGCATTCAGACATGAGTGTTATAAAATCAAAGGGTCTCACAGGTGGCTCTGAAACTTCCAAATTGCTACTTGAATATAACGTTTCCCAGCTTTGTCCTTAAAATGATCACTGAATTCAGTACAATGGAGATAACAGGTTGTGGTGAGACTGAAAGAAAAATTTGTTTATGATTTTGGAAATAATTTACTCTCTTGGAAGAAAAAAAGGCTATATTAATAAACTAGGATTTCATAGAAAAGGAAGAAGATTTTATGAAGTACTGGAATAATAGAAGGAATGGAATTGAACAGTATAAAAAGTAAAGTTTGAGCTCTTATGGTGCACATTATCAAGAGTGGAAGCTCATCAATTTTTAATAAGATAAATGAATTGTATTATAGGTGTAATATTAAATCCTATGGTGGTGTTTGATTACTTTGTGATGGTGATTCTTTGATCTGCTCACCTGGAATCACAGGGGACTGAGATAGAGGTGCTTAGAGTGTTAGTTAGCTGTTTTTCAAAAATGAGGAATCATTTGACGATTTTGATGATAGTCTTTCTACTATGTCCTAACACTTTAAATTGGTCACCTTAGGAGAACTGACCTTTTTTAAATCCAGATAAAATGATTGTGCGGGGTTTTAAAATATTTTTTATTATTATTTAGTTATTTTTATATTTAGATGGTTTTGGAGTCACAAAGTAATCTCTGAGGGGAACTGAGAGATCAAATGACCCTGTGAAAGTGCAAACCACATAAAAGAAAATTTCTTGTTCTTTTAAGCAGCTAACGAAACAAAAACTGGAATACTTAGTACCTCTACCCAGTAGGATGTTAAAGATGTGTCAGCTACATCAATACTTATGGCAGAATTTATCTCTTATGTTTAAAAAGCTGTAGCATTTGGAGACATTACTATCTGGTACCAAGGAACACCTTTCAGTGTTTCATATACTTTAGAGTTGTTAGTGTGTGCGTGTATACGTATACATATACATATATAAATATATCATTCTATGCAAAATCCTGAAGAACTAGCATCTAATCTTGACTGTTCTCTGTCTTCTTGAGTAAAGAAGATACTTACATAATTTTTGGCTTTTTCTGATAGTTTAAAAATTCTGAATTTTTTTCTTACATGCCCATCTTTTTCATATAATGCACAGAGCTGAACACAGTACATATCAATAGTAAGCAATATGGAAGATCATGCAAGAATCGAGGGATTCATACTCTTCATCTGTAGATTTTTCTCATTGAAGGAAAAGTATAGTACTCTGTGTAGGTTTCAAACATATTGGTTTAAGGGAAAACCATCTTTAAAGTGTCATTAATGAAAACGTTATGTTTAAAAATTAGACAGTTCAGTGTTAAAAAGAACACCATTTTCAAAATTCCTATTCTGTGTGCTTTAAAAATCAGGGCTTTTTAGTTACTAGGAAAAAAAATTTCTTGTTGAAATGAAGAAAAATAGAAAGGAGAATAAAGAACCTACATGTGCAACTAAAAGGGTTCTAATTATTGCATAATAAAAATGTCTTTTGCTGGTCTACCTGATGACTGTAGTCTCTAAATAGGAGTAGGCATGTGGATTTTGGTAGCTTAAGCAGTAGTGTTTTTTCATGATGGCCTAGTGCAAGATGATTAAACCATCCAGATACTTATGTCATCCCTACTTGTCATGAAATTGAAAGCCTAGGAAATCCTTAAACTGTGATTAGAAAGTTTTTTTTTTCCAAATGAATGCACAACACCTTTGTACACCAATCAAGCACAAAAAATGTTATGATTAGAGCATGTGTTTCTGAGATGGAAGCCACAAGCCTGTGCAGGTATACCTTTCAGTTAGTCCAAAGTATTTATGGAATGGCAATAGTTCTTCTGAAATATCAGGTAAAGGAATTTCTCCTGACAAGTGTACTTGAGTTCCAACCCCACAGCAGGAGATTTGGAACTAGACAATATTTAAAGTTCTTTCCAGCTCAAGTCATTCTTTGAATCATTCTATGGTTAATGTAGGAATTTGTTCAAATGTAGTTTAAAGGGTGTTGATACAAAGAGCAAAATCTTTAAGTAATGTAGATATTTTTCCTCTTCTTTGGGGTTTTCTTTTTTTTTTTTTTTTTTTTTTTTTTAATGAGAGAAGAGATTGGGATGTGGAGGGGGGATCTTGTTGCAGCCATTTGGGGGAAAAAATGTCCAAAAGCACACTTTAAATCTGAGGGTCTGTTTCAGACTAGCTATCCATTTCCTTCTGCATTTGAAAAGCTGAATTAGAAGTACTTATATGAATAGTGTCATTTTTATATTTGATTGCTAGAAAATGTAGTAGACTATTGCTGATGAGTCATGTAAATGGTAGCAATTACATTAAATATGTGTGCTAGAATCAGTAAAGCAATTGATTGTATTATTGTCTAAATTTGTAAACATTGTTATCATTAAAATTGAATTTTTAATGGTAATTTCTGTTATCTTTCTGATTTCTGAGTGTAATTTGGAGTCTCTGCTAAAGGTAAAAAATGTAAATTTAAATGTCTAACCCTTGTCAGACTAGCAGTTGATAAAAGGTGTTTTATTCCTGACAGTTCACTACTTCAGTCAGATGGTAGACTGTACATCATTTCATGTGTTTCTCTTCTTCAGAAGGAACTGCAGTGTACAGCTCTTTACTGGAGACTTCTTTTTACCATCAAACAATGAAAATTTCCTATTCCCCCTCTACTCTTTCACTTAGACTTTTATTTACTTCCTTGTCTTTAGAAAGAACATAAACATTTAAAAGGTCTTTTCCAACTCTGGACCATTTTTTTTCCTCAAACCTTTTTATCACATCCTACTTGGGTTTTATTTGTCATTCTTCATCCCTCTGCTCCTTTTACACCTCTTTTTTTTTTCTTTCTGTGCCAGTTTGTTCATAGGAACATCTTGTAGCATCACTGTGACTGGAATGATGAAGATTTGTTCAGTGAAACTATATATTTAAATACTTAGAGATGGTGAGTAGAAAAATGAATTAACTTATTGATTTCTTAAAAAACTCCACCCCAAACTATCACATTTTCGCAAGTAGAACTTTCCCCTTAAATGAGTACAAACCTGGAAGCTAAAGGCTATGCATTGATACATTTTCATATATTTTAGAAGGTAAAATGTACAAGTTCTTCTGAAATATGATATTTTCCTGTGTCCCTAAACTCCCAGAATCTATTTTGCAGTTTTCTTTTAGTGCTAGGAATTTCTTTGGTCAAAAATATTCTCATGATTTCTCTCCTTTGCGAACCAAGAAAAAAAATCTGTAATTCTTAATATTATTCAGGAAAAATAATAGCAAAACCAAGGATCTTGCATAAGGCCTTTATTGTCGAAGTGTTACAAAAATCTCCTTTTGACACTCAGTGTGCTGCTGTTCTGCTGCTGTTTCCACTGTTATGTGTGTTTTGACCTGGCTGGCCTTGCCATATAGTCACTTGAACTCATATTGCTTATCTCTGAAGATTTAGAGATTTTAACTCTGCTGTTTGCTATAGGTATGATTACTCTCTTCCACATCTACTCACAGTGTGGTGAATCTCTTGTTATCCTATAATGAGAAAATATTTTATTTTCCTTTTTTTCAATAGTTTTGTTTTCCTGTAGAAAAGGCGGGTATCAGTTTTGTATTAATGTCTTTTTCCTGCACTACAGTCCTTTGTTCTATTCTTTTTCACTTTGCTTCATGTTTCTGTTCTGAAAGACGTCATTTCAAAGTGATCACCCCAAATTTTACCCAATCCTATCACTTAACAGGACATTAACTACTTTTTGGGGTGCCATAGAGTTATACCAACGGTGTGTAGAGAAGTGTGCACGTAACCAGAATAATTGCAAAGTTACTGGTAAAATAAGTCATAATTGCAGTTATGAGAGAGATTGCCTTATTCTATGATATAATCCTGGCCATATGCATTCTCACTTATGGAGCACTGCAAAAAAATGAAGATGCTTCAGGTAAAATCAGGTGAAATGTCTCACTGTGAAGTCAGAGTAGAATTTCTGGAATGGTCTGTGGAGCTGCACAAGCGAGTAATTTTGTCTTCATGGTCAGGAAGCTTAGTAAAGCTGTACTTGAACACCTGCTTTCTAATTGCTTCTCATTAACTTCACTGCTGTAGGAGAAATGGTATTCCTACCAGGTAGACCACCTAGTTTATGATGAAAATGGATTTTCATGGAGAAGAATATGAATGCAATCATATGACACAACTTGATCTGGGACTGGCAGTTAAGGTGTTTGAAAAGAATTTCCTTCCATACAGCTGTATCTGTGAAACTTGGTTTTAAAAGAGAATTTTAGGTTGAAAAGAATCATTTGACCTTATAATTAATGCTAGCAGTAAATGGTTCTGATTCTGAGTGATGGAGTAAGTGCCTTTGTTAGCAAATGCTCTTCTTTCCTGTAACTGAGCTATGAGTAATTAAAATTATGGTGTGCGATAAAACTTAGTTAGCATTAAAGTATTCTCTCAAGTGATATACATTTCAACAATCCTGTATTAATAGTCACATCCCACAAGTCCATTACACATTTCATGGTTTAATTATCTCTTTGCAGTGTTTAGAACCCTTCTGGATTTGTCCATTCTTTGGCAATGAGTGGCAAATTTGTCCAAGTTTTAGTAAGTTTCTGCATGAAGTAGTTTTGCATCCTGTTAATATCTGTCTAAATTTTGGCTGTCTGGGCAAATAGATAGTAAAAAATAGCCAACATGGACTTATGAAGGCTAAATCATGCTTGACGTAATTACTTTTTACATTGAAATGAGAAAGCAGAAAGAGTGGTGCATGCACTATACCTTAATTTTAGCTAAATTTCTTACGCCATCTGCCACAGTATTTTCACTTGGAAACTCATGAAGTATGTACTGGAAATAAGGATAATTAAGTGGACTGAACATTGGCTGGATCTTTATACTTAAAATGTATCAATCATTGGTTGAACATTTATTTGGTTCCTGGTAAGAAGCAGAGTGCTCTTGGGGTCAGTACTGAAGCCCAGGTAATTTAATATCTTTATCACTGGCCTGTGTCATGACACAGACTGCACTTTCATCAGATCTGTTGATGACAGCAAATGTGGTGAAATGACTGACATACAAAACTCTAAAACTTCAATCGAGAGAGAACTTGGGAAACTTGAGGCTTGGAAAAACAGAAACATATTCATTTCAGCACAAAAGAAAGGCAAAGGTCTGTACCTGCACTAGAATAATCCATGCATTAGAGGCTGATCACTGACTGTTGGAGAAACAGGGCTGTTGGAAAGGAACTGGATATTCTTCTAGGTGTCCAGCTGAATATGAGTCAGCAAGGTATCCTCATCCTAAGGAAGGCAAATGATGCGCTCCAGCTCCTTTGGGTGAGTGTGGCTAGTGCCTTTGAAGGAAGTTACTCTCTGCTTGACACTAATGAGGACACACAGGGACTGCTGCGTCCAGAAGTGGCTCCCTGCTTGAAGCACAGTGTTGGGTAGCTGGAGATGGTCCACTGGGGGGCTACTACTGTAATTTGGGGTGCAAATGTCCCACGGGGAGAGGCTGAGGAAAGTGGGCTTGCTTATTGTGCTGAAGAGGAGCCTACAAGTGTGGCTTATAGCTCCTGGAAAGTGTGACAAAGGTGGTGGAACTCTCCTCTTCAGAGGCAAATGATAATCAAGAGACAATACCCTCAGGTTGCGCCTTGGGAGGTTCATGTTGGACATCAGGAGGAAACATTTACACAGTAGACTAGTGCTGCAGTGGAACAGGTAGTAGTATCTTGATTCTAGAACTTTTCAAGACTTTGATAGATAAAGCACCAGTTGACTTGTTGATGGACTAACTGAGCTGGAGAATGGACTAAAGCTGCCTTTGAAATGATACTTTTATGCTTATGGGAATTTTATTTCCATTACTACTAATTCACCCAATGACAAAAAATGTTTTATGATCATTCTGCCCACAGTATTGCTAGGCAAAGCTGTCTCTGATAATGTGCTGTTGATTCAACAAATGAAGAAGTCGGGAAACATTGGTCATAGTTATGATTTGAGATCTCCTACATCTGTTATATTTTTAAAGACTTTTTCAAAACCAGGGTTGCTATTAGTAGAACATAGTTTTGCAGATGAAATCAGTGGAATCCCTTCCCATTTTACCTTTTTTCCCCTCCTTCTAACTCTGTCAGTTTTAGGTCACATTAAATCTGAAACACTTACTAATGCCATAATTTTGGCAGAAGCTCCTCAATGTATCATGAAAAATAAAAGTAAAAAGTAAACATTTAAAAGGTTGTATATGTTTATTTTTAACTGAAAGTTTGATATAGAGAATGAAATATTAAAAACTGAGATAAAATACAAAATCATTCTACATGAATAGAGTTGATTTTACCCTACCTGTCTAATCAAAAAAAAAGAGAAAAGAAAAAGAGAAAAAAAAGTCCTGCAGACTGCTTTGGGGAAGTCTCAATGCACGACGTAAAAAGGTGGAGAGCTGGGTGACAATGTCAGATCCCAGGGCAATGTAAAAATTCTTGCATTGAGCTCTGCTGCTGCTGGTGAGGGTACAGCACATGCTTTTCCCGGCTCCCCAGCAGCAGAGTTTACTGAGATAAGACTATAGCTGTACTACAATCATTCCTTTGGAAATTTCTTCAGAGTAGAACGAGGCCTCTGCTTGTCCAAATAAACAGCTGCTAAATTTCATTGCCGCTATGCTATTTTCTTTGTATCAAAGTTTTCCAATGAACTTCCTTGTGGTCAGGCAGTAGAAGAATGGAGCGACGCCTTTTGGACTTGATATTCCCTTTCTTACTCTAATATGCAAAGCATGTGAAAGTTAAGTGCTATTTGTTCTTGGATAGCTTGGAAAGACTATGTGCTGAAAAAAACAACTGCTTTACTATTTGTATCAATCATAACACCTATGAGTATGAGCGAGCTGCAGTATTGATCAGTTCAGACTACTTCCATCAATACAATATTAAAAAGTATGGCAAGCACTCGATGTAATATTAATGACAATCAATCATAAACAGGTTTCAGAATGCATTTGAAAAGATTTTCTGAGCTGCAATCACTGCTTTTGTGTGTCCAGCCACTGGAGGATATAGAAGAGATCTTTGGAAGGATCTCCTTAAGCATCTTTTTGCATGTGGAAATTGTCAAGTAATATGAGATACATGTTACAACTATTGTATGCTTGCTGTCCAACAGTGATTGCTAATTACTTTCCACTACAAAGCACAGTTATAAAATGTGTTATAATTTTCCCATGAATACCATATTTACTTTATTCTAATTTTCGGCTTTCTTCAAGCACTGGTAGCTTCCACAATTCAGGTAATGATTCCTGTGATATCATTTTCAGCTTCAGAAACGTTACTTTTGCATTCACAGAGACAGTTCATTCATATCTTATCCTCATTTCAGAATGAGTATGGGCAGAATGCAGAAAAAAATACATTAAATTGTGATGGCCAAATATCCACGTTTAACAGTCATTTCCAAAAACGAAAAATCCAGTTTTCTTCAGAACCATTATCTCCGCTTTAAATCCATTCTCATCACTAAACAGAAATAACTAGAATTAGCTGTTTTGGTGTAAATAAAATATTCTTTTTGTTCTAGTAATGTTTTTTACACTGCTGTTTAGAGGTGGAGGTGGTGAGAGGTAGGGAATAGGGATATAATACATTTCTTCAAAATCTCAGTAATCCAAATACTTTTTTTTCTTCAGAATAACTTGCCTTGTTTTTTTTTTTTTTTCACTGTTGTTTTTCATGATGTTAATTCCATTCAGTTATGCAGTATCCAAGGTGGTTAATCATATGAGAAAAAGAGATGAAAATACAGATTTTCAATAGGAATAGGTGTCTCATGAATACTGTGGTTTATTTTGCTTATTTTTCTGATTGACTTAAATCTGTTGAAACCTTCCAAAAATTATGGGTTGAGCTTCCTTCAGCATAGGAGGAAATGAAACCTACAAAGAGAATTTTTGAATTTGGTACATTACTCCTGTATTCTGATTGACTTCAGCTATGAATTTTGCATATTTGTGGGCTATAAAGCAGAGAAAGCTAGTGTTTTTTCCTTGCAGTACTTGAATTGCCATTGAGGCAGGCAGCTTGGTAGACCTTAATGGCTGGAAACAGTCATGTGAGTTTGAAATGTTGCTTAGAACATGTCCTGTTAAAGATGTTGAATGACAACTGACCCAGTGCTCTGTTATATGGTCATCACTATTGCGAGTGATGACATGATTGGACATGACCAACCACACTGACCACAGTGTAATGCGAAACAAAGTAAATTATAGTGCTGCTAGGGACAAAAGTTTTCTGTCATCCTGAAACTAAATGTAAGCTAAGACTGAATTTTCCAAAGACTTTGAGTTTTTAGAGACATTGTGCTACTTCTCACTTAAATTCTCAGAATTTTTAGCATTGATTCCAGGATATGGGAGTTTTTATTTCAAGGTCATTCTCTTTCTTCAGGTAGTATACCTCAGTTTAAAAGAGTATCCCAGTTTTTCTTGACTTTGGATCTACTGGCTGTGCAATGGAATTCTCTCAACCTGTGTCATTAGATTTCTGCCTCATCTCATAAAGTGCTTATATCTGAACAGTAAAAATGAGTTTCATGGCTAGGGGATCATGTAGGGAACTGGGAGATTTGGATATCCAGTTACTTATTGATTAGACACTCATAGAAAATTGAATGATATCAATAGGAAAGATGAGATGAACAGTTTCCTGAGAGGGAGAAAACAAAGATTCTAATAATTTTTGGCAGTGGAAGAAACCAGTGTGAATCATGTGTGTGTTCTATTGACCCTGTGCTATTAAGCTTTTATGTGAATCAACATTTCACTACCTTAAAAAAAAAGACATTGAAAACTCAGAAAAAAAACCTAAAAAAAAAAATAAAATCAGTAGACCTTTTCTTTAGTTCCAACCTATTTTCTAGAGAACTGAAGCAAAGTTAAAATAGATCCAGATCCATCAGGAAAGTTAAGGATGTACTTGCTATAGCGAGAGTTCTTCTTAATTCTCATTTGTGAATTTTTTGAATCTAAACCTAACTTTCCATAAAACTGATATTTGTTATTATGTGTAAAACTGGTCAGAGTCCATTCTGCCTCTTTCCTACAAATTCTTATTATGTGTAAAAATTAACCATGCTCGTGCCAAGATAGACTCCTAACTTGTGCAGATCTACAAAATCTGTATCAAGCAGACCTTTTCTGCATAGCATGTATTCCCACCTGGGCAGTTGTAGCTTCTTTTGCCATGTCTGCAGAGCAGAGGAAAACAACAAACAAAGAGCCCTGTCCCATGGAGGCTTGGCTAGTGTTTGTTCTGCTTAATAACTTAGAGCTGTTTTCGGAAACCATTCTGTCAAACTGTTGTCAAACAACTCTTCTCAAAAGAGCTATTATCCAGATGTAGTGCTGCAGATTCTCTCTAGGCATCTTCAGGCATGTTTCCAGTCTAATAATTTGACATCAATATGTCCTACACTGTCATTTAGTGTAATACTGCCACTAAACTAGCTACCAACCTGAGGAAACAAATAAACTCTAAGTTACACACAATGCACTTAAAAGCTTTGTGGAAAAAATGGAGAGAACATAAGAAATCAGCCACGAGGAAATACTGTTGTAAAACATATAAAATATTTATAGAACCATAAAATAGTTCTTAATGCTATGAAAATGCTGTCAGGAAAAAATTTATTTAAATAAAAATTACTGGCATTCATACAGATGTACAACTAAGTCTTTAATATCTGGGATGACAAAAACTTTGGTTCATAGTTTAAGACAGAGAGAGTATGAATAAGACAAATGAATAAATGCCTGAGCAGCTTTGCTGTATAGAGTACTCATGTATTCATTTACTCGTTCCTCCAATTCAGTTGAATATTCAGATTTCAGGTTTGCCTACTATATCAGTGACACTAAAAAATCAAATTAGTACAAAAAAACTCATTGAAATTCTTTTGCTGGAAAGAATTAATTGGCCAATCCTTGTAAAAGTGACGTGGGAGAGAAGGTCTTGTGTATTTGTCTTGAGTTAAAGTGGTTGAAGTGCCAGAGTTTATGGTCCCACTCATCTTTTTGCTAAATGAAAGCCCTTTTTTCCTAGAGAGGTTTGTTAACATGGTAAATTATTTAGCTCTGGGGTATATGTATACATGTAATATACCTATTTATAAAATATTTATGGAAGACACGATTTTGTTTCTGTACCAGACTTTTGTACTATGTTATCATTGAAATAATTCTGAGTGAAATAGAGGTTAATAAGTAAAACATTTTGGTGTACTAGAATACAATACAGGCATTCATATCTTTAACAGCAAAAAATATTTTGACCAGCTGATATGGACATTTGTATATCTATGCAAATAAATCCCCTAGTGTATTTGGAAAACAGTCTGTGCTTAATTTCTGAAACTTTTTGAGACTGCTTTTTATCTAGTCTAAGAGGTGGAAACTGAAATATGGATGTTTATATTAGAATCAGTAAAAGGGCAGGTTTACGGTTTCACAAAGGAAAAGAAGAAAAAGCCTCTATTTATGACTTTTTATTTTGAGAAGAAAGATCACTTGGGTATCCATAGGGAACCAGAGACCATTTTCTTAAGTAAACTTCAAAGAATTTTAGATACAACAAGGTTCTCTGAATTGCTCCATTAACTTCTTGCTTTCATTTTATCATTATCTTTCTGATGGTTCTTTCAAGTTATTCTTCATTACTGAAGCATGTTTTAGAACATAAGCATGCAGGAATTCACAGTTTTTATCATGAAAGTAGCAAAATATGCTGTATTTTAAAATTTTTTTTCTGTTTTTGTTTCAATGCATATTTTATTTTTTTCCTTCTAGTTTTATTGCCTCTCTTTTTGGAGAGGATGACTATTGGACTGCTTCAAGCTAGGTACCTGAGAGGGATTTAAGGTTCCAGATGTTATTTTATGTTTTGCTTCTGCCAATGTAGGTGGTATTTACTTGTCCCTTTAGAAATGATCTCTGCAACTGTTGAAGCTATTGTACAGATGGAGCTTTATTAAAATGATAAGAGAAAGGCATACTCTTGGCTTTCCAATATAGTTCCTGCCTTTTTTCCAGGGTTGTGTGCAGCTGTATTGAAGCTTGTAGTCCCTTTCCTCCCTCATCAGATGGCACTTACAGCCCACTGTTCTATGAAAAATGTCTTCTGTTTATTTCAATGAAAAAACACACTGTTTCATCACCTTTGGATTTTGCATTTTTTTTTTTTTATAAGGATGCACTGAAATCAGCATGCACGGTGATGAACCACAAAATAAATCAGTTGGTCATCTAATTCCCTTCCCTAGGGATGGGATGCTACTGAGCCCCTAAAATCACTTAATTAGACAGTGATACACATTGTGTGTTGTCATTTGTAGTATCTGAAGCAAAAACAATGACAGAGAAAAGAATTCACCTGTACTGACCCTTGTGTAATTGCACAGTGCAGTTCTTTCTACCTTGATTAATAACCTTGACAGCAACAACTTGGCCAGATAGTAAAATCTAATCATAAAGGAACAATTTTTAAATTTACCATCTTTGTTCTTAAAAAAGGATGACATTTCAGGCTTTATAGGATGGAAGTATGTAGGTTCTTTTGAAATATTCTGTTAATTATATTCAACATCTGAAATGTGTACTCAAAGCTGGTTTGTCTCTATAAGACTTGGGAAATGCTGATCAACAGAGCAGGTGAATTAACATGACTCTTCTGCGGTGGCAGAATAAGAATATGTTCAAAACAATACAAATATTAGATCTCACACAAAATGTGAAATGCAAAGTTAAATGCAATGTCAGAGGCTGTATTTTTGTGAATGATATGGTGAGGTTTACTAGCTCAGAAATGCTTGCCCTGGTTATGGATTTTCACTGAACCATAAGCAATGTCATTTTGAACTAGAAGAGCCCAAGAATTTATAGAGGTTGGTAGTTACCAGATGTGCCTCCATGCCTTTTTCTGAAGCTATAAAGCAAAACTCAACCCAGCATGATGAATTTTCCAAAATGAAAAGCCTTGAGAAGCTTTCCATGCAGAGCTCAAAAATAAAAATTTTAAAAGGTAGGCACAGGAGACTCCACAGACACTATGGGTGATTGTCTGAGTGCCAAGAATGATGTTGTGGGCTTCCTTTTAGGTACTCATCAGCTTTGATAGAAATTTCCAGAATTAATCTAGCCCTTTCTCAAGGACTAGGCATGCTGCTAAGTCATAGATCTTATACCATTAAATTGGAAAAATGAAGAAAGAGTTGCCTACTCAGTCACTCTAGCATCTTTGGAATCACTTTTTTTGTAAACTGGAAAGAAATGGTTAGGTTCTTGTACACTAAATATGGAGGGAAAGTTACAGCAACTGAACAAGCAAGTCTATGTAAAGTGTTTAAACCTGTGCTAGTGCTGTGTATTCTTCCTTACTTGGGCTAACACCATCTGTCCTTTCTTCTCTCCCTGCTTCCTCAATCTGTTCTCTCAAAACAGCTTGCAATTACCTGTGCTCAGCCATCTCAAGCAAGTTACCATCTTTCCTTTTACAGAAGTTTAAACCCAATTCAGAGCACAGCAGCTAGAGCAAAGATAACAGGCAGCTTTCCTCCTGCTGCCAAGCTACAACCTTCTAACATCAGATAAACAATGTTACAGTACACTAAAACAAAGCAAATGTTTGTGTAATTCATATTATCACATTACCAAAATTAAAAATGTCTATCAAGGTACACATAGGTAGCAGAAATGTGTGTATGATGTGTGACCAACCAAATCCTAGATATTTAAATATCTAAATATCTAAAAGAACCTGATCAGAGAAAATTGGACTATGATGGTAAGCGAGGGTAGAGGGGAAGGCATCTAATAAAGCTGTACAAAAATATCTAACNACCAAAATTAAAAATGTCTATCAAGGTAAGCATAGGTAGCAGAAGTGTATGATGTGTGACCAACCAAATCCTAGATATTTAAATATCTAAATATCTAAAAGAACCTGATCAGAGAAAATTGGACTATGATGGTAAGCGAGGGTAGAGGGGAAGGCATCTAATAAAGCTGTAAAAAAATATCTAACCACAAAAAAAGCCTATTAGAAGAGTCACTTGGCAGCCTGAACTGCACTTTCCCAACATGAATAAGTGGATATTCTCCCCCTTTTATGCATGTGTATTTTGAAAAATTGTATGCAGTAATGTGAATGTTCTAGACTTGGTATTTTTGGTGACTAAGATGTCAGATACTGTCCCGTTGAGAGTTCAAGAGCTTAGTGATTTAGATGTCTGTAACACCAATGTTCTTTGTGGACATCTGTTTGGTGGACTTCACTTGCTTCACCTTCAGAGCTAGAGTGATTTGCCAAAGTTGAGGACCTTGTGTTATTCCACGTCTCAGACATTGAAACTGAAGCAAAATGTATATTGAAGGAACTAAAGATACACTTCAAAAGAAGAAATTCACCTATTCAGTCCTGAACAATAGTAGCTGTTACAACAGCTTGCATAGGATTTGACAGGTATGATGTGTGTATGCAGATAATTCTTCTTCTTGCCCAGAGTGGCAACAGCAGTTGACTGATACTTCCTGCCATGTCCATTGATTTTATTTTGGTTGTTTGTTCCAAATTTGTTTAATGTGCTAATTCTGAGTTCAGTTTGAGGTTTTTGTCCACATGTTGGTAGGGAGTGAGGATAGATGATTAAAATGGTGATTAAAAAGCAGCTATGAAAACCAAAACTTCAGTTAATCTCTGCTTTCTAAATAATGAGAAGCATGTAATAAAAAAAACATGCTTTCTCAGCATGTAATAAAAAATGTTATTAGCAGTTCAATGAAATGTGTTGAAGAAAAGCAGGCAGATTGCAGTCACCAAAACATTGGAAACCACCCCTAAATTTAAATCCGAGCAAAACAGAATTGCTTGTTTGGCATGTTCCATACTCAGCATGATGTGAACAGATTTTTGCATTAGATGGATCTTTGCACTTGGTATAACTAAGGGAAGTTGTGTTTAAGCAGGAAAGTGGAAAGCAGTTTCTTTGCAGGACCAAGTAAGACAAATCTGCTGGAATAAAAACAATTGTAAGAATGACTACACTGAGGTGTTGAATCTTTTGATATTACCTGCATAAGGCTACTAATTATCAGAAAAGTCATCAAAAAGTAAGCATTTATCACTAGCACTTCATCCATTGCTAACCCTTAAGTGCCAATTTTCAGGGGACACATACAAAGCTTGACTTTATTTGCTTCTAAAGTTCAGGAACTTGTTTGAGTTATGGATTAGGGTTTGCATGCAGATGGCTAACCCTGACCTGTGGCACCACTAACAAGGTAACAACATGAGGAATTTCAGGTTGCTGCAGAATAAAAAGGCAGACTTGTGTGCAGATGACCCGCCTTCACCTGTGGCATCACTAACAAGATGGTGACATAAAAATGTCAGGATACTGTAGACAACAAAAGGTGGGGAATGGGGGGCAGTTATATAAGCAGAATTAATATCCAGCACAGAAATTCATAGGCTATTCATACCATAAATACCAGATCATGGTAGAAAATCAACCAAATTAGCGCCACTGGAAAAAGGAGAAATGGGCATGTTCTGTATGTGGGAAGGGATGGAGGTGATACAGTGAAATTATCTGAGAGCTGAGATGAAAAGTACTATAGAGTTAAACAAACCTTTTGATTAAGGTGGTTTAAGAGTCCCTTGTTGAAAGTCCTGTATCTGATAAATGTACTCTGGAGCAGGACAATACGTCTGTTTTTTTTTCCAGCTGCACTTGTGTATGACTTATTTCCAAGGTTGGAGGGGCCTGAGATGCTTTCCCCAGTGCTGGCAAGGGAACACCTAGAGGGGGTTTTTTTGCCATCCTAACACTTATTCATTTTATGATACCTTGTAGTTTTCCCAAATTTCAGCTTAGACTTCAGTGTTCCCCAGGTGAATGTGTGCCCATCTGTCTAATGTGCCAAGAATCTTTTATGTCCCCTTACTAGTACTGCTCTTGCTCTTTCCTGCTGGTACAAATAATATTTTCTGTCAGCTTAATTATTATAATCAAATTAAGCTCTGAGCAGTTCTTTACAATGCATATATTGATATATTGATATATATTTATATATGTATGATAAAAATATTATGTTACATTAATATAGAAATAAATTTTGTAATAAAATAATTTTACTTTCTATAGTATAAATANTGTATATATATAATTATATTTAATAATAGTAATAATAATAATAACAGCAACAATAACCACAAAAGCAACAATAATGCAATGCAAAAAGATAACAAAAAAAAAGAGAGTAATAAAACTCCAGGAAGGTGCTTGATGCAAGAAATCACTGCTCACCACCTACTGACCAATACCCAGCCTGTCCCAGAGCAGTGATGGAGCCTTCCCAGTTTATGTACTGGCCATGATATTCTATGGTGTGGAATATCCCTTTGGCCAGTTCAGGTCAGCTGTCCTGGCCACGCTCCCTCCCAGATTATTGTGCAGCTGCTCACTGGCAGAGCCTGAGACACAGAGAAGTCCTTGAATTAGAGTGAACACTGCTCAGCAACAACTGAAACATCAGTTTGTTATCAACATCATGATCATATTAAATCCAAAACACGGCACTGTACCAGTTGCTAGGAAGAAAATTAACTTTATCCCAGATGAAATGAGGACATTGAACTATTTTCTTCCTTTTAAATTGCTTAATATGTTAAGACAAAATAACAGTCTTCCTGTTCCTTAAGGGGATTCCTATTAAGAATCATTTTTTTTCCTCCTTTGAAGTTTGCCTACACTTTTGGGCAGTATAGTTGAGAACTGGGATTTAAAAAGATGGGAAATAAAGAACAGAGATGTTAAATTTTTACTGTTGATTGAATTTGTGGTTTCATAGCTTATGAAGTGTTATGTAAGTGACATGCAGATAAGAGGGCTACAAACATTTTGGGTCAGGCTTACCTAGAAATTGTGGATTTAGCTGTTTTTATTCTCACACTGATATGAGTTACACTGTTCTGTGAAACAAATTCTGGAGATTCAAATCTTGAGAATGTACAGCAAAATTTGGTGCATAATGTGAAGCACTCAAATTTTCAAAATATTTACTCTGTTGTAATATTTATTCTGTTCTAAAAAAATACATTTTTATTTGGTTCTATTAGCACTGATGTGTAGTCTGTATAATGGGAAGCTATATTTCTCATTGTAAGTCTTTAATTTGTATTTATAGCCACAGAAAGAAAAACTACTTGATATTCACCTTCAGGTAGATAAAGTTTGGTCTTTATGTGCAAGGCTCCACTTGTATTTGCTGCATGGAAAGAGGCTCAGTTTTCAGTTTCAATGTGTGCCATCAAGTAGAGTGGTGAGGGGTAATTTACCCAGTACTGATGGTTAAAGTTTGAATGCACTTCTTACTCTGAAAAGTCTGAAATTTTCAGTCAGTCTGAGCATGAAAGTAGGTGAAAACTTGAGGGTATGCTATCACTTGAGTCAAATTCAAAGTAATGTTAAATCAGGCTGTAAATCTATGAGGATTTTGGAGGGATGGGGTGGGTGGTGTTCACATTTTGGTTATGGTAGAGTGCATTGAAGTTTGTGTATGTTAGAAAACTTGCTGCTGAAATTGCACAGGTTCTATAATGAATATTTTTTAGGCTCAGTTTTCAAAAACTCTTAGTGAAATGCTATAAATTGGACTAAAAGAAGTCAAATAAATTAAAAAGCAAACCTTGATGGTTTTTAGGGATATTACTGTCTTCACAAGACAGTTTCTTTGGATAATTCTGGTTATATATACAAAAACTTACTGCAAATTTCTCAGCATTAGACATCTACAACAAAAAGTGTTCAAACAGAAGCAGAACACATTTAGTAGGGAAAGGAATAATACTGAAGTAATTTTTTCATTCATTTTGCCTCATGAAAGAATAATAAGTTATCTTGGAAGCAACCAACCAACCCACAGCCCCTTCAAAAATTGTTTTGTTCACAAAAGTCATTAATTATTATAAACTTAATTATATAATATATAATAATATATATAACAATATATGTAACAATATATATATTATACAACAATAACTTCACCTGATCTAATGTAAGACTGTCTGAGTGAGTCAATTATGCTGAATCCAAGTGTTGAAAATTCACTTACTCCTCAGACATACTAGTCACAGCATAGCTGAGGTAGTTTGCCTGTAGATGTGGGCTGAACAAAATAACCCTGCTGGTGGGACAGCATCCATAAAAAGTTATTTGCATATAGCAAACACTGAGTATTTGCAGAGAAGACATTAGGGAATAAAAGCATCCTGCTGCAGTAATTCCCTCCATCTAAGCCAGCTGAGTTGTAGCTTTGTTCATGTTGAGAGTTAAATAAAATTTTACAGGAAATGAATTTTTTTTTTGCACCAGTTGTTCTTGGAAATAGCCAACAGAAGTGCCTGCTCTTTTCCTGATCACCATCTAATGTGCAATATTTCCTCCTTTCTCTGGCTTATACACTGCTTTAACAGAAAGGAATGCTTACAATCTCCTTAACAAAATAGTCCATTAACCCATGTTAGTACAAAGCAGGAGAGCAGCTGCACCAGTTTTCTTACAGGTGGTGCTCCTGTCAAGGTAAGAAGGGAAAAGGCTGAATGCTTAATCAGAGTATGAATACTGGTGTCCTCAGATATTCTGGATGGTTCATGACAATGAAAAACAGAAGACTCATTTTCATCACTGCACAAAATTAGCTATGTAATGTCTATTGTTTTCTAATTTCTCAGTCATCACTCTAGAAATGTAATCGCAGGTGTCTCATTCCTATGCAAGCAGATGTGGAAGCTCGTAATCAGAATTGCAACCTGAAGGAATGAGTTCTCAGATCTTTGGGTTGCCAGGGAAACTACATTCTCAGTCTGTGTATGTTTACAACAGCTTCCTTTTCAAAGCTGTCTAAATTTCATGTTGTGGCACTTGGGGCCAGACTATGATAGAGAAATAGTAATATATGTCTACTAAATGTTATCATTGATTTTTTAAATTATATCTACAAAAATAGGTTCTACATTCTGTCTCCAAGTATGTATGATTTTAGGAGATATGTGACAAATCTAGGAAGTATTTAATATATATTTTGATCCTTCTGGCTACTTTTCTGTGCTGCACTTATAAATCAGTCTCCTTTAGTGTAGAGTTAGGTATGGCCTGCATATCTAAAGAGGTACTTCTCAACAAAAAGTTTTTTCAGCAGAAACTGTATTTTTTCTCCTCCAAACAGTATGTTTTTCCTGATTACTTTGTGGCACAAAAGCAGGATCGGTGCTATTGAATCATGCTACATCAATGGGGACTCTTTAGATCTAGGGAACTGTCTTTTACATGAGAGAATTTGGCAATTTCTTTATAATAATCAAAATCTTGGTGGCATTC
Organism: Promerops cafer; assembly: GCA_013398275.1. Classification (NCBI taxonomy): domain Eukaryota; kingdom Metazoa; phylum Chordata; class Aves; order Passeriformes; family Nectariniidae; genus Promerops; species Promerops cafer. The sequence goes on from VZSE01015514.1 coordinate 1,676,170, forward strand.
CTAAATTCATGTACTCTGACTAACATTTAGAGCTTTCTTTAATGTACTTGTCCTAATGTCCTATTTTTCCCTTCAGGATCATAAAGTTAGATTTCAGAGAGTAAGAAAGTCCAATTTCCAGACAAAAGTATCAGACATTTTTTTTTAATTAGTCAATGAATTAATTTTCAAAATCTTATCTCTAAAATGTATATGGATAGTGACATAGTATTAAATTTGTGCTTCTCCATGGAGGCAGCTGGAATGACCCACTGCCTTTCTTCTGCACCACTTGTGAATCAATGCAGTTCTTCAGATTCAATATAGCAAAAGCACCTGTCTTGTGCTGGTACATGGTGTGCATGCAGCCTATTTCTAACTAATTTTCTTCACAGCAGCAGCAATCTTATTCACATTATTTCCTCCTGGGCTATGAAATACAGAAACATTTGCTTTTTCATCTTCTGTGAAGGCCTATCATCACTAATATTTATTATTTTTTAGGTTTGGTAATTTAAAAAAAAAAAAAACATAATAATTGGGCATTTTATCTATAAAGGCAGCTTGCAGGAAGCTATCTGGAAGATTCTGTTGTGCAGAGGCTCAAAAAACCAGTCAAATCTGGACAGCATAGAAGATCCATCAGATTTCTTGTCTCTGAATTATTTCTCAACAGAATGTACTATCAATAATACCATAAATAAAGTAAATAGCTTGAGCAAAAAATATAATTTTTAGAAGTCCCACAGGAACACTAATTCTCTTTAAATGTGAATCAAAACTGACATAGGATTTAAAACCAACAGGCGCCCGTGGCAAGGAAAAGAGTCATCATGTGAATTAGTGACAAGAGCTAGGATTTGGAGCACTTCAGTTTGAATAACGTTCATGTAGCTCAGTAAGAGAAACTATTACTGAACTGAAGGTAATTGCTATGGGCATTGCAAAAATGTAATGTATTCCATATTTGTAAAATTAATAAAAAAATAACATCATATATATATAAAAAGACTGAAAATTAAAGGGTTTTAACAGCCTGGGCGCCAACTGCAGTTCAAGTTAGTTTAGCCTCTTGTATAAAGTTCTGAGGACATTGAAAAGACCATAATTAATCAGTGACAAAATAGGTGAAATTGCTAATAGCTGTTTCTTCTTCCATTAGTGAAACAAATCCAGAACTTTACAATAAAATGTTATCAAATGATAGATTCAAAGCAAAATACAGCAATTCAGAGTCTGCATGAAAAGGTAGTATATGGAGATGTATGTGGTGTTTGTCATGTTTTATGTTTCCTGGTGTTTGATGGGAAAAGGAAAAAAAAAGCAAAATTTAATTATTCTTCAAGAGCTTGTTGAGGTGGGCAGTATTTGTATTGTATGAGCTGGCACAACTGTGATGCTGCTCTGTTAGCATAGAGGAAGATCTTGGGTGAGTGAATCAGTAGACCTGCATCTGGAAATGAATGAATTATAAACTTACCAAGTGATCTGGATCTGCCATTTGTTAATTTGAATTTGGAACCCAGTAGCCAGTAAACTGATTTTTTTGGGAAAAAAACCCTTCATACTTAGATGAGTAATTATGATGAGATTAATGGCTAGATCATAATAAAGCTGATTCTTTCCTACTTTTTTTTTTTTTACCTGACAGATCATACAAATAATTAGTTCAAAGAATTCTTTGGTACAGTGGTCTCAGAATTTGCAATATGTGCCCAAGTCAGTGACCCTGGAGGACTATTAAACAAGTGCATCTTACTGTGATGTTGTGCTAATGTCTTTAAAACATTTGAGAAATTGAAACAGTTTATGGAGGAGTTCTGTAGTGTGGGAAGTATGTTAATACATATTTTAATCTTTTTGTTATGTGAATATTGGCTTGAATGGGTGAAGAGGCTCACACAGGAGCTGAGAACAGCAGCTGGAATGATGTGCAGAAGCTGCTGACAAACAGAGTCTGATCTGTACCATTAGACTGGCTCTGTACTGGCTGGGAAGAATCCTGCAGTGAGTCACAGATGAATGAAACATTATTGTATATTTTAGCTCATATTTTAAGGGCGTTAACAAGGTGATTTGAGAGAAGAAAAACATAGGTTTGTTGATATCACAATTATAAACCTGCTCTTGCGGCTTGCACTGTTGAAGGGATGGGGTATTTATATTTCTGTAATCTAATAGTGGGAAAGAAAATCATCATGCACCAAATGGTTGATACTGAACAATATTCAGTACTTTGACTGTTGAGTAGTCCAGGTCACTCCCTACTTTTGTGCCCTGTGTTACAGCCTGTATGTCCAGATAAGAGACTTAATTTTCTGAATTTCAGCTTGACTAACTCCCTGAATATCTGGCCTGTTTGAAGTAAAAAACCTAAATTCCAATTTTAAGTTATATTTATCCATCTTTTAAAGACTCATTTTCAGAATTTCATTTTCACTTCCCAATAGTGTCTCCCTACAACACCCCTCAAAACCAAAAGGTGTAGTGCACCAATAAATTTGCTGCCCTCTGTTGAAAGTAATCTTTTCAAATCAGTTGTTGTATTGCTTTTTCCTCCATTCCCTTTCTCACTTTCAAAGTTCTCATGATAGTTATTTGAGATAAGTAAAGCTCCTTACTAAAGGCAACATTTATTTCAAGTCCCATCCTGTAAAGAACATGATGCATTAACAGCTTAAAATCTGTCATACCTTTCTTCAATTTGTTGGTATGTATTTGCCATTCTGTTTTCAATCACCATGTAAGATTTTTGAACTGCTTCATGTATTCTACACAGGAGATGAGTGATGAGAGCTTGAAAGAAGAAAGAGGGGGAAATGCCTTTAGGAATACTGATATAGTAAAAAAAAAAAAAAAAANTCAAGTTCACAGCACTTGAGTGTACCTAGCTCCTAGCCAAAATACACACTTTTATTTGGAGAGGAATTGCACAGACCAGCTGTTGGTTTGTCTCAGCACCTCTTCTGCTTAAATGAAATACACCCCTAATATGCACCCTGCTGTCGGCAACACAGATACCAGTGACTCTACCATACTCAAGAGTGAATCTCCTCAGGCTTCTTCTTTACTGTCTTTGACTGAGGCTAGAGGGATATTTTTGTTGTTTGGGATTTTTTTAAAGTAAATTGTCATTATTTTAGAGTGGACTACGTCCATGGAGTAAGAAATTTATTGTACACTGGTCTATGCCATTGAGGCCTCTTGAGACAGAATTTCCTATGGCTTCTATTATTTGGCAAACAAGTCTTGTTTATTTCAGATTAGTCAACTAATTAGTCATCTTCTCAAGTCGTGTTTTATTAGAAGCAATCTGAGTTTGTTACCAGAGTGAGATGTTCTCACATTAATTCAATGTTCCCCCACCTGTAATTCAACAGGATTTTGAGTCTTATTCATTCTTAATTCCTGGGTATGAACTTCGGAAAGGAAAATATTGTTTCCAGAGAAAATGAGAGTGCAAAGGACAATGAACAAAGTTTGTCATAAACTTTAATGGAATACTAGAAACAAGGTGAGGTATCACCATTCTGTTCTGTCCCTTAGCTATAGTGTAGCACTGCCCTTGTGGATTTTTTTTACCATTCAGGACCTGCAAGGTCATTTGCCTTTTAAATTAATGACAGATAAGCTTCTGCACACTTTCAGTAGGGCAAATGTGCTCCAATGCTAAACCACCACTTAAAGGCTAAAACCATGAACTGTCACACCAGTCTTTCCCTTCAGAACTGCAGTTGGCAATAAGTGTAAAATTATTGAGAAACTGGTCATGTTTCTGAGAACTCCAAATTCTGGTCTGTTATTTTCTGCTGCTTCAATAGCAGATGTTGCAGTGTTTGCCATTATTAACAGAGTCAGTCCTAGATATCTTGGTTTCGATTTGATTATATGAATAAAAAGCTTTTCAAGTAGGGCTTTATATCAAAATATTGCTTTAAGTAAATAAGGTGCAAAAAATGGCTCTCTCTTCTCTCTGATTACAGAAGTGTTAGACTTCTTAAGAAGTATGAGAAGTTATTAGTTGTTCTTAGCACTGCAGAATATACTTCTGTAGAAAGGCTACAGATATAAATGGGTATTATAAAATCAATTTCAGTGGGATGCCGAATGATGTTTTACTGTTGAGTCAGACAGGAAAATGTTGACATAGTGAAAATGCCCTTTGCAATGCAAGGACTCTTTATTAATGCTTCATTCTTTATGGAAACTGCATTAAAAGGTCATGGATTGAAAAAAGGAAAATAGAGTAAGACATTACCTTGTTGCTGTATCAATGAATCGTGATCATAGAGTAAATGTGCATTTTCCTGTGTTTTTTTTCTGACTTGCATTGTTACGTTTGATTGAAAGGTAACTATGGAGATACTGAAATAGAAATTTTTTGTAGAAGGGCAACTCAAAGATGCATGGAGAGCTCCAATATTTTACTGGTTCAAAGTGATTCTAAAGCTAAACCTAAAATTATTATGGGAGTGTTTCTGCTTGAGGCGATTTCTTCTGTAATTTTTTTTTCCCATTCATTTCTATTTCTTCTGGCATGTCGTCAAGAATGAAGAGAATATGTCCAGCTTAGATAAGAATTCTACAGGTCATCTTATGGACAAAGAATTCTGCTCTAGTAGACTTGGCAGAATGATATTGGAACTAAGACCTCACTCCCCAAAACTCTTGTAGATTAAGATGGCCTAAGTAACCTGATAGTTTCAATGCTTCATACTACATTCAATACAGGAAAAAAAATCTGCATTAAAATAATTGTTTCTATAAGATAGAACTGTATTTTTTTCTAATCCCAAAATTCTAAGAAAATTAAATTAACAGTTCTTATGTTCAGAATACTGAATAAAGTTTGCTTTCTTACCTTTTGTGCAGGTTAGCTTAAACACAGAAAGATGTCCAGTGCAAATAGGCTTTTTTCCCCATGTGTCTATTTATTCCCTTAACCTGCTGGATTAATTAGGTGGATAGGTATTAAGTATCCCAGAAGTGGTGGAACTGGAACTGCCATCATAAAATGATGTTGGTAGTGCATTTGTCTTCTATTATATTCTGTGGGAATAAGATGGAAAAATTACACTTCTATCTCAGGGTATTTTCTCTTCCAATGTACGTTTTAAAGGCCAACATCAGCGTTGCCTTGGAACAGTGGGATTTTGACATACACCTGGAGAGGGTAGTTTTGGGAGTCAGTTTGAATTCAGCTAAAGATTAGAAATCCTTGTTATGTTTGGGGTCATAAAAGTCATGGAAGGCAAGGTGCTAGGAACAACTGTCTTTGTAGCTGCTGACATAAGCACATTTACGTTGAATATTAATTATTCCTAAATTTGCCTGCTTAATTCCAGTTTCTTCTCCGAGTAATGAGAAGGACTGTATGCAAAATGTAAACAATCCTTGCATGCTATGTCCAAACTGTTATATTTTCAAATACATAGAACTTCTGTAGTCTGAAGTAACCATTAAAAAATGCCTTATCTCAAGGTCATCCCTATTCCGTCATCCTATTCTCAGGTCAGATTAGCAGCTTGTGAACTTGAATGAACTGTTTTGAGTTGAGATAACCTGATTTGAACTGACTGCATTTGTACTCTCACCATGTATCAGATTTTAACAGATGAAAAAGAATTTTATAAGATGACTTTGCAATGCTGAAATTGCCCGAAGGAAATTTTTAGTTGTTAAATTTGGAAAAAAAAAGCAAACAAACCAACTATGTAAGTGTGAACCTTTCCCTTAGTATCCCCTCTTTTCTTTGGAAAATGATATAAGACATAGAAGTCACATTTAAGCTTTGAAAATGTAGTTTAGGAAAGAAAAAATGGAGTCTGATCTCAATGGAAATGCAAACTATGAGTGTAGATGGCATGTGCTGTTGCAGAGCAACTGGATTTTCAGCCTGAATGCTTGAGAGTTGTCTGTTTACAGTAGCATAACAAGCTGCCAGGTGTCCTTCTGTTATTTTTTTCCTTAAAATCATCCATGCATTTCTTTCTTTCTCTTTGCCTCCATGGTTGTTTTTCTTTTTTTTTTTTTTTCTTTCTGCCATGTATCCTAGAGACGTATCTTCTTCCCCCTTCCCTGTCTTACAGTATTTTCTGTCAGCAAACAATGACATTGTAAATCTTGGGTCGATATTTCTACCAGAAATACTCCTTACTTTCTGGTCTAGAAATTAATATCATGCCATGTATAAATAGAAGAGTTTCCTAAGTTGATTTTTATTCACTACTGAGACAAACTGTACAAACAGACTTCTTTCAGGATGACTCTGATGTGCCATGCTCTTTCTTCCCTAGCTGTGCATCATGACATGTATTCTCTGCAAATTAATTTCCCAATGCAAACAGGGTTTTGTGTGTGGCAATGTAAATGAGCATAATCTTCTATGTACAGTAACAAAAAAGATGACTCCTCTACTGAACAGAAGTATTTTTCCAAGGATGAGGAGAGTGAGTACTTGTTAACTGTAGCTATGACCTTGCTTGATGGATCAGAATTTGAGTGAGAATAGTGTTTAATGAATAATAATAATAAAAAAGGTTTCTTGTGGTTTAGCTCTTTTCCTTTACTAATGAAGATTTATAAAATAGCACTATTAATAAAGTAAATGAAAATAGAATATTGTATTTCTTCCTCTGCTTTGTTCTATAGGCTTTCTGATACTGTTTTTCTTTTCCAGAATTTTGGTAAAGGTTTTCTTCTGTTTGACTGCAGAGAAAGGGGTATAAATCCACTATTTAATAGGGTTTTTAACAGAAATGAGTGGTAGTCCCTGCCAAATACACTTTTGGTATTTTCCTAACTATTGGACATCATAATGTTTTCATGAGCATCTATGTAAAAATTTTGGTTCTCTTAGCAAAAAACCACATCTTGGTTTTGAAGAGACCATTTTTCCTGGTATAAGTTTTCAGGCTGTATTAAAAAATTGCAAAGACAACACATTTTGACATTCTTTTATTATTGCTACAATACTTATGAAAATTAATTTTAATTTTAACAACTTATAATAATAAGGTGATGAAATAATTTAATTTCCCATAAAATAGATCCTTCTCTAAGCAGTCATTAACTGTGCTCTCCTTTCCCATGTATTTCCTCTGATTAATATTTATGAATCATTTTATACAGAGTGGTGTTCAAGATCCAGGAAGAGAGGGTGAAAACAGAAGGAGAAAAGGGAATAACTACAATGAAGGCTTTTTGGATTTTATTTTTTTTGTGAAAACAGTGAGGGGACATATGACAAATTTAATGGCCTGGCACTGTAGGAAGAACCACTGAAAACCTTCCATAAGAAAAACACTTTCTGATTCTGAGGAAATGTTTTGATGGGAATACATTGATTTTTTTCTCTGCTCTTGGGAGATACTGGCCAACCTGTTTGTTTGTCAGTTTTCATGCCATGCTGCTCCCCTGTGCTGTCAGGGGAGCAGGAGGGTCCTGCCAATGCTCTCTGTTTCTGTTTGAACCTAACTACACAGTGACCCAGTTCATGACTTCTAGGCAGCTTTCTCTTCAGCCTGCTCAGTTTCCCAAAGAAATGTCTCTTTAATGAGTTGGAGAGTCCTGCACAGCTATGTCCATCATTCAGTCACCCCATAAATCACTTGCATCCCATTATATCTAGTCTCACTGTGAAACTAGCAGTTAGCTGAGTTTCATTTCACTGACGTGTTTGTATAAGTATTTCTAGAGTTTTATGACATAAAAAATGTATGTACTGAGACTCATAAACTCAGAGGTGGTTAATGTCTCCTCTTCTCACCAGATTGTCCAGAAGGAATATATCTGCCCCATAAGTGCCCTGACAAGCTAACTCATAACAGAGGCCACTTACTGAGCAGTTAGCACTTCAAAAGCATTTCTTCATGTCACCAGCATTTTGCCAGGTGGCCTCACACTAGCAGGGGACTCCTGAGTCGATATCCTGATCACATCCTGATCACAAGGGTGTTCTGGTTTATAGGAAATGTAGAAGGATATATGCACATTAAGTAGAATTCCAGCAAAGATTCTTCAAGTTAGATGTTGCAATTTGGGAAGCAGTTGCAGAAGGATGTTATGCTTTCTTATGAATGAGACTTGAATGAGACTTCAGATCTAAGAAACACAGAATCCCTCTCATCCCCTCATAGCTAAATGAAGCACAGAAAAAATTTTAGAAATGAACCCCAAAGTGGCTAATGATGTATATTCTTTCTTGACTATTTCATGTCCTGTTTTTCAAATTAAGGGAGTTTTTTTTTTTTCCTTTAATTTTATGTTTTAGAGAATAAAACACCTTTGTGATTTTATTTTGCATCTTCTGTGATATGACAGAATTTCTAGAAAATTATAAAATAACAGTAAATTCTTCTCCTGGGAAAATGATGAGAAGCACAGCCCTTTCCTTGGTGCAGCAAAGATCTCTTGTGCTTTTGATGTATAGCTGTAAGAAGATCCTGACTGTGTCCTCTCCTGCACTTCCCAGGGTAGCTGAAGAGAGCAGGTAGCTGAGAAAGCTTCCTTGGTCTTTCTTCTCCAGATTGATCTAAACCAGCTCTGTAAGTGTCTCCCCATGGGTTGTGTGCTCCACCTGCCCTCGTAGCTGGGCACTCATTGCAGCTTGGTAATGCCCTTGTTGGCACAGGGGACCCCAGCAGGGACCTGGGCCAAAGACCCTGGCTGCGCCTGTGCGGTGATGCTGGGCTTCAGGAGCTCATCTCCACAGGGCAGCTGTGCTGGTCCTGAGCCCTTCATCCTCCCTGATACTGCACAGCCTGCTCACTTACTCCTGCAGCTTCATACTGAGGATTTTGCTCTTTTGAGCAGGAGCTCCTGGCCTGGCTCTCTCTTCCATTGACCCTCTTTTGTTCTTCATTTGCTGGGACTCCCTGCCTCTTCTTCATCCAATTTTTTTCCAGGTGAGGGGTGAGCTGTTGACAAACAGAGGCAATTGTCTCTAATGAGGTTCTTTTAGATGTTCCACAAGGACATTTTAACATTTACTGTCAAATTTACTAATGTGATATATTTTGCATGACATGGATTTTTTATTTAGCAGAGGCATACAGCAATGCACACCATAATATAGTAATTGCAATAAATAATTTAATGGTGATAGGAATGTGACTCCTATTCTCAATCTCTGTGTCCTGATGCTGGGTATCTCCAGTCACGGGCAAGGAGTATGTGGTTGAAGTCATCACAAATTTGTTTTTTTTCAAAGACTCTTTTATTAGTTGTCCAGTTTTATATTTTATGCTGGGCTGAGCCATATACACACTTTCCCCTGCACACACCAGGTTGGTCATACACTAGAAGGACATTGCTCTCTACTCATTATCTCAGGGGAGGCAGTTTATAGAAACTGATCATTCACTGGAGCAGCCAAATATCCAAAACAAAGGTGGCCCTCCAGTTCCCCCTTGATCTAAGTTCATCCTGCTTTATAATTGGTGATCATTCTTGACATTCTTCCATTTGCTCGTAAAAAAGGTTTTGAGCCTATCACTCAGCAAAAGCATAACTGCTAGGAAGCAGTGGAAGTATTTTAGTGTTTTGCCTGTGTTTAACTTCCACTCAGTCCTACCCACACAAAAAAAAAGAAAAAAGTTATTTTGCTATCAATTTGTCAGATCTTTAATAAAGGGTGGTGCAGAATACATTCTTCCTTTCTCTTTCTAGGAGCTTTTTCTTTTATGTGTCTTGGACTTCTTTTCCATTTTATTTTTGGATTATGTGTTCAGTATTCAATGTGTACTTTTTAGTGTTGCAGCAGTTATAGTCAGTGAAGTAGTGAGGACTTAATGAATTATAGATGACTGTTACATCCAAGAATCTTAGATGAATAATAGTATTACTGGATAAAATTCAAGTCAGAAATTGTGTTCCAATAAATGAACTGAAGTCTTGTATCTGCCAAGAATGTGAAATAGCATCCAAATACCAACTTAAATAATGTTAAGAAATCAGTCTACAAGAAAGTTTGTAAAAAGGAAGGTGCACTAACTAAAGAGAAGATGTTTTGCAGCTGCAGTTTTGTCCATTACTTTTGAAAGTGATGGCAGTGCAGTTGAAATGACTGTAATTAGTATAGTTACCTAATTGTTATTCCTTTTTGTCTCACCCTGAGATGAGGCTGTTCACTGCCCTGGAAGTATATAGTACCCACAGCTCCAGTGCAAGGCCTATTCTCAGACATATTCTCACAAACTAATAGCTCTTTTGAGATACATATTACAGAGCTCATTGAGTTTAGGGCTGTTCATGTTTGTTTTAGTCAAATCCTAGCCATGAATAATTAGTAGTTAGACGTAGGTTTCTACTGTGATTTTTAGCTGCACAGTTTGTGCAGGATTAAAAAACTGTGCAAGTTGTGATGGGCTGTTGATTGTGTGGGAACATGAGAAGGGGGGAGTGTTTGAATGGATCTGTGGCTCAAATTATAAGACATAATAGGTGTGACCTATTATTAGTGATTTCTGAGTAAAATTGCAAACAATGATATACTAACATGGAAACAGAGACACAGATTTACAAAGTGATATCTTTCCAACTGGATATTTATAGAAAAAACTATAATCAAAACTGAAAATTTTGCATGTTCCTTTTATTTATTAGTCTCTACAAATTTAGTTATGATGTTGAAAGAAGTAGAACAGAATTTAAAAAATTAAAAACAAAGAGATAGGGAAATTAGAAAAATCTCAAAACCATGTATATTATACAACCACACGTAGGACAGTTACTAGGGAACTACGCAGACTGAAATGAGTGAATGAATGAATTAAAGCTGTTGGATTCTGTTACTGCTGGTCTGATCCCATATTTAATGCTTTCATGAATTTATAATGTTTTCTATGGGAGGACTCGCCTTAAGGCTGGTTCACTCACCAAAGTGACAACATAGTGTGTAAAACGACCTCTCGCCAATGCCTTGTTGCAGGAACAACAGCGCTTTGAAATTTTGCCTCTGGGGAAGTTATAATGGTTTTTCAGAGGATTTGTAGAAGCAACTTGTACTCGGCTTCTTGGCCTGACCATCCTCAGGTGGTATCACCACCTCATTTTAAACTGGCCTGCCGGAAGCCCACACGTGTCATTTACTCAGTTTTTGTTCTACTACCCATTTTATCTGGGAGCTCTTTGCAGAAGGCTAAGCTGGGTGAATTTTTGCATGTTATACCCTGTGTTTGTATAGCTGAGAAATGACTCACATCTCTCAGCTGCACCAGCTGTTAGGTGGCTGTAAAAGCTTAAATGTATCTTGCTGCATTCGAATCTAAACGTGTGCAAATTCATGACTGCAGTTGCCAGCAGAGTGCTGTGCAATAATGGCAGCACAGACAGCTTGTTCCAAAATGCCCTCTTGACTGTAGCCTTCCTTCCAACACAGAGCTGCCTTCTACGCTTCTCCTATTCTTGGGCATCTTTGAAGTTGGTCACATATTGCATCTGAACTGCCCTATGTGAGCATTTTTGCAACTTCCTGCTGTATCACCAATTTCCTGGTGGAGGTCCTGAACTCCTGGTGTATTTTCATTGTCATTATCATAAAATAATTGGCAGACCCTAGATGAAACCATGTATGTCTGCTTGGTGCTTGAAGCATAACCCTGTGCTAAACAGTCTGGCTGCATGCACATTTTAATGTTATCAGAAAATTTTACATTGTTTTTGGGAGAGATGCGAGTTACATTGGTGGAATACCATGAGAATCTGAGTACATGTGCATTTGTTGAAGTCTCTGCAGTCAGAATAGTTTGATTGACATTTTCCCAAATCACATCTCAGAATTTTTTTCCTTTTTATATTTAAAACATTGTAGTAGATAAAACATTGAAACAAGTATGATAAAAGCTTTAAGTTGGCTGATTACTTAAATGTTGTATGGAATATTTATTTTGAATGTTCATTTTTAAACTGTGGTACTATTTCTGTTTTTTATAGGGAGTAGTAAAATTCTCTACAGTTTTGCATGTGTGTCTTCAACAGCATTAGTGAAATCTATACTGGAAAGCAAAGTCTCTCTCTTTTTCATATACATACCTTTTTTTGATGAGTAAAACTGCTACAGATATACAAGAAAAAGGATCACCTAAAAAAAAAAAATTGAAAAGAGTAAGTACAAAGATTAATTTTTAATTCTTAATTACATGCAAATTCAAACAAATATTTTAGAAAAGTATAGCTGTATATGCCAACTCAAATATTTTTCCCATGCAGAATGACCATTTATACTGTTGTTGTTTTATAGGCAAAATAACTGTGAACAAAAGGTGGTAGCTGGCTTGTTTGGAAAAATAGGTTTTGAGCTACCTGTATTTATAGCACGGATCTCAATACAAAACTAGACCCTGACACTAGTGTCTTTCAGGACTTTACTTTTTTCTTTGTCCTTCTCCCCCCAATTCCCCACCCCCCCCCCCCCTCCAACCCGGAAAATTTATGGTCTTTANNCCAATTCCCCACCCCCCCACCCCATCAAACTGGGAAATGTTATGGTCTTAAAATTATTATTAAGCCACTATTGTATTTTTTTAATATTTTCTGAAGGTCTGTACAATGTTATATAAAGTGATTACACAGGATTTTACTTGAATGAATTGTAAGATTTATATGTAATTCTAACTACAGTTACTTAATATTTTGTTGAGATATTAAATACTGAAACCCTAATTTATAGCACTTAATTTCATTTTTATAACACTAATTTTTAAAAATTCACCACAAAATAAAACTATGTAAAATAAGTAGTTAATTTGCTTTTGCAGATTCGTTTTGAAAAACTAATTTCAAGCCTGAATCACTGTCTGCACTAGATAGATATAGCAGTAATTTATTCCAGGATGTGTTAATGAAAATAAAAGACCTTCTCACAATGTCTTTTTCAACCTTGGAATAAGTTAAATAAAGTCCCTTAGTTGATCATAAACCATAAACTTGTGTAGCTTTGGTGATATATGTTCTGTCAATGAGTCAGACTCCTCAGCAATGAAATAATTATCTTGATCAATAAAGTAAATTAGGAATAAAAGACAAAGTGTAAGAGGAAGATGCTGGGTAGGACAGTGAACTGGGTGTTGGTATTTCACTTGTTTGGTCTTGCTTTTATACGAAACCTCAAAATACTAAAAATAAAAATGACAAGATTAGCTTCTGTTGAACAAATTTTATTTCTAATCTTAAATAAATAGTCATGGTCAGTCAAACCAGAAAGGTTGCACTCAGAAGACCTCCTGAAGTTTAATGGGACTTAATGTTCTGATTCTGAAATGCTGCAGCTAGCATTGACAGCCTTTGCAAGCCCCTCCCAAACTTAAAGTGCTGTGGTGTATCAGGTATGTCAGAGGTGAGGAGCCTATGCTAGAGGAGTTGTATGGGTTGGTGTGGGGATTTTTGCTGCTCAGTATCTGATCATTAGAATTAAGGAGCCTGGAAAAGAAAAAAAATCTTTTGAGTAACTTGCACCCACTGTTAACACCAGCACATGAAGAATGAAGAGCAGCATCTCAGTCTACAGCAAGCTGGTCCAGCAGTTGCAGGGTTGACATAATTGTATTTAAAGCAGGTGGTGGTGTGGAAAAAGCTGTGCAGTTTAGTGGCAGTAGGATATTTAAAGTTGTTTGACTATTTACTGAGCAAATTAAACAAAAGCACATGGGAAGTATCAAAGGCATAGTATTCCCTTACTAGAGAGAACAAAAAATGCTCAATTGGCTCCTCCTACAGTCAGCCAAAGAGAGCAAAAGGTATGAAATGCCCCAGGATGACATTAAGGACAGAAATGCTCTCACTAGAGAACCATTTAAACTGACAGCTTAGAGACAAATAGGATTTGCTACGGGATGCAAGGGAAAAAACAATTTTCAATGGGTCAGTCATAAATATGGGAGTTTTATGGAAGGGGATTTTGGTGTGTGTAGTGCATTATGGGAGGCTTAGAGGAAAGAGCAAGGGTTGGAAGTGGAAGGATCCAGGTGGGTTGGGAGGAACTTGCATGGGAAAAGAGAGGGGCAAGGGCTAAATAGATCTGGTCATGTTTGAACAGCTTGCTGCTTGGTAAACTTGTGTGACAGCTCTTGTGCTTGAACTGCCGCTTGTCCTACGTTCTCATTAAATCCTAACTCTGTGTTCTGTGACTTTCTCAAGGGGAGCAGTGAAGGGGGAAGAGCTGATCTCTGCTTTCTGGTGATAAGCATCAGGACACAAAGGAATTAATCAAAGTTGTGTCAGGGAAAGTTCAGACTGGACAGTAAGAAGAGGTTCTTCACTGAAAGGGTGGTTGGTCACTGGATCAGGCTTGCCAGGGAAGTGGTCATGGCACCAAAGTTGCCAGAATTCAAGGAGTGTCTGGATGATGTTCTTGGTGATATTGTTTATTGTTAGGTCGTTCTGCAAGGAGCAGGGAGTTGTACCCAATTACCTGTATGTGTCCCTTCTAGCTTGTGCTATTCTATGAATTTATGACTCTAATTAATAGCTAATTCAAATTAATTTAAGAAAAGAACAAAGATTACCTTGCAAGATAATGTTAAACCATTATAATAAGGAAGGATTTAAAAACTGGCTCTGATGACTTACTGTGAAAATGTTTTCATCATGACCTACCCTTAAAAATTTTGAAATTTTCAGGTTTAGGCTCCCACTCTACCTCTATTGAGAGTGATCCATTCCATCCTAAAATTAATCTCCATCTCGAGGTGTGTTTCTCTCTAGCAGACAGTGGAGTCTGGATGTCTGATATTAGGAAGTTAATCTCTCTCAACTAAAAGTAGGTAAAACGAATCCCATCTAAATGACAACTAGAAGCTGTTATAATTTAGGACAGGACAGGAAATGTTATCATTTCAATAGAAAACAGGCTGGCTGTCCACAGCATAGAGAAAGAAATCTTAATGGGACATTGACATTAGATGAAGAATTTCAAAGGCAGATCGTGTTTACTTTATCATTTCAGTTATGTTCACAATTATGCAGTTGAAACAAATCTTTTGATTGTCCCCACTTTCTGTGCCTCAGAGCACTTTCTGTGCTTCACTGTGGAGCAGAATTTCTTTCTCTTGGGGCTGAACCAGAAGATGTAGTCCAATTTGGACTGCAGACCAGACTAGAGTTAGTCTAGAGTAAGTCACCTTTGTGCATATGTGTGTGTTTCCAGTCCTCAGCTTTAGCTGCTTTGTTTTATTAAGCACCATTTGGTTTACTTTATAAATGTAGTCCAATAAAGATGCACTAATGCTAAATAATGACTCTTCAACTCAGCCTGAAGGCAGGGGGTCGTCACAAGTTGCAGAGATATGAAAAAGTCCACGCGCCTGCCTTCGCTTTTTGTATAGCAGACTTACATTAATATCAAAAGTGACAAGACACAGTAACTGTGCAAAAGGAAAATCCATCAAAATGTTTACTTCAGCTGTCTCATACATTACTCATGCCTAAGAAACAAGACATAGAAATGCTTCCATCTGCTCTTACCTCTTTTTTCCGCTAACATCAACTTTTCTATATGGCCAGAAAGCTTTAAGTCATTATGAATGAGCTGTTTTGTTCAAAACAGATTTTAAAGACCTAAAATTTTCACTCTAGAACACTATACTTAGGCAGTTAATTTACTTCTCACACTGTTAAAAATGGTTCAATGTGGCAAATCTATACTCCATACTTAATATTTAATGCCAGTTTATAATATATTCCTCAATCAACATTCAGAAGTTTTGGAAAAAGTATTCATTATTCATATTTCTGAATACAATAAAAAGGATTAGATGAAATGAAACATACACACATTTTAAAGTGACTGTAAAACCCCCATGTATTTAGAAACAGAGGGTGTTTTTCTACATATTTGCCCAATTACTTGAGCATTAATTTTCTACATGTTAGTATATGCCTCAGGATGAGTCCCCACACCCAGTCCAATCTCTCTCTCCTAACCACTCCTAACTTCTGCTCCTAACCACATTTCAGAAGCTTTTTCAAGCTGCAAGTTACTCATATCCTGTAAGGAAGAAGTGAATTACATTGTTATGCAGCTGTTTTGGCTAAATGAAGATTTTTTCACTGCCAGTGGTATGCAAGATGAAGCTGCTTGGCTGCAATATGCATTTCTGAATTTTAGCAATGATGTCATAGAACGGCTCTGGCTCTTCTATAGAATATATTTAACCATGACTCCATTCATCTCTATATTCTGTCTTTTTTCTCATGTGTCTTATATTCTGTTAGAGGTAACTACGCCCTCAGGGGTCTGGGCTTGGGGAATTCCTTGTGTATCAACAAGGCTGGTGCAGTTCTGTCTCTCGAGGCTGTAGTGAGGCTGAGCACATATTCCCAGCAGATGCAAACACCCCCTCCCCTGCCTAAACTGTACCTATGACCAGGCACACAGACTGAAACAGACAGAGAAAAGTGCTCTTATCTGCACCCTCAAAAACATGGGACTCACATAAACATGCATCCATGTTAGATGACTTTGTTAGAGGAGCTTTTCAATTCCCTCTGAGCAAGACTGGAGTTTGCCAGCTGCAACATGCACACACACATGCATATCATGACTCTCAGGTAGCTGGTGTTGCACACAGCCGCACCTACACCCTAGTGTCCTGGAGCTGTTCTCCCCTAGACCCTCAAATCCCTCAGAACCATGATCCAGCTTTTGAAAGCACTTTGATGGTACTCAGAACCCTCACTGTACTTCTCTGCTGTCCAACTGGGCGTTAGCTAGTGTTCACACAAACATAGAGGAAAGAGAGGACACTGTCAGCCTTCTTTTCTCTAGGCTGAGCAAGCCAAGAGACCTCAGGCACTCCTCATAAGTCTTGTCCTTGAGACCTTTCTCCACCTTGCCTATACTGCCCTGGACACACTCTAATACTTTGATGTCCTTCTTATTTTGATGTACCCAAAACTGGGTACTGTATCCTTCATGTGTTTGGGAGTGGGTTTAAGGTATGGCTGCAATTTCTTGCATTTAACAGATTTTGCTGAACGGTGAAGATGCCTAGTCTTCCATCTCCACCCTAACCCCAGAACTACTGTTGCTGTAGGGGTTTCTTGCATATAGCTGAGATCAGTCTCTTCAGAATAATAATTGTAGTAATTTTCTTCCATAGCAGCTTTGTCTGGTTTGGAATATGCTTGCTTAGTGAGGGAATTTGAAGTGCGTTTCCCACATATGCTCATATATTATATCTTATTCATACTTAGTACTTCTCTAAAAACAATATATAAGCCCATTAAATATAACCTATGATAAAAGATGGATAATCTCAAAGGTAGAACCTTTTTTCTGTTATTTCAATGATACACCACCTGTCCTCTTCTGTTATCTGCAGCTCTTAAATGTGAAACTGCTACTACTGTCCACAAAAAAAGGAAAGCTATGACTTCACAAAATGCTGAAGAGTGCTATGGCAGTGACTATTAAATGACTTGAATGATAGGAGAAAAGTCACAAATTTACTATTTGTCTGTGTACTTAGGCAGGGAGCTATTGTGGAACTGCAATGTTCCAGTTGTATGGGTGACTGTACAGGGGAAGAAGGCTGTGCAAAAACTTAGCTAGGAAATCTAAAACATCTGTAAAATCCATTAATTACAGATCACATAACTTGAATGGACATCCCAGAGGAATTGGTACACAGCACACATGATAGAAGTTATCAGAATATTTTAAAATTGAGTGTAGTTAGTGATTATAGCTTTAATGAGGTTTTACATTATAAATACTCTGCACATTATATCTTTGACTATTTCATCTACCTCCTTCCTTTTTTATAAAAAATATGTATATTAACCATTTTGACCTTTTTTTTTCCCTCCTCGTGTTGAAGTGTTTCTGAGAATGCCTCACTTCAGAAGCCTATTGGTGATGCTGGTTACATTCCTTCCAGAGACATAACACACAGAACATGCAGGATACAAGCACTTTACTGAGCTATATGCAATCTCAACAAAATGACTAGATTTTTCATCTGTGATCAAAATGGCCTAATTAAACATGTCAGCAATCACAAGGGGTTTAAATGGCTAGTAAAACAGCTTTATGCTCGCTTCCAGTAATTTAGTTGGAATAATTATTTGTCTGATCAGTGGAATGGACCCATGGAGGGAAAGTAAATGTCAAGTGTTGTTCTACTTTTTCCATATATTTCCACAGTCAAAGTATGCTGCATTTTAAAAAACATCTTTGGCTCTATCACAATAAGAAGGCAGATGGCAGTTGGTCCATGTTAACTTGAGAGGGGAGCAGCAGAGGTCAGATTTCAATGACTAAAGATCTTCCTTTCTGAGTAAAAAGAAAAAAAAAAGAAGGGAGGGAGGGAGGAAGGCAGGAAGGCAGGAAGGCAGGAAGGCAGGAAGGCAGGAAGGCAGGAAGGCAGGAAGGCAGGAAGGAAGGAAGGAAGGAAGGAAGGAAGGAAGGAAGGAAGGACCAGCTAGCTATTATTTTAAAACAGGCTTTCAAAGTGATGCTAATGCTTGTTTTGCTGGCAATGGCAAATAAAAAAAAAAAAAAAAAAAAGTGAAGATGCTTGTACTATGGGAACCATGACATTCAAATTAACTTTGGCATTGTTCCTGACAGATTTTCTAAAGAATTGTATAAGAGAGAGGAGAAAATAGATTTTTTGATTACAGTTTCAAACAAATGTTTAGAAAAACGGTTCACATAGAAGCTCACTAAGAGCCTGTTCATGAAAGTCATCATTTTATGTCATGAAAAGAGAAACAGTTATGCACTTCTTTTTGTTCTCTCACTATGGATACTTTTCTTTCGAGCAGTAGGAGATATCTCTTTTTCTATCCCGAATGACTTCTGAGTTTCCACTATATATTGGTTGCACATTGCTTTTACAGACATGATTGTCTTTCCTGGGGAGCTTAGTCATAGTAGTTGAACCTGAACTGGGGGAATGTGTGGATCTGTACAGTTCAGTTGCAATTACTGAAATTGTTGAAGTTGCTGAAATTCCTACAGGACAAGCCCTTTCTGATGCAAGGTGTATGGTCTGTTCATTTACTAATGGTGCCAAATCTCCCATCCATAGTAGCTGTTGTACTCTGTGTCATTCATTAATGATACAGGTTTTTTTTTACATTAGACAAAGAAAAGTTAACTCTGTGCTTATTTACATATATATGCATGTGTGTCTGACAAAGTCCTTTCCAGTCTTACTATTTTCCTTTCTTTGTTGATAGTTCTGCATTTACACTATGCTTGGTAATTGTTACAATCATTTCAGGACTGAGATGCACAAATGTGCTTTTTTCTAAGTGAAGGAGTGGGACATATGATCAGTTTGTTTTTTATTTAATTTTTTTTTTTTCCAATGGTGTATTTGAGTAACAAACTTGTCTTGCTACATAGTGCAATACAGCAATAGTCTGGAATTTTCTCTATGGCTGATATGAGGTAGCTATTAAAAGTATAACAGTGATAAAAACCCATTTTTCCCCCAGACTTCTTCCTAATCTTTGTACCAGCTAATATTTTCTTGCCTTGGCCTGTTGGTGTTCCCAGTGTGAACATCTTCCACAAATGGAACCAGGCATCCCACTGCCACTCAGTTTAATAGGAGAACAAAATGATCTACTCATGACAGCAGTCATTCCTGGAAAAATGAAGCCAGCAGACATGGCTCCTTGGCTGGTACAACCTTGCAATTTCATCTCTTGTCAAGAGCTTACTGCACTGTGTCAGCTTTAGATTTGGACCTTAATAAGGTACAGAAACAGATATTCTCTTTACAGCTGCTCTCATTTAATTCCTGGAATGGCAGCAAATGTGCTGAATTTCATGTCCTTACTGAGTGGATTGCATATTAAGAAAGCTACTGAAGTTTCATAAAATGAGCACCTTGGTTTTGTCAGTTGCACACGAGTGTAATTCATGTAGGCTTTTTCATCTTTCTCTCTAAATGTGGAAAGGTCACTGAAATTAACCATTTTGATGTGAAATGCTGCTTTTTAATCTATCAACTTCTAGGGAAGGCTGAACGCCACTTTTCGTATTCCACAAGGCACAACACAGCTGTCATATCTTATGCAGTAACACCCCTTTCCTTGCTTTTTACAAAAATGATCAGAATATCTTGGAAGGAGTTTAGTGGTTTTCATTTTGCTTTTTTTTGTCTTTTTAATATTATATAATTTGACACACTACTGAATCTCATGCAGAGGTTTAGGAATTCATTGTCCTTGAAAAATCATGCCCTATGTAGGCCATGCACGTGTATTGCTTTGACTTTGTTGACTCTGGATGGGAAACAATGAATAAAAACTTCAACTTGCTGTTACATGAATGATTCATCCACTTGAAATGTGGGAGCCTTCTTTCACAAGGCAGGAAGGAGTCAAGGCAAGATGGCAGGCAAAAAAACTAGAGACAATTGTCTGATCTTCTTAATTCAGAGGGATAGCCCTGTTGTATTGTGTTTGTTTATCCCCTAAAAGTTTAAAAATGGTTTGTCTCCTTTGTTATTTGTACCCACCCCTTTCCCTGTCAATTACTGTAACCCCGCCCTTTATTCCCGAATGTTCCCTTTCAATCATTGTAGCCCTTCCCTCTTCGACCTGTCCATAAGTGTAACCCCTCCCCCTTTTCCAGAATGTTCCCCGTTCCTCGGTTCCCCATTGGTGAATGTAACCCCTTCCTCCTCCCATCGATTCCCCATTGGATGAACTCCTCCTCTCTCTCCTCCCATGAATGTGTCCTATTGGTTTGTGACTTGTATCCACCCCCTGATTCCACCCCCCTTTTTAAACCCTTGCACGGAGGTCTTCGGGGCTGTTCTGGTCCCGGAGCCCTCCTGGCAGGATCCCTTCACCCTTGTCCTTCCAATAAACCCTGACCAGGAACCTCAAACCAGCAGCCTCCTCGCCTCCTTTACCTCTTCTCGGACTGTGATTGCTGTTGCGTACCTGACCCACAGTAGGACTGACAGTCTGCGGCTCTCCCAGCTGTCAGTCCCCACACCTTGACATGCAGCCCGCGTGATCCAACACTCTGTGTGGCTAGCCGGGAAGCAGGCTGTCGCAAGTTAGCCCTGCACTCACTCTGTGAAGTGCTGATGAGGCAGTGGATGGCACTTAGGAGAACTAGATGATGATGCAGATAGTTTTTGAAGAACTTTGCAAAAGAAGAGCTGCACTATTTCCATGCACTAACTACGTACCTGGAAGTTACAGCGAGAGGCATTTGCTGACTCCAGAAAACTCAATGTTTGTGTCTGCGGATGCTCCTTTTAGGATGCTAAAAGGTAACTTTTAAGATGTATTCTAATGGGATTTAGTTATCTCTTAAACTAACACTAAAGATTTTACCATAGGATGTTTTTCAGAGGATAGGGGAAGACTTTCTGTTTTTTTGAGTTGGATGCAGCAGTGACTTTCCGTAGGTGACTTTTACGAAGGTGATTTTGCATTTGTAGGTAGAAGCCTGTTGTTTTTGTGAGTGAAAGCTTTAAGGTAAGCCTGCAAATGGTATGTGAAAGGACTGTCTAATATATAATTAGTAAAAGGATACTTGTCCCATGTGAGATTTTAATTTCCCAAGAATTTCATAGAAACACTACAAAAATACAGTGCATATGGATAATCATATATCACTGTGTATCCAGAAAGGCTCACTTGAAAAGACTTTTTTTCTCAAAAATGTACATAGTTTTTAACAATTCTAGTAATCCGTAGAACTCAAAACCTTTGTGCATGCATCTGACTAGAAATAATTTCATTTGGTATATTTGATGTCAAAAAATGTTTTGCCAGGGAGAGTTTCTGTTAACTTCCTCCATTTTTGAAGTAAATTCACACACAACTTGTTAGATGAATCTCCTTATACAGTGTTTGCTCTTCTCTCACCTTCTACCAAAGAAAAGAAAAGAAAAAAGAGAAGTGAAGAGAGAAGAGAAGAGAAAAGAGAAGGGAAGGGAAGGGAAAAGAAAAGGCAATTGATCTGTAAATGCAGTTGCAAATCATCCTGTGTTTCCTTTACATGTATGTACATGCAGAAACTTGCATATAATGAACAGGTATTTCTTAAAGATGCATAGTCATTCTCAATTTTTGTTCCTCTACTGACTAGCAATGATTTATCATTCTCCCAGACCTGTTAACTCTATTTTCCGCTTGACTAACAGCCTTGCAGTAATATAAATATTGCAAGACTGCTTCTGCATAACTACCAAACTTTTGAATGAACAGATTTTGACAAGAACTCCTTAATTGCCCAGGACTAAATGGTAGACTGGTAATCTTTACTCAAATTTTATTCTAGTGGTTCCCAAGGAAGTTTGTACATGAAAACCTTTGTTTCTCTGCTTAGAATGAATACAAAACTGGGCAAAGTTTCCTAATATTCCAAAGTGGTGGAATACCAGAGATGGCACTCTAATACCAGGGGATTGCATAGATGTCCTTTGCACATATTTAGACATGAGTAGAGGCTTGAGGGTTTTTATTTGTTTCTTTCTTTCTTGGGCTCTTGTGCCATACTACTGTAAAATTTATAGTTGCAGTTTAGGAGATTCTTGGTCCTCTCACTTCTTTTCTTACCGTTGTAAAAGCCATTGGCATGTAAAGATAAAGATTATGATACGGAGACAGGCATGTTCCTTCCATTGGCAGAAGAAGGGTGTATTTTCACAGGAAATTGTTTTTCAGAAATGGTGCTGTAGTTCTTTGACTCAGACATGAAGCATAGACAATAACATTATAATGTTTATATTGGTATGTTGCAAAAACACTGACATTTAAAAGTAATTTCTTTTAGCAAAATATAAGGGAATATGTATTGCATAGTAGTTTCCCTGAAATGTGAAGAATATTAAGTACAATTTCATGGACGATATTTAGATCTTTGGTTACACAGATTATTCTATCTAAGATAGACATAGGTAAAGTAATATCTGTTCTTTCCTTTCCTATGTCCTCCTATTTTTCTCTGCACTACACTAGAGACAATATCCTTGCAATATTTTTGGCTTTTCTGTCTTTAACCTTTATCTCAGTTTCATTTCTCTGAAATAAACTGATTTTAAGAAAAAACAAACCATAACAGAGCCCTCTGTCAAGAGAATGGTGAAACTGATATGATGGACCAGCTGCCAGCAGTGTTGTGGAGAGATAGCCAGGGTGATAATAGTTTAACACAGATTTGCTGTAACCACAGTCCAGGCAACCGTGCCCTTGGGCAGGATTATCCATTTAGTTTAAAGTGGCTGGAAGGTAGCTTTCCAGAGATACTTCAGCAGCATTACTCTTGCTGTGAGGCCCTTTGCTCCCCAGTGGCGTCATCTGCTTCCTAAATGTCAGTGCAGTGTTTGACTGCTGCCTGTACTTTGATTTTGTACAGCATTACTCTATAAAAGCTAAAGGTTACTGTTCTACTGGTGGAAAGTGTGAGAATGATTTGCAAGAGCAAAGCTAAAATAATAAAAGGAAAGAACTCAATACATCAGGGCATGCCATGAGACATGCTGGTGTAAAATTAATCAAAAAAGCCATTCCAGCCTCTGCTCCCTCTCTCCACCAACTTAAATGTTGGGAAAAATAGAGGAAACAATAAAGAAACCATTTCTGTAGGAGACAGATGGCATCTTAATTGTTTTGAAGATACAATTAAACATTCTTATGGCAGGATACCACTTTCTGCAACTCTTCCAAGTCTTATAGTTAAATTACTGAGTATTAGGTTTGTGTAGATAGTTAAAGATTTTGGGGTGTGTGTGTGAGTGTTTGTTTATTAGAATGAATCCTTTAGCTTATTGCACAGGAAATGCAAGTCCTTTATATCTGGTCAACTAGCTATTTATAGGACTGAACAGCAAACTTAATTGCAAAAAATTTGCTGAGGCACTGAAAACAGTTTTAATAGTAATTTTAGTGCATGCATGTCTGATTATGGAACAAGCAACCATATGGAATAATAGCTGTAGGGGTCTGCAAGAGAAATGATGATACATATCTGAAGTTTTCTTTTAAGCTTTTTCAGCTCATTTAAGCTGCAATTCCTTGAGGAGTTGAGAACTAGAGCAGGGATGTCTGGTATAGAACTGAGGCAAAGCTGCTGGAGGCCTCAGAGAAGAACAGTTGTTCCATGTGAAAAGTAGTCAAGTATCAATATTGAATATTCAAATTTCAATACTGGATGAACAGAAAGAAGTTGGCTTCCTTGCCTCTGGTCATCCATGTCAGTAGCATTTAAGATATTATACTAACTTGTACTAATATATCCATAAACACTGGCTTAAAAGCTTTTCTTGACAGCCATTTTTAAGCTCCATATTATTGAAAGAAAAATAAAAGAAATCCTTTAAATACTTGAGTTTAGAGCAATTTAATTGGCAGCTTCAAACACTAGATATTTTCTGTATATACTCTTGTAATTAAATATGCAAAGAGATTAAATAGCAATATCCTTTGAATTGCCCCGTTATATTCCACTGATTTAATTTGTATGCAAATGTTTATAGCATACAAAAGTACTATATCACCTTTCATTCTGTAAATGTATAAATGGATGTGGACTGTCAGGCATTGGGATCACTAATACAAGAAATTACGTATAAGCAACAATTTTTTTATTCCAAGTTCTCTATTCTACTGATAATTTAGGTGGCATTTTTTTCAGGTAGTGTGTGCAGATTGTCCAACTGAGTTTCCTTCCACCGAGTCCCCCCACATACTGTAATGAATACTTAATAAGGCAAATCATCCCGTGTCTGACAGGCTATGTGTGCTGTGGTAATCTGTGCAAGCCAGTTCCATGTTTCTCTTCTTTTGCTCATTTACCATTCTGTCTCAGTGGCTGAACAGAAACCTCCTCTATCACTGCAGCTTAAATGTAGCCAGTCGCTTTGACAATCTGACTAATGCTCAGGTACAACAAACATGAAGATAAACATCTTCTGCCAAGGGGATCTTCATCAGCAGCTATTGTGCAGGGATGTGGGCTAAGCAGCAGCTGATTTCTCTGTTGCCCAGCACTCTGCACGAGCAGAATCATGCTTGTGACAGTTAATGCGTGCCCTATGACTTTTAATGCCATGTTAAAATCAGAGGCAAGACAGTTTAGACTAACAAATAGCTGATCATCACAGTCTTCCCATAATTTAAGATGGTTTAACCCTTTCCCTTTGTCATGGTTTGGGACTGGCCCAATGCCAGTGCCCAAACCATGACATTCTTGGTTCCCCTGACCGGGAAATTGACCTATGGGCAAGTGATAAGCTGAAAACTGTGAGATGGGATCATAGAGGAATAAGAGCAAAGCATGTATTAAGTTATAGAGTTAAGGTAGATTGATACTGAAGATCCAGGGGTGGAGGTTTTGTGTAATTATTGTTTTAAGTAGAAATGTGTTGAATGTGATATTAATAGTAATGTTTGGAAATTGTGTCTTCAGAGGTGAAGGGGTGGAATGTCTCCGTTTGGGAGGAAGTGAGTTTTTTTGGGAAGTTTTAGTTAAACCAATCAGTGGTCAGATTCGAATATTGACACCTGGTGTGACCACTGAAGACGTGAGTCACCTCTGAAGACACACGGGGTTAAAAGCAGAGATTTCCCAGAGTTCGCTCTCTTTCGCCCCTGGTAGCCCAGGGAGCGGCACCGTCTCTGCCCCGCCCGGCCACATGGCTGGGTGGGGGAGGGAGCCATGGAGGCCCAGGCTGAGGTAGGCCGGAGCCCCGGAGAGAGAGAGAGGGTGGAAGGGAATGGAACCGGGCCAGCTCCTGCAGGACCGAGGGGTGGAAAAAAACACCGAGGTATCTTTTGTTCCCCCCCCCCAACCCCAGAAGAGAGAGCGAGCGAGCCTGTGCCGGCAGAGGAGGCGGCAGGGGGGGGGTGATGCCCAGCATGTGGGAGTGCCACCGTGAGATCTCAGTGCCCTGAGGGCAGCGGAGCTCGGACTTTTAACCCTTTCCTGGGTGAAGGAAACTTTGTGAAACATTAGTCCTCCTGGCTGGTGGTTGGAGAGAGAAGAGAGACAGTCTGGGACCTGAGATGTTAAGAAGATGTGGAAAAGCTGAAGTGGGAGGAGATGATGGAGTGGCTTTTTTAGCTGGACTTTTCTTGTATAGCCATAGACTGAACCAAGCTACCTGTAATACATGAGACTGCATTTGGGTGGATGCTATAGCCTGAGCTAAGAGACTGACCTGCTGTAATGATATTATATAAAGGAGTGAACAGAGGAAGATGAAGAGGGCGTGGTGGTGCCTTCCATCTTCAGGGAGAAGAGCTCTGTTCTTGAGAAAACCCTCGGCCCCAGGGGATGAGAAAATGGGGGGGACTGTTGTCCCAAAAATGAGACACGGTTGTTTTTTTGGCACTTGGCAAAGCATCCTTGAAGAACCCTGAGCAGTTTCGGTCCATGGACGGTGGTGAGAGCACTGTACATGGAAGGAGCATGTCACCATGGCAGAGTTTCTCCGGGCGGTGCCACATGTGACAAGGAAACATGGGGAGTTTCAACCCTGTTTCGTGGGGAGGACTGTGGTACAAGAGAGACTCCTCTCTTCCCTGATGGACTGAGAATTGATTACTTGAGCGTTAGTAACCTGATCGGGACTCCAAGATTGTTTGTCTCACTGTGCTTTGGTGAATTTGGGTGGGAGGAGGAGGAATGGTTTAAAAGGTGTTCATTCTGTTTTCCTGTGTGTTTCTGATTTTAGTTTGTAGTTTAATAAAGTTTGTTATTTTTCTTTTTTTTCTAAGTTTAAGCCCGCTCTGCTCTGTTCCTGGTCACATCTCACAGCAGTTAGTTAAAGAAAATACATTTTCATGGGGGCACTGGCATTGGGCCAGTCCCAAACCATGACACCCTTCCTTTTGAGTTGTAGACTTCCTAGAAATATCTTTGCAGCAGAAACAGTACCAGTACCAGGCTGACAGCTAAAGATGAAATGTAGTGTTTGATTTCTCCCAACATCTGATATTCTGTGCAAATGCCAGTATGTCTGTTTGAGTTCACTTCAGAATGTACATTCTCTTTCCCCCTTCCCCCACAGAATATGCAGGATGATATTTAAGAAAGCATAGTTCTGATATTAAATGAAGTACAGGTGATTAAGAGCAAACAGAATGTCAAGAAAAGGTTATGAGTTAAAATGTTCCTCATTGTAATTCCAAATCTTTTCAGCGAACTCCTCCACCATCCTCTAATAAAAACAGTTTACTGCATAAAACATGGTTTCTGAAAATCTTTGTGCCAGTTCTTTCCTCGAAACAATAAAAGTATTTATTCTTGGTTTATCTGGAGCCTGCTATTAATTTTTTAGATAAATTAATATCATTTTACCCTAGATCTTGAACATCAGCATCAGTCAGAGCAATAGTTGTCAGCTCAGTTTCTGTCAGCAGGCTGAAAATCTCTACTAGTCGTAGAATATCTTGGATTGGAAAGGACTCACAAGGATTGTGCAATTCAGCTTGTGGCCCTGCACAGGTCATCCACAAGAGTCACACCATGTCCCTAAGAGCATTGTCCAAATTCTTCTTGAATTTTGTCAGGCTTGGTGCTGTGACCACTTCTCTGGTGAGCCTGTTCTAGTGTCAAACCATCCTCTGGGAGAAGACTATTTTCCTAATGTTCACCTTAAATTTCCCCTAAAACAGCTTCATGCTGTTCCCTCAGGTCCTGTCACTGGTCACCACAGAGATCAGTGCCTGCCCCTCATCACCTCATGAGGAAGTTGTAACTGCAGTGAGGTCTCCCTCAGCCTCCTCTTCTCCAGGCTGAACAGACCGAGTGCCCTCAGACACTCCTCATGCAGCTTCCCCTCAAGGTCCTGCACCATTTTTGTTGCCCTCCTTCAGTTGCTCTCTAAGAGCTTAATGTAATTTTTATATTTTGGCACCCAAACCTGCCCCCAGCACTTGAGGTGAGGTCACCCAAGTGCAGAGCAGAACAGGTCAATCCCCTCCCTTGCCCTGCTGGTGATGCTGTGCCTGATGCCCCCCAGGACAGGGTTGGCCCTCCTGTCTGCCAGGGCACTGCTGACTCGTGTTCAACTTGCCATTGACCAGGATCCCCAGGTCCTTTTCCATGGCACTGCTCTCCAGCTTCTTGTTCTCCAGTCTGTCCATATATCCAGGGTTGCCCCATGTCAGGTGCAGAATCTGGCACTTTGTTAAACTACTTATGGCTGGTGATTGCCCATCTCTCTAATTTCTTGAGGTCTCTCTGTAGGGCTTCTCTGCCTTCAAGGGAGTCAACAGCTCTGCCCAAATTCGTATTTTTCACAAACTTTGCATTGTGACCAATTA
The DNA here is from genome assembly GCA_013398275.1 of Promerops cafer. NCBI lineage: Eukaryota > Metazoa > Chordata > Aves > Passeriformes > Nectariniidae > Promerops > Promerops cafer. The sequence goes on from VZSE01015514.1 coordinate 1,704,400, forward strand.
TTGTGCTTACCTTCAGCTGTTTTTCAATGACTCCCAGAATAATCTTCTCTGCAATCTTACCAGAAACTGAAGTGAGACTGACACAGGCTTGTATTTTCCAGGGTCATTTTCCTTTTCTTGAAAACTTGGGCATTTGCCAGCTTCCAGTCAACTGGGACCTGTCCATACTCCTAAACCCATTGAAAAATCATGTGATCACCTGGAACAGCCTTTCTAGTAGTTACAAAGGCAATATGTAGAATGTAATCATTATTTTCTGAAGAGATTGTTTCTCAGATTTTCTTTTTGGTTTTGTTTATTTTTTGTTTGTTTGTTTGTTTTCTCTTAAGGTTAGTTTTTCATCATTTAGCTCCCAGGATTGTCTTGCCATACAACCAACTTGATACCTATGCAAGTATGAAGAAAATGGGGTGATCTCCTGGTGGGAGTGTGGGACAGTGAGAGGGCAGGACCACCACTTCACACAGCTGCCTGCTAGATTGGTTTAATCGTCCTCTGAGACAACACCTCCACATAGAGCCTTTCTCCTGACCATTTCTGATGACAATAACTTTCAGCATAAATTTCCTTTGATTAATACACAAATTATGTTTGTTTTTTTCTCAATGTTTTGCTATTGCTGTACTCATAAGTTGTTAATTTAATGTGGATCAATCAACGCAGTTATCTGGGTTGATACATGAAGATGTTTCCTCAACAGTGAAATTTAAGCATTTACATCTTCTGAAGTTAATCAGACTACTAAGCAGAAGAATAGCAGCAGTTCTATTTAATTTTCTTCTCTACCTAAATCGACATAACTTGAGTTTTGTTTTAAAATCAAAAAATAGCCTTTTAGCAGCGGTACTGTATCTTGTCTGCCCCACTTTTAGGAATTCAAACTGATGAAGCTAATATCCTGGCAGAAAAAAACAAATACATGAAACTACAGAGTAATGCTATGGAAAATTGTGAATTTTAATAAATCATATTTGGAGACTATAAATTAAAAGAGAAACCATTTCCTGCTTATTGCCAGAAAAGAATAATAGATGCAAAGGTAGCACTAGGGAGGGAATGTAATTACCTGATGATCCCACATTGAAGCCTGTCATCGAGGGGAATTTGAATGAGTATCTCAATAGATGACATGGAAATAACAGGATGCACAGGCTTAGAGATTGTAATGAAGTTCTCTGCCATGTTCATAGACCTAAATTCCCATGTATTATACTGCTGACATTAGAGCACAGTGTATTACTCTGTTTGCTGCTCTACCAATGGTCCTTTTATAACGTATTTGGAAGGGACTGCCCAGGGAAGTGCTTGAGTCACCATCCCTGGAGGTATTTAAAAGATGTGTAGATAAATTAGGGTCATAGTTTAGTGTTATATTTGGCAGTATTAGGTTTGTGGTTGGACTTGATGATCCTAGAAGTTCCTTCCAACTGAAATAATTCTATGACATGTGTCAACTTTGTCGTCTCTGCTCTCAGAGCAGTGAATCTCTTCTATATTTGTATAACTTTTGCCATGTGTTAAACTCTGACTTAAAAGGCAGAGATCCTTATACATCTAGGAATAGGTGTTTAAGGGGTTTAGGTATGGAATTGGATGCTCAGACTCTCACAGAGTCCTATGGTAAACATGATGATTCTGGGAACATCATAACAACAAAAATTGTAGGCAGTTGTCCAGACCTTGGACATATCTGCACAGATTATATATGTGAACACATGTGGGTTTCCTCCAATGGCTTCTACTCCAGCTCAGAAAAAGAACTTTCCGGAACCTCAGTAGATAGACATAAACATAATTGTTTTTTCTCTATTAGATATAAAAAGACTTGCTAAAGCTTGACATAAGACACTAGATTTTTGTTTTATTGAAAAATCTCAGAACTTATTCCAGATTCCCTATTTGGCCAGATATCTAGCTTACTTCTTGGCAAACAATTATTTCCCAAGCAAAAAATGCTATGTGTTACTCCAAAGGAAAAAGAAACCTTAAAAATTCCCCTCAAATATCAGCTTCTAATGTACTACAAATCACAGAGATTTTTGTCTCTTGCTCCTTGTTTTTAAAATGATTAAAATGTGTGTTTGCTTACTTAAATGTTTACTTTAAATTTTCTCTCAATAACCAAGGTAAAGGAAGCAAGTCTGCATTTTCTTTTACTTTGATCAAGTGTTAGACTTAATTGCTTGCTGAGTTGACTGATACGACATTGCAATTTGAAAGGAAGATTATAAATGTGGCTTTTCATGGTGTCTTCTGGGAAACATTCTGAAAAAATAAGCCTCATAGTTTGTGTCAAATGTTAATGATTTGTTTTTAATAGCAACTTTTGTGAACCCCTGTGATTAAAGTAGGGCTAGATAGAGGCAATGCCACTAATAGAGAGCAGCTGGGCTTGCTATAAATGTGGCTTTCTTCTTGTAGATTGGTTATAAACTTTGCCCTGTGGCTGGTTCTGCTCCAGTAAATGCAGATACTTCAGTTAGAAATGGAGTTTTCATCTTCTCTTTAGGTACCAGCTGAAGCCCATATATTCTGATGAGAGAAGGAACTTGTTTTGTTGCTGTATATTGCATAAAACAGTTGGAGTTTTATGCAAAAGATAATGGTAAATTTTCCCAAGGGAAGAGAAGGAAGAAGAGGTATGGGGAAGGAGTGGAGATGCTCCTTTATGGCCGTCTGGCATTGCACGGTTTGCTCAATGATGTAATTATTCCATCCTGTACTGTTTTCCAATATTGCAGGTGCACGATGTCTCAGAATCCTGAGACACGCGTGCTGCAATATAACTTCGTGTCCCCACTGCTTTGTTCAGCACTTGTTGGCTCTCAAACTTTTTATGGCAGCATATGGCTGTCTGACGTTAGCATTTCACTGTGGACAACGTAATGAAGTTCCTGCAGTCTATTGCTCCCCTCAGCCTCGTGCCAGCTAAGCGGTGGTGAACTTGTCTGACAGATGTAGTGCTGCTTCAGAAGAGCTTGACATGAATGTCTGGAATGTGAGCAAGGACACTCTCCACCTTCCCATCCCTAACTAAAAATCGCAAATTCTTAGGTTTTGCTCTACTTAGGTTCTGGCTTATTTTGATTTTAAAATGTGTAGACTTCGATTGTTTCACTGTCCCTTCATGATGTCTCCATGGTTTTGGTTTCTATTAGCTCATTTGGTGAGGAATAGGATCAAAAATGGAAATTTTGAAGTTGTGGTCCAATGCCTTAATAATAACTAGTCCTATTACCTTATTATTTAGTTTTATGTTATTAAAAATTTTTCTAGCTTTTGTGTGAAATGTTAAGCTGTTCTTACTTTTTTCTCTCCTGCTTCCTCAGCTTCCAATATTTATAGCCTAAATATTTTGACAAATTGATAGTGTTTAAAATTGTTGACAGATGTAGGCAAACACTAAATATTTTGAAGGTTCAATAAAACCTGCATAGCTACAGGGGGAAAATACTGTATTATCTACGAGCATAATTTCTGAACTTCGTCATCTATTCTTGCCAAAAGGAACAGAATGTTTAATGGAGGAATGGAGAGATGTCTATGTTAAAATGTTCATATAGGTTTTGTAAAAATGTATATATTTATGGAAATGGGAGACTGGAACATACACATTTAAGGTGATTTGGAGGAAGGTTATTACGTACAGCCCGGGTGAGGAAACGGGCCTGAAATTTTCATTTTTTCAGAGTTGCTGTCATACTTTAAAGCCAATACTGCTGTGGTGATACGTGTTTTGATAGTATTAGAGTCAAGGAAAAATCACAGTTGCTTTCACATTGAGTTACAACTTTCAGCCATCTGTTTAAAACTACAGAAATTTTAAAATGAGGCTAGTACAAGTATTCTAATGCATGCAAGAGGAAGAGTCAACATTAGCCACTTAGATTAAATATTTAGAGGACAAGTCCCCTCCCTCTTTGCCTGGAATTTTCTTAGGACTCAATCTTCCAGTACAATTGTCAGAAATTCAGAAGAATGTTTTGTGATATTTTAGTCAGACAAGACTGAAAAATTTCACCTACCAGTTAGGTCCAGTATTTATTATGGAATCATAATGTTTTATATGTTTTTTTAAATAAACTAATTGATGATCTTCTCAAAAGCGATGGGATATTTTTGTATCACCTCTTCCCCTGCAAGTTTGTTCTGGTACCTGAGTGTTCTGATGGTTAGCAGTATGACATGTTCTATGTTAAATTCATTCTTGGCTGGTTTTGCTAGCTTGTTTGTTTGGTTATTTGTTGTTTGATGGAGTAGCTTCATTTCTAGTTGCATTTAGAGACAATATTTACATGCTGTTTCAGTTCACCATTGGTAGCGCTTATAAAGCTTACAGGGCATTGAAGTTTCTACCGTGTCACAAATTTAAACTCAGGAAAAAAAATAGTGTCTATTCATACTGTAAAGATTGAATTAAATCAAATCCTTGATAGTTGGTTTCAGCTGTGTAACTCTGAATTCATGAAAATCGCTAAGTGCCATATGAATGCTGGAGCAAATCTAAGGCTGCAGTACATTGATGTCAAAATTTTTAAGCATAACAGCCTGAGTAGTTGCTATGAAAAGGTCAAAGAGCTGCAAGCACTATGAGTGAACAGATTACCTGGACCACTCTGGATGATTTATACTAGGTAATAAAAAGACAGTGGAAACTACTGCTTGTGAGGAGCTTCTTAGGTTGACTGAATGCCTACTCAAGGGACAACATAAATATTGATTCCAGTGGCAGAAGAAGAAGAATCAAAGTAAGTGTTGCTATCTTGTGGTATGTATGAGCTTAAGGGAGATATTTCTACTGTAATAAAAATGATTTGGTTTTATGTTAATTGCATGCTAATATTGACTATTAGTAATGCTAGTCTGAGGAACAATTGAGAAACCATAGTTGCTGGTCTTGCTTTCTAGTGTCTTGAAGTGCTGAATAGAACATTTGAATCAACTGAAGCCTGCAGAGCTGTTACGTTTCTTGTTTCTGTTAGGTAAACAGTCACTGGAATGACTAGGAAATACTGTGTCCTGCCAAATCTGAACCAGACACAGCACGTGTTTCTCAGCAGATAGTCTAGGACTTTTGAAGAAAGACAAAATTGATGGAAATGCTTTGTTATCACTTCTACCCTATAGCAAAAGCGGTTTATAAAAGACAAAAATATTTTAAATTGATAATGTACTATAGTTTTTAGACCATTGTCATAATCTGTTTAGCTTAAAGGAGAGACAACTGGGAAAATAACAGCACTGTGTTACTCTTGACTCTACCTGTCAGGACAGTGAACACTGTTCTTCCATATCCTTCTGTTCTGACTGCCAGATGTACAGAAAAAAATTGATGTGGCATCTGGCCTTGAGTTAGCTACAAGTCTGAGCAAGAGGTTTTCAAAGCTTTGATAGGTGTGTGTCCCCGTCACTTGGGTGATGCTTTTAAACTCAGGCTCTCCCCACTGGGATCTGTCAGAGCAATGCTGCAGCTGTGCCTTTGCCTGGCCTTGTGTCTTGTTGCGCCTTGGTTGCCTGGCTGGCCTCAGGCTTGCCTCGTCACCATGGGCTTCTCTTGAGATCATTGGTCTTCAGCTGAACTTTGTCACCATCCTCAGGCTCACTCTGCTCAGCTTTTGTGGGTGCTATGTGGTACCATTTTTCTGTGCCTATGCCAGTGAGGGTACTGTCCTTTCAGGCTTGCTGTCACACTCAGATGCCAGGTCGCCTCTCTTTACTGAGCAACCCATTCCTGCTACTCCCTTCTAATAGCTGCCAATATATTTTTTAGCATAAGGATTCCCAGTTTGTGATCATGTTTGGGTGATTTGCAAAACAAAGGATTTTTTTATAGCATAGCTTTTTTCAGTGTTTCTACAGTTCCATGACAGAATTTTTATGATAAAATAAATCTCTTCCATCCCCTGATTTTCAAGGTCAAAGTGTATGGTGTTTGATCCTCTTCCAGTTTTTCAATCAAGGTATTTGATGGATACAGCACTGTTCTTTTTTTCTTAAATGTTCTGAAGAATATTTCTATAGTGCAGGAGGAATGCACTCTACAATATGAATGTGCTTCCAATTATCCTGATGGACTACAGTGCTCCGCAGAATCATTAAGGTAATCATGCATGCTTATGATTGTGCCCTTGAAATGGACGTAGCAAAACATGCATCTGATTAGGAATAAATTGGCATAACCTGGAGATAGTCAGCACTCAATTTATACACTGGCCTTTGTGAAATACATTATATATAGATCCATAATTGTAGCTGGACCACAGAGGGTTAAAGGCACCTGCAGATTAGCCCCCTTTTTCAACACCTTATTCAGTACTACCCTCTCAAATAAGGCGTTGGCAAATCCAGAACCAATGCCCCTTTAGCTACTGGTCAGACAAAATTTGGACTCAGTGTTACCTGAAAATGAGTCCTCTGGGTGTCAATATTGCCTTTGGTGTTGATGGATATATGTGGCTTCTGGCTTTGTTTAGGTGCACACTGTCTTATGTGCAATGTGGCAAAGGATGATCTGTAACAATAACATTTTGGAGCGCTGCAGGATCCTCAGGATTGAAATACTGACTATCATGGGGTATTTTTGTTGAGCTAAAAATGTATGGGGGACGAAAGACATTAAAGTGCTGAAGTAACTTTTCTCATGCTGAGGCTGAAGTATTGCACTGAGTAGCATGAGACTGAGATCAATAGCCGAGAAACTGTAGACAGCAAAGGAGCACACAGTTGTTTCTCAGCTGGAGAAATAGAAGATGGGTGAGGTTATACTCGTGTGTATATAGAAGAAATTTCTATCATTGAATGAATGAATGAACTTCTATAATTTCTATCATTTCTATCATTTCTCTCATGGGTGAGAAATAGAAGATGGGTGAGGAAATCAGAGTTTTCTGGGTATGGGATTAGGATCAGTGATTTCAAGTTTAGTTGCTAAAAGCCCTCCTTTACCTCTTTGCAAATTGGACATGAGATTGGGTTAGTCACATTTCTTACATGAAAGACAGAGTGTTCTGAGTCAGGTTATTTCTGATTAGTGAAATGCTACAGCAACAATCTCTACACTAAGTGGTACAGAGACAGTAAAACACAAGACTGCTTACAGGCCTGCAGAGATTCTTTGATGACAGTGATAATAGTATGGTCCTGTAACCCACTGCATTGTTCTGAGCGTGTTTTAATTAGACCTAATTCGTGGCTTTCTCTAGCATTCAAGCTGATGACATCTTGATATACCTACTTTTCTCTGTTTTGGCAAGTATAATAGTTACTCGCCCTTGCTTAAGGCAAACCTTATTTGTCGGCGTGTCAGCTAAAAAAAGAGATGGGTGTTGCAGTGTGCCCGCTGCTCCTTGCCCAGCCTGCGGCAGGTGTGGGGGCAACACTCCCCTGGGTCTGAAAGGGGGTCTTGGGGGAAGCCGCTGGTCCCGGGAGTACGGCGGCGTTCCGGTGAGTTTGGTGTAAATAACAAAAGGAGAGATGGGTGCAGTTGGAGGGGAAGAACTTAAGATTTAATGAGGAAATAAATAAAAGGCACACGACGGTGCAACAGAAAACATACAACTAAAGAGCTGCTCCAAAAGAACCAACAACAACCCCTGCACTGTGGCAGGGCACACAGTTATATAGGCTTGGTTGGAATGTTCCAGAAGGGTTCAGGCCAATCACAGGATGATGCTCAGTCCTTATCTACATAGCCACTCCCAGCCAGTCCCATAGTCCTTTGTGGGTCCTTAATGTCCTCACCATGACTTTAAGATGCTATTCACTGTGGCTCCTTGCTTTCTGTAGCTTAACACTGGTGGTAGTTGTGGTTACTCTGCAGTCTGATGAGCATGCACAGTTCATAGCCTGTCCCCACTGGGACAGCACCCCCACAGGTCGGGCTGCCCGACAGTGTGGTCTCTGAGCAGTTTATTTAGCCATGTGTCTTTTTGGTAATAAGGTGAGAGACACAGGAAGGATGACACAGGTCTCTCATGTCAGAACAGCCAAAAGTTATCTGTGTTACAGAACATTTTAAAAGTTCTTTTAGCCAATAGCATACTGAGAAAGCTTACATACAGTTGCTCTAGTGAATCACTAAAAGCACACGTACACCTGCTCCTAACTTGCTTGTGTGCTCTAAGAAACAATGTGCAATAATCCATTAATTAACTTAGAACTTTCTACTGTCTTGCTAAGCAAATTTTTGTGCTTCCTTACAGCCTGACTCCGCTAAACTCACAAACTCAAACCATTGTTCATCTATGTCCACTGTTCATCTATCTCTATGTCTTGTTTCACATCCCTGTACAAAACACTAGTGCAGTTCTAGTGCAGAAGATGCCTGTAGAAAAGAATGCTATGGCATCGTAAGTCAGTGTGCCATATCAAATCACAGACTTTGAGTTCACAAAGGGCCAGGAAAACTTCATGGCATCTGACAACAAACTTGGAATGGGTATTTAAAGATTATGTGTCAAACTTGAGATGTCACCAGAGTGAGAGATGTTACCAAAGGTTGCTTAGTGTTAAGTACATTTTTCAGGTGACACTAAGAAGCTTATGGATATGCAGAATACAAGGGATATGTAGATACTTGGAATGTAAGGATATCTGGTTTATGGGCATATATGATTAATAGATAGTCAAGATAAAAAAGAAAAGACCAGAAACAGAAGGAGTAATAAACCCCACCTAGATACACAAACACTAAGGCATAGGAGATAAGGGAGACCAAAGAGCATGTCTCAGATGAGGGATTGAGGAAACACAACTGAGGGAGTAACTTAAAGCCTTGGAGATGAATATTTGTAAATGATACAAAGAGGGGAAGTTTATATCTGAGATATTTTAGAAGGCTTGTGGGATTATGTGAAATTTATAGTGGGAGGTTATAAGGGCAATGTGGGAATGTAAAAAATAATTCTATGATGTTAGGGGTGGAGCCAAAGGCAGGGAAAGGGAGAGGTCGAGGTGGGTTGGAGGAGGAACAAGCATGGGAAAATGGAATTAAGGGGGACAAAAGTAGACAGTCCCATTTTAACTTGCTTGCTGGTTGCCATGTATGTTTGTCTGAGCTCTGTTCATGATCACTGTAGTCTGTCCTATGCTCTTAAACCCTGTTCCTAACTCTCTTCTGTGTGATCCTGCTGTCGGTGTAGTGGTGCCTCGCTAGCATAACTTTAAGTGGACTAGCTGACAAGTGGGAGAACACCAGAACCTTGAAAAACCCAAGGTTAGACCTGGTCAGGGACCAGGTCTGTGACCAAATTTAAACGAGGCTATGGGCTTGGGATCAGACTCTGATTGCTACCCTTTTCCCAAACTTCATTTGTCTTTAACACACCAGAAGCTTCAAAGCGGAGAAGAAACCTCTAAGGCCCAGAAAGGACTTAAAAAAAAAAAATCTAGACATATGATCTGAGGTACAAATGACTCCAAACATTCAGAGTTGATGGTAACACACAAGGGGCTATCAAATGCCTTCAAAAGTAAGGAAAACTCACTAATACTGCAGTTGTAACAGGCTGTTACAATATCGTTAAGAGGTAGCACTTGTCATTAGCACTGGTCATTAGCAGTGGTCTTAAACATTGGCTGCCCTCACAAATGTGGGCATAGAAAAACTAAACTAAAGTAAAATAAACTAAACTAAACTAAAAACCACTTCCCTACCTGCTCCCCCCCAATAATCATCAAGAGAAAAAGTAGACTTGAATTTATCTATCCAGTCTCAGTTTGCTTTTTCTTTCTTACTGCAGGCAGATTCAAGGAATTAAAAAATTTTGTAAACCCAAGGCTTCCTGGGTATCAACTAGCATTTAGTGAGCTCCACAAACTTTTGCAGTTATTCTTTTCTTTCTAAAGAACAAGTAATTAGTCCATTTTCTTGTACTATCAGTGGTACAAGACAATGGAGATTCCAGATTTTCTCATTTATACTGTCAAAACACGACTTGTGCCATTAGCTTCTGTCATTTTGTGTTTACTAGTAGATTCTTATGCCATGAACCATCAGCATACTCATGTTAATTACTAAGCCTCTTCTCCTGGTCTCTGTTATATATTTAAGCTTTGTGGCTGTAATTTTTGTTCTGAGAGCAATGTACTTTCTTTCCATTATTGAAGATGGTGAAGAAAAGCATCTTCTAGATGAACTGGCTAGCAGAAGTAGGAATAAAAAAAAAAAAAATCACTTGAACTGTCAAGGACCTCTGTGCCTCCTGGCCCCTAAGTAAGTAAAGCTCTTTTGGTGCCTTGCTGTGTTGAGAATCAAAGTCCTTTTCCTTTCTGCAAATTGAAGTGCTGTAACTCTCTTTTGTTAAATGATCCATGTCAATTACATTTTGCTTGAGTACATATTTTCCCTCAGTTCAGTTGCAGGATACTGTAGCTCATATGGTTTTCAAAATTCAGCTTTTGACTGGGCAAATAAGTCTGACTTACTTGCAGTCAATATTGTCAATAAGTAACAGCTATGTACCACCATATTTGACAGAGTTTTCTCCATTATTTCCCTTTCATGAATGTTCTCGTGGAATAAAACTAATGTTAAATGAAGAAGACATAAATATTTTTAAGTTGCCTTATGTATGCTGACCAAAGTGACAGTATGGCCTTTTGTTTTTTTATCCAAGTGTTTTGAAAACAAATTTTACCTGTGGTACTGGCTGTATTATTCAAGTAATCTAAAAGCATTATGGTCACAGCTTCCATGCTAAAGAACTTCACCATGGTTATAATCTATCTGTTGACTAACAAGTATGTATAGTGTAAACATGCAGATTATAATGTTGGGAAAATTCCTTTCCCCTTTGAGATATTATCTCTTGCAACTGAAAAGTAGAACTGTAGGGTGGTCTGACTCAGTTACTTCACCTATATCCAGATCACATGTTACAGATCAGATTAACAAATATAACCTGTGAGTGATGCAGCAGTTGGTGAAATTTTGAAGGAAGTAGAAATTCTGCTTAATACATGTTGTTCATATTAGTCTGAAGTTCAGAGATTTAGGTACAATATTCTTTTCAGTGATCATTTCACTAGCAATTTCTGTAAAAAAATTTCTAAGTTTTTTTTCTTTCAATATTATGTAGAACATAGAAAAGTCTAACTCTACATCCCAAGTTATTCCTAGAATGAAAATTATTTAAGGATCAATATTTTTGTAGCCAAATGCTGGCACTGGGCATTTTAATAACTTGTAAATTTAGGGAACTTAGGCAATTTAAATACCACATTATTTTTTTAATAATATGTATAGGAATAGAGAATGCATTAAATAAAACGTTTAAAGCTAGGTTGTTTTATTTGTTTTATTTATTTATATATTTATTTGTATGTGCCCAGGTGTAGTTCTGACTGATCATCAGTCTAAAAGCAACCAATCTTGCAAAAATGTCAGGTGTTGCATAAATAATGAATTATTTGCTTTTTTGAAAACTAGAGTAAATACTTTCTTGTCTCTCGGAATGTTTTCTGAGCAAGACAACTTCATAGACTGGCAATACTTGTCTACCATACTCAAGAATATCTGTTTGAAGAAAAGAGCAGATTGCATCTATATATCAGTGTTTTTGATTGTTGTTCTTGTGTTTTATGACTTCTTCAGTTGTTTCCTTAAAAAGATTTACTTTTAGGGTTTTCTTTAACTATCATTCTTCCCCATTAGTCTGACTGTCCTACTTGTTAGGACTAATGTTCTTCCTTTTCTGCTTTAGGTAATCAGACTCTGCACAGCTGTTTACCTGTGTTAGCTAGCAATAAAGTAATGCTATTACTTTATGTACCATCAATATTGAGCAAATAGTAGAAACTGTAACTGCAATGGGATGCTACTGGGTAAAAAGACTCTATAGAAAAGTGAAAAAATATTCTTCTGGTATTCATCTCTTTCTTGAGACAAAACCAAGTGTAGTGGTAGGAGTTTCTTAAACAACAAAGTGGCAAAACCAAAATTTTGAAGCCCATCATACTGACGGGAAGAGTTTCATGCTTCAGAAAAGTAAGTTGTATAGATGAGACCTGCATGACAACAGGAAATGTGGCTGAGGTTTGATGAAGAGCAATTTGAAAAAGAAAGAGTTTCATCAGATATATAAAAAAATATAATATCAGCATGATATGAGAATTCTTTGTTTTAAACTGTTCTTTGTTGGAATAAATAAGGTTGTTCTGATTTTCCTGCAGGCTGTCCCTAAGGTAATCATCCTCACAGATGCATAACAAACATCTATTGGGAATACTTTTTTATAGCCATCAAGTTTACTATTATAAAGTAACATTGTTCACTGCTCAAGAGGGAGGTACATGTGTTGCTGTTCAAATTTAAGAAAATCTGGATATTAGCACAGAGTGCTGAACAAAATCTGTTTTATTCATGCAAGTAAAGTATTAATGAATCCTTTGTAAATGTCTGCTCTTGTGAATGACACTGTAAAGACAGTCATAGAATCACAAAATCGGTCAACCTCCCTGCTTGTGATTGGGGCGGACCACAGTGGGCCATCTAGTCCAACCTCCCTCAAGCAGGGTCATCTTAGAGCACAAAGCACTGAAATACAGATGGTTCTTGATTATCTCAAGTGAGGGAGACTCCACAGCCTCTCTGGGCAATCTGGTCCAGTGCTCAATCACCCTCACAGTAAAGAAGTTCTTCCTCATGTTCAGGGGGAGCTTCCTGTGCATCAGTTTCTGCCCATTGCCCCTTGTTCTATTGGTCAGCAATACTGAGAAGAGCCTGGATTCCTCCTCTGGACACCTTCCCTTTAGATATTTATACACATGATGAGGTTCCCTCTCAGTCACCTTTCCTCAAGGCTGAACAGTATTGTATTTTCATATGACAATAGTTAAAGAGAGGAGGAATGCCCGAGACACATCAGAATTTAGTCTCTCTCAACAAAAGTACTTGTCCTTTGTACTGTGATATGCATTATATGTGGAGTCAAAAGAGCTGCATGTAGCTTCTTGCAGAATCTGACATTACTGTGGAGATTAGGGACTAGAAGAACCTCTGTGTAGTTTATAATTCTATCAAATGTTTGTATAAAACATACAATCATAAGTCTTGAGAAGGACTGTCAACACACAACATTTCAGACTTGAGGAAAGTTGGAGAATCTGTATTTAACTGCTCATGACAATGAAAGTCATTGTGGAAAAAAGAAGGAGCATGAAGCATCAAAATTTGAGAAATATATTATTGTAGGTGAGGAACTGTCTTCACTTTTTTTGGACTACAGCTCTGTCTATCTGTTTGTCAAGATGATTAAGACCAGTGGCCTGCCACAGTAAAGTATGGACATTTCTAATGGATGTTTCTTGAGAGTTTTCACAGGCAGAGCTGTGACCTAGAATAAGCTCCAGGGTGTGTTTCAGAGAAAGTGGGTGGACTGTAGAGAGTCATGTTACCTTACTTTTTCTCTCATTAATCTGGTCTTAATAACAACTATTTTAAAGAGATGTTTGCAAAAACCTGCCTTGTTATGCTCATTTGTAGTCCTGGAAGAAGGAAAAAAATGAACTGAAGCAGTGATTTTCAGAATAGGAGGCATCATTCACAAAACATGGTCTGCCCAGCGTCTCCTCTTCTTGCCACTGTGTATTATTTCACAGTAATTTGAGACTACCATAGTAATAGCTCAAAGATAGGCAGTCTTCACTAACTGCAAATCTCGTTATTATATTATAAGGCATGGACATTATGTGGACAATCTTATGAATACATAATCAGTGGATGCTGGGCTTGGGGAGTGAACAAGTGAATCTGTGGGACTTAGTTGCTCTCTAAGGTTGAACAATGACAGAGGGTTAGAATAAACATATTTGCTTTCTTGGAATAAAATAATTTAGTATTAGCTTCATTAAAGAGTAATTTCATGACAGTCGCTCCTTCAAAACTGTATGGATCTTTTTGAGTCATGATGATGAGATCGGACAGTCAAAGGAATACATGGATAATAAAGTAAATGTTTCCCTCAGAATTCCCTCAGTTTCTGGAATATATTTATGAAAAGTACTTTGGTTGTATAAGCCTGGGAAGAGCTAGAAATGTGGTGTAGCTAAGCATCAGAAGATGACCAGGTATCCAAGATGCATCTAACTTGTAAAGCTTGTGTCCAGTATAATTTGAAAGGCTAGTTACAACATTACCATACTAGAACTTGAGTAAAACTATTTCTATGAAAGACTATTTCAAATGAATAATGATAAATAATAGCAGTTCCACTGTTTTGTAAGAGGCTACTTCGTAGTTTTTCACTTAATGCACAGCACCAAGTGGTGAAAAATGACAGCTGAAAGCAATAACTACAGTTCTTTATATGTTTGCTTCATTTTGCTTTCAGCTCACATCCTGAAAGAGGGAAAAAAAATGCAGATTTTTTTCCTCCAAGATTAGATTTCAAGCAGAAAATTCATGACTTGCTAAAAAGGCTTTGGTTAGATCATAATTTCTGTGGATTCATGTCAACATTTGATCTATCAAATTTATTTGCACAAAGCATGATGAAAGTAAACTCTGAACTTGAAAAACCATATTATTAGGAAGTGATTACATTAATTAGACCATCAAATGTCATGCTTTTCTGCTTCGCTTATAATGGATAAATTAGATCAGCTTTGAAGATAATAGAAGACTCTATAATGTGTAAGAAGATTCCTGCTTTCTTTCTTTGCTAAACTTGAAATGGACATGTCATGAAAAGCACAAGGTTTTAGAGAGAGAAAGGACCTGCATGTTCTTCAAAGGGCCATGTGCTATCCAGAAGAACAGGATTTATTCCTAATTTTTCTGTAGCTAATGGTCCTGTTTGGGTCAGATTTATGATAGGAGTAAGATGGAGCTATAGTGGCTGAACTGAATGCCTAAAATTGTAATCAAATATGCAGCCAGTGAGAATAAGATATACAAAAACCAGAGAAAGAACAAAATATCATCCTGGCAACCACCTAAGGGAGATAGTTGTTCTGCAAACGCTAGCCTAAAATATCTATGCTTTGTTCCCTGTTTGTGAACTGTTTATATGAGTTTTGCTTGTCTATACTTTGGAGGCAGAAAATAAAAAAGTCCCAAAGAAGAATTCCTTTACACATGTATGAATTACAGGTACGGTAAGAGAAACCAAAACCCCACAAACCCCAAAATAAAACCACTCCCCTTTACTGCAATATTCAGTACATATAATGAAAGAGGATAATACTACAAAAGAACAGAGCACCACCTAATTATTTTCTCAGTGTGGGGGTTATTCTGAGTTAAAGCAATACATGATAATCTTAGTACTGGGTTGTGAGGGTTTTTTAAACATTCTAATAAAAAGCCATTTAGGTAGGAGATTTACTTTACCTCTGTAATTATAAATCTCATGAAACAGTTTAATATTCATATTCCAAATTTTGAAATCATAACCCTTGCAGACTTGCTGATTGGTAGCAATCAACTCACGTCTTAAGAGGTGTTTAGTCATGAATGTCTTAGGAATGTTCAAGATTATTGACAATAGCCTGCAGCTGGTAATGAAGCCTTGATAAGGTTATATACATTTCAGAAGTGGATGCACTTGATTGGATTTCTTTTTCACATACAACACACATTTTTGCTGAAACTGTAGGCCAAGGCTAAGCATACATAAAATTTATTAGATTAAGACACCTGAAACACAGCTATTACCCTGAGCATACATCAGATGAATTAAATAACACATGCCACATAAACCAAGTTGGCCGAAATACCTTTTCAGCCTCTGTCTTCAGCTAGGTCTGGATAGCCTGGGAAGGAAAGGTGTAAGGGGAAGGTGCTGATGCATACTAAGGGGAATAGGGCTGGATTATACATATACTTCAAGTAAAGATAAATGCTACACCTATTGAGAGAGATATCCTAATCTGCAGTTAGAATAAGTGCTAGCTAATTCCCACGGCTTCAAGAACAGGTATTCATCCATACTCTTGTTGACTGATGTTGATATCCATCTCTTTCTCCATTCTGTTTATTTTCTGTCCTCTTCTGGTCTGGCTCTGACAACTGTATCAGTTGATGCTCAACATCATGGTGAGTTGATGAAGAGAAGCTTCGTACTGATCTTTCAGCAAATGCTCTGACACTTTTGGAAAAATGTTTGTGAAAAAGAAAACTATGAGTACCAGAGAAAACAGAAAGTCTGAGCTGTTTGGTTTTTTTTTCTCTTATAATTCTTCATTTGCCTCCCACAATTTATTTAAATTTCATATTTTTCCCAGTTTGACATACTCCATGGTATTCTTTCCATTATTCCCCACTTCAGTGAAATGTAATTTTTTTAGTGAAGTATTACCTTTGGCCTTAATTCTGTCCGTGTTTTTATCACATATATTAATTCAATTTCCATGTTCTCATTCACAAGCTCAGTTCTATGAAGCAGTTTACAACATATGCATATTCCTCCATTCACCTACTGCAGAACTATCTATTCAGCTAGATTTACTTTTTTTCTTCATATATTGAATAGGAATGGATTTCTGAATTCCTGCTTTTCATGCTCACCATTTCAACTCTTGCAGCAGTACATACACTTCTTTTCTGTTTGTAGCTATTCAAACTTCTATTTCAGACATAGCTGTTATCAGTGGGGTTATTTTTGGCATTAAAACATGCTATTTCCATTGGAAATTAGGAATGAAAATTTTTGCTTTGCACACATACCTACTTCTCCACATACATTCCATTTCTTCAATTTATTATTTTATTTTAAAACTTGTTCAATATTTTTCACTAGAAAAGTAGATCATAAGACTCAAAGTATGAAAAAAAGTTGAATGAGATCTCAGCAGGTCATCTTTACCAATCCCCTGCTCAAACCAGGGCTAGCTTCATAGTAAGATCAATCATGCAAGGTGTCTTTGAGTGAGCATTGAAAATCCTCCTGAGTAGAGGTTTCAGAGTCTCTCTCAGCAACCTATGTCAATGTGAAGAATTATATTCTACTGGAATTCTACTGATGTCCTTTTTTAAATTTTTTTTTTGTTTTGTTAAAACTAGTTGCTATTCATAGTGGAGATTGGTGAATCGTCATTATTTATGATCATTATCTTCTGCACTTCCAGGAACTTCCTTCCGTCTCAGAATCAGTAGAGATGTAGGAAGCCTTTTGAGTAAATGCATGGTTCAAGGGTTTGCTAGATCTGTAACTGAAATTCATATTAATTTAATTGAGGTTTTTTTAAGAAAGTCCATAGCAGTTTTATGTAAGTGAATTTAACATTCGTCAAATTTCTAATGTGGCATACACAAAGCCTGTGCTTTTATTGGGCTGGTTTTCTTGAATGTTAATGTACAGATATTAATGTCAGTGAGAAGATAAAGATGTGATATGAATGAATGAATTCTGAATGATAGAGGGCTGTCATCTGCACATGAATCAGGACTGATCAAAGAGACTCCAAGTTTTCCCTAGTCTTAAGGGAATCAGAAAGGGAAGAGTGCTGCATATCCGCTCTCATGCTAAACAGTCTCCCAACAGAGTTGTAATAGGAAAAAACATCAGTGTTGAACACTTCGAATGAGTTACTGAGGCAGAGTCCTCACTAGGGAAGGTTTAAGAATGGCTCCCCCTTGTTTTTCTTTGGTTTTTATTTTTTATTATTCCTCTTCTTATTTCTTATTACCAGCAAATCTGCTATTCAAAGCTGAATTTTGCCAACTTTGCCTTAAGTTTATATTGGAAGAGATATATAATAAATTCAATTCTAGTTATTCATAAGAACATTATTTTTTAAATGTTTGATATTTGATTTTTTACATGCATGCCTATTTTTTATTTGCTTTTTAAATGTAAATAGCTTATTAGATAATCTAATATATAATTTAGCAGATAACTCAGATAAACACAATTTACATGAGCTTGTGATTACTGCTGCAGTTGCTGCGACTAAAATGACAACTTTCTGCAACAGGACAAAATAATTGGTCCAATTTTTGCCATCTTCATGATGAACAAATGAGCCTACTCTCGAAGAGGTCATCACTCTTGTTGGGAGGTTATTGCACTTTCTTTTCCTTGCAGGAAAGGATTGTGTCTGAGCAAATTCTACCTCAGGCTACTTTACAAAGCCAACACCAGTGGGGCTCTGAGTCACAGAATTTTCTTTACTGTTGTTGTAAACTCTCTAATGATGATGGCACAACAAGTTTCCAGCTAATGGAGCTTTAATTGCTAGCTCTATTTTGGGCTCATTTCTCCATTTGGAAATTGCTATCTCTTCCCCAATTACTGCTGGATTCTTCTCTGTGAAAATTTGCCTCCAGAAATCCAGACTAATTTGGGGATCAGAACTGTGCTTTGTGGCTGCAGCACTGAATCACACTAACTCCAGGAATCAAACTGAATACACCATTTCTTTCAGACATCTGCAATCCTGAAAAAACTATTAAAGGTGAAATCAGAACAATAAAAGCAATTTTACAGGTAATATATCAGTTCTATTAGTCCATGAGATTTATTTCTTAAAAGAGGAAAAATGAAGTTTGATATAAATGTATATATATATATGTGCTTATGAAATACAGTTATCGAGTGGTGGTTAAGTAGCTTGTATTTCTAGATTTTTGAAAGAAATAAAAGTATCTGTATATAAAATTAAACAGTATGAAGAGTTTAAGTCAAATTATTTGTGTATGAATTTAAAGTAGATTAGGTAAACAACTATTTCATGGATGGATGCTTTTAAGAAGAATTAAAGAGGTTCAAGTTTTGTCCACACTGTGTGACATTGTATGTAAAAAAACCTAAACACTATTTTAACTCTTAGCAGTAGTTCAAACAAGATTTTAATGCAGTTTAAAGATTCAGTGGTTTTATTTTTCCATGTATCTGAAGTGTTTGAGTGTTTAGTTTCCTATACTTGGCTAAATTTAGTGGAGCTATGGGATTAAATATTTGAAAAATTATAAAAAAATCCAGCCTCAGAATGGAAGAATTTTACATCACAATTTGCTTGCACTATGAGCATAAACTGTCCGGTACAGTATAAGGTTTTACAGATGTGTCTGTATGGTGCCATACTAGTAAATCTCAAAGAAAAGGAGTTGAGCTCTTTGATGGGTGATCATGAACTGCCTGCAAATATGACAATATTTGTGTTAGCCTGAGCCAAGAGTCATAGTTCTTCAACTTGAATTCAGTCACAGAATATTTATGCACATTGCATCTTTCTATGCCTTTAGAAATGGACACCAAAAATTGCTGTGAAAGCACCAGAATGAAACTCAGTTCATTATCTCATAGAACTGCTGTAAAGAAGGCAGTAAGAGCTCCCTGTGGCATGGACCTGATAAGCCAGTAGGATTTTCTAGAGCTTTATGTATGCCAACTGACTTAATAACTGTACTCTCATCATCAGTTGTCAAAGGGGTGACAGCTCCCAGTAGACATCTTGGCTGTAATGAGCTCTTGGCTAAAATTTGATTTTTGAATTGGGAATCTAACAGTGCAGCTTGCTGCTCTGATGCTTGGACACCTTTTCATTTCTTCTCTACATGCATTTTTCCCTCCACAACCATTTGCTCACAAGCCAGCAAAGTCTTCTGTCTCAGTTCTTCTTTTCTCTGTTTTATTTTAGATTCACCCCTCTTTCAGTATTTGTGCTGTCAGTCAGAGCAAGTTGTGCTGCTTTTTGTCATTTCTCTACGGTAACAAGGAGAAGCACAGAGTGGTGACATCCGAGCTGATGCCAAGCAAGGGACTCTGGCACAGTACATCACTGGCAGGAGGCTACTAGTACTAAATACTAGTAGGCACATCTTTATGCTGCTGAAACTATTTTGCTTCTGGTTTGAGGGTTCATAATTTGGACTTCTCCACACTGCAAGAAACTAAAGATTTAAGATTCATCTTGTCCACTGCTAAGCTTACCCTGACTTTTTCTAAAAAACACTTCCTTACAATAATTTATTTTGCACAGGGAAAAGAGGGATTTTGTAGTACATTACACTGGCCAAAGTAGAGTTCTGCAGGGACTGTTTGTTCACACCTTGTTACCTCCCTAAGCTCTGCCTTCATTGAGGTCAACCATTCTGGGAAGAACACAAAATTGATATTGCAAAATGATTAGCTTTTCAGTTGTACTCCAAAGCTTTTAAATAATGGGTAAACCAGTTTTCTTTTCATGAATTTAGATTACTGATTTATGAAAGTGACAATAGCTGAAGTTAAGTAATAAAATTCTGTTAAACTCTTCATAATACATGGGAAGGATATTATATATCTTCATGCATCTCATCCTTTGAAACAATTTTTACTTTCTGAGGTCTCTCATTCAGTCAGAAGATAAATGTGTTCCTTCATTTTCCAAGACTTAATCATTCATTATATTTTTGGACTTCCATGGCAATATTAAACACAGCAACTAATAACGTATGAGGGTTATTGCCATATCCTAGATAAAACAGGTTAATTAATTCTCTGAGGGGACTAATGAGGCTGTGCTTTTTGTATAATCATGTTAATTTTCTGATTGTGAAAGTACAAACAAGTGGAAAAATAAAATAATAGATCCTCTTAAAAAGCTGATTGATTCTGTACAGTGCTATGTTTTTTAATTATATGGTCAATTTCATGCCGGCATTCTCTGTTCAGAAGAATTCAACTAAAATTAGTTTACCTGGGTGAATTCATATCAGTACTGACTCCTGTTCACAATAATCTTTTGACACTGCTTAATGACAAAGGAATACTCTATTTTCATGGAAAGTTTGAATCAATCCATTTTGTTTCCATGATATTAAATTATCTTTTTCTGATGGACTAATAGAAGCCATAGCAGAAATTAATTAGTTCACACTGACAGACCTAAGAAAATGTATCCTGATTGGTTTTACCTTCCAGTGTTGTCTTACAAAATTAACTGAGATTTAGTGGTTTTGTACCAAAGTTCTCTAACATTTAAATTTTTATGCATCTATGACAATCAACCAAGTTAAATTTTTCTTCACAGGAACTAAATCCTGTTGAACACGAGTCCTAGGCTTGGGATACATCTTGTAAGCTTTTTTTCAGACTGGCTAGATCTTTAGGTACCTTCAGTGCTTTGATGAAGAACTTAATTTAAAGCAGCCTCCAGTATTTTAAGTGCTACCTGACTTGAGAAGCATACTACTACATTTTCAATTCTTATAATTTTGAGTAAGATCATAGTTTCCATTTATTCACATGGCATAGAATAAAGAAATAAAACAGCTACCTTAAAATCAGTGCTGTGGCACGACTCATTTCCTAAAGAGTCAGCTTGTACTAAATAACACATAATGAACATTGAAATGAAATATATTCTGACCAAAATTCATGTTCTGTCCTGTAGAGAACAGATGTTTATAAATTAATTTTGCTTCTAAGCAATCTAGCATTTAAATTATGATATAATTGCTGTCTATGTAATTGCTTATGTTTTGTTACCCCTGTACCCTCAGTTTCTTGGTTCTGGTGGCACTTTTTGAACTACAAGGATGTTTAACACTGATCAGAGCATTTGCTGCTCTGATTTAAATGAAAAAAAGTGGAAATATGACAGTTTAAGAAGTACACTAGTCTTCAGAAAGAAAGGGGTATTTTAATCTGGACAACTGTAATCTTGCTTAAAGCAAATATAAATTTAAATTAGGAAGAAAAATCTTGAAACCCCAACTAAAATAACATATCAAGTTTTAAACCACAAGTTTTCTAATACAGTTTTTCTTTTGTATTACTTAAAGAAGAAAATATTTTTTTGGTTCTCAAGTCCCCTTACTCTGACATACCTCCTTGCAAAGGTATCACTTAATATTATATATGAGGTTTTCCAATAGCTGGTATTTATATGCATTCTGCTGATACCATAAACACTCTCACATTTTCATTCTAGATGCTCTTTGGTTGCAGAATTGAACACAGTTCACAGGCTTACTGTGTTCTTTGTATTTTCTTGGAATGCAATTACCAAGACAAGACCTTGCTTTTTCTTTTCATTTTGTTTAGTGAAACACAAGTTTCACTAAAATCTAGTAGGATTAAATAAAAATCTAGTAGGATTTTTTGTTTGAAAAGAAAGTTGTTGCACTATCTGAATTATAAATAGAATTTCAGTGAAATCTCAGAGTAAATAGCATGAAAGTCTGATAAAATAGTACCCTACTGTTTTAGAGAGGTAGAAAATTAAATGGCTCCTAGGTGAATCTCAAGAGGCAGAACCACACAAGAAGTATTCCTGCATACTTAAAAAAGCCCCAGTTAATATACTCAGGAGAAAGTTGAAGAAAAAGAAGGCACTTCCTTCTAAGGCAGTTGCACTTCTACAAGGAAGGACTCTGAAAGGGCTGATTGGGTTCCCACTCGGGGGAGGCAGAGCTTTACCTCTCTGGCCGCAGTGCTTCGCACCCTCTGGAGGTGACATCTTAAAAGCTCAACCAGCTTTGGCTCATCAGGGTGAATACTAAGCTGCTCCATTAAGCTGAAGACTTTCAAATCACTTTTTTTTTTTTTTTTCCCCTGTGTGTTTTTGTGATCCATGGCTCTCTTTCAGTTCAGTATGAAGTTCACATTTATTAAGCTTTGTTTACTTTGTGTCTCCAAAGAAGATTTAGTTTTTGTAATATAGGGATGATAGAATAGTCTACAAGTGTGCTCATATACTTAACTTTTGAATCTTACCCATATAAACTTAGACATCTAATATTATATATTCTTCAAATTTAACCTACTGTTCTACCAATGTTTTAAATTTCATACTGTTCTTTCAAGTGAAAGATAAGAATCTGAACTTCTGGTATCAATTATATGTATGTGTTGGAAAGTCGTTTTAGTTTCTTATTCTACTTTACTATTGTCCACTGCATCAATATTTCCCACAGCAATCAATTTTCATTTCCATAGTTATTCTTTTGTAATATTTCGATTTGTGACTGGCATTTCTTTTTATGAATAGGTATCTTCTGTTTGAATATTTCATATTTTATGTGTATTACTTGAGTTAAATTGATTCCTGAGTAAATGTCTGAATTTAAAATATAATGTAAGTTTATTATGCTTTGTTTCAGCATTGTTATAGTTTAATACCCTTACAACCAGTAAAATCTTCTATTAATTTGAAATGACAGGCAATTCTCACGTTGATCAACTTAATAGGACCTGTATGGTTTAAGAAGACTCATGAAAGTTCTTGCTTATGGAAAATATTCAGCATATGATTAGCTGTTTTTCTTAATGGTGCATATGTTTACCTGGTTATTCTCACCGTAAATTTTACGTTCTCTTGGAAATCCTGAAGCAAATATCTTTATGTCTGACAACAGCAAATTTTGTTGTATTACATTTGGAGATGTAAGACTGTGATTTCACAATACTATTCCATGTCATTTCTGCATTACTTGCCCATTAGTTTCCTAATTAGTAATAGGTTTCATGTAAAAGAATAAAAACTAAAAAAGAGACCAGGAGGGATCTCAGTTTTAACCTGCATAATTTTCAACATGCCATTTTATAACAAAGTTTTATTCTAATGTTAACCTCTTGCAATATGTCTTTTATAGTTGTATCTCATGATAGAGAAGAAAACTTTCGCATAATCTCATGAATTTTAATGGCAGATAAATTCTGGAATAAAAAGAGAAGTCAAATTGGAAATGTCAACACTCTAGGCTATGTCTATAAGTTTGATGTTTCCAGCAAAGCTTCTTCAATGCTTTAGCAAAGAGGAAAGCTGCATATTTACAGCAGAAAGAAAATAAAAGCAACAACAATTTCCACCCTCAAGAAGAAATGTAATATTTTGTAACAATTTAATTAGGCTCTTGGCAATTCTTGTTAAAGTTCAACAGGAGAGTTTTGAGGGTTTTGAGATATCACAATGAGTTTGAACTTTCCAGCTGATTTTTATATGAAAAATAATATTCCTTTTCCTACATGGATCACTTTATTCAACTTACCATTGTAGTGCTGTGAAATAAACAATTCTTTATTGTTTGTATGGATCTTAAATGACTTGCTGCTTTCACTATAGCAATATACATTATCTGTTCTTGGAAAAACAGAAAATCAGCAAATCCCAGAAAATCATGAAATCTTGAAGCAAAACCCAGACTTACATTATGTGGTAATTTAGGGGTCAATACAGAGTATGGAATTACCCAGAGTGGTGACAAGAGTTACTCCAAGAACCAGGCAAAATAGCAATACTAGATTTATATCCCTTTTTGGTGAATAAAGGAATTTATGCTTTCCTAAGTTTCTTTTGAAAATTGGTTATGTAAGTATAAAGCTAATTGTCTCGATGCTGAAATTTATCAACTAGAATTTTGTGATTGTGTCAATATAGAGCTTCCCAAGTACAATTTGAACTTACGGGCTTTCATTAGTCAAGTGGAAGAATGTTGAGACCTGATGTTCTATAAATCAATGACAAATCTTTTGTTAAATGTCATAGATTTAATTACAAATTACTTCAGATTTTCTGATATTCACAAATGTATGGGATGTCATGGCTTCTGTTCTTCTTGAATCATTTGGGAAAAATAGTGATGTTGGTTAATAAAGTGGAAAGATACTTTTTTCTCAGGGGGAAACATTTTTTGGCTCACCAAAGATAATTGCAAGTCATGCTATCAGGATTTATTGACTTGAAGTCCACAAAAGATACGGGTTTGAATTATCTCTGCTGAGAATTGCTTTAAAGGGATATTATTGTTATTAGAAGTTCACAGATTTAGTCTGAGAACTGTATCCAAACAGAAAATTGTAGAATTATATTGTTCAGGCCTGCTGAGGGCTATTCAACTGTGATGACACATTATTAGATCTGCCTGTTCCTTTTTCTATGGTAAACCGCACACACTAAATTATACTGCAGGAAATTTATAATGTTTTTGAAGATCTCCAAATTACTGTTAAAATTATATATAATTTGCTGTATGTATTGTGGAGTTATCTTCCAAGATTACTTGTTTCTACTGCAGAATGAAAGTGTCTTGTTCACTTTTACTCCTGAAATCCCAAGTTTTAAATATTTTATTTTTTAGTATAAAATTGCAGGCCTAAATCAATGAAATTTTTTTAGAAGAGGAGACTAGATACAGTAACTAGTGGCTGTATTTTGTTCTCAATGTTGAATTCAGTTGAAAGTAACATTTTTATGAAGGAGACAAAAATACACAAAATAAATACATCAGAATCCATCAGCATGTTCTATTGTGCTACAACAATACTACATCAAATTACTTTGCAGACAAATGCAAAATAAGTATATTTGAAAAATGCTTCAAAAATGGTTAACCTACAGAATTGCAAATATATGCACTCTAGTTATTATTAATGAAAATATGTCTCATTGCAAAGATAATTAATCTAAACTCAGGGTTCATTTAGAAAAAAGAAGGAGATTGAGGAGTTAGATGATTTTTTTTCATTAATTAAGAGGGATACAGTTATAACTACTATACTACTACAAAAGTATCAGTACTTGCAGACATTTCTCAGTTGATTGTGGTCATATAGAAAGAGAGCAAAAATGAAATGATTCCCAGAAAGGAAAACAAAATTGTTGTTGCTAAGAAATGATGAAAAACCCTGCAACACCCCACAAGATTAAAAATAACTAAAGGGCTCTTGCTAAAAGATTCTTCACTTATACTGTGAAATTAGTCCTGGTTTTTCATATAGATCATCTGATCATAATAGCAAATGAAATAGTGTTTTGTGAGATTATTTGATAAATAAATGATGGAATGTGTTTTGTCAGAGAAATGTTATATTCTCCTGCAGTTTAGGAAGTGAAATTTTGGATGAAATTGGTGTGTCTGAGGACTCCAATTACCACAGAAGAACCAATGAAATGGAAGAATATAATGCCTCAATGTCCAGATGGAGATCAGTCACAAGTGCTGTCCCTCAGAGGTCTGTACTGGGACCAGTATTGCTCAATATCTTCATCAGTGACATAGGCAATGGGAGCAAGTGCACCCTCAGCAAGTTTGGAGGTGACATCAAGTTGAGTGGTAAAGCTGACACACCTGAGGGACTGGATGCCACCCAAAGAGACCTTGGCAAGTTCTAGAAATAGGCCTGTGTGGGATTCATGGGGTTCAATAACCCCAACTCTCACAGCCTTTACTCACAGGAGAGATGTTCCAGACCTCTGATCATCTTCCTGGTCCTCCTCTGGACTCACTCCAACTGGTCCATGTCCTTCTCATGTTGGGACACACAGAGCGGGGTGCAGCACTACAGGTGGGTTCTCAGCAGAGCAGAGCAGAGGGGCTGAATCCCCTCCCTCACCCTGCTGCCCACGCTGCTTTGGATGCAGCCCAGGACACGTTTGGTTTCTGTGCTGGGAGTGCACATTGCTGGGTCATGTCCAGCCTCTCATCCACCAGCATCCCCAGGTCCTTCTCAGCAGGGCTGCTCTTGATTTGTTACTTCCCCAGCCCTGCTTGACACCAGGGGTTCTCCCAACCCAGGTGTGGCACCTTGCACTTGGTCTGGTTAGACCTCATAAGATTCCCATGGACCCACTCTACAAGCTTGTTGAGATGTGGTTAGTAATAAGTAGGAAAAGGAGAACAAAACATGCCTTTTAAGGGAAATTATGTATCTCTGGGAAATCCTTAAAATTAAAAATACCACACAGGTTCTTTTTAACATAAGTGTTGCATAAGTTGGGGCTTTACCTGGGGCACAGAAGAATCATTAATATATTAAATGAAAAATAACCCCAGTATATTTCAGCTTAAAAAGTCAAGGTCACAGGTAATGCTCATGCTTCCCTTTGCTCGTCTGTTATCTGTGTCATGGTTTCAGGACAGAATTTGAAGAGAACCTACAAGACCATGCTCTGGCCATGTGTTTGCTCTCAGTGGTCTCTTTATGAATCATTAACATCATATATTGACATCACTTAAGAAAGAACCACAAGCACTGGAAATTACAAAAAAAAAATCATAAAACTGTTTATTGAACACTATCTTCAACGACTGACCCATGTACATCCCCCTGGATGGTGCCCTTCAAGCAAGTAGGCATACTAAAAGTCCTGAATTCCTGAAGCATATGTTTCTAAAAGCACATAACCGAGAAAGAGTAGCAATTTTTATCTTTGTTTAAAAGGAGCTGGTTATATTTATTTGTTGTACTTCACATAAGGCTCATTATCAACATCAAATGCCTGTAAAAGCAAGACAAAAGGAACAGACAAGCGTTTTTCTTCTTTCTATGACAACCTGGTATTTAACTTTATGTACAAAATCTTTATAGGATAGAAATCAGTAGAGTCCTATTACAATCTATTGAACTACATGCCTTTCAACAATTAAAGTTTTGAGACCATAACCCATAACTCTGAATTAAATGTTTTTGTCTTTCTCTCTTTAATTTCAGTTTCTTTTCTATTAATATTTTCTTCCAGGTGGAAAGCCACTCCACAATCCATTTTCTTTTAAATCTTCATCTTCATTTTAATCTTTTATACCTTGCTAGAAACTTATTTATTACACTGTATAAATGAAATAGCATCTTCAGGATTTCTCTTCCTCTAACTTTTAAATGTAGCAATAAAGCAAGTTTCTTATAGTGTGGTTAGACATTTGTATGTTTGCTATTTAAAATTCTATTACACTCCCAAAATGTGATGTACACATGTTCTTTTCTTAGTAGTAATCTACTTTTCTCTTACTACAGTCCTTATCGCAGTTACTCATCTATTGTACTTTTATTTTGAGCATTGCCAATACCAAACCCAGAGAAATGTGAGCTAAAATCACTTAGCAATACATTAATTTGCTATAGCTGTCTTTATTTATGTTTTTCAGCAATTTGGTGAGCAATCAGCTACTTAACAGTAAAACTCTAAGCACTTCTACGTGCATGTGACAGTTGTCTGATGTAAAATTTTAATGTAGCACCTTAAAATAAATTCTGTGCCATGCTCAGATTGTAGAGTTTTTTAGAAGAGTGGATAAGGGCTCAATAGATGTAATATGATGGTGAGTGTTTAGTCATCACCATAACAGCAAGATGCTGGTGATCCAAAACATTTTTTATCTGCTGCAGCTTGTTTATTCCAAATTCTCTAGTTACACCTATATTAAGGAGGGTCTTGTAAAGACTGGATGTTTTCCTCTGGATTTTTTTTCCTGTCTCTATTCTCATGCATAACTGATAGTCAGCTGTGGCATTGATTAAAATAAATTTTTATTCTTATCTCTTAAGAAGAATCATTTCCATTCATGGAGTTTTGTGCATCTACCTACAGGCTTGGTGTTTTTTTTTTCTCCTCACGTAGAACCTTTAAAATGTAGACTGAGTTATAAAACTAAAATAGATTTTGTGGCTATGTACAGAAGTGGAAAAAAAACCCAAGCAAAACCCAACACCTGCAGGATGTGTAATTTACTTATCCTTTTGCTGATGTCTATTTTCATTTCTGTGTCTGATGCAGAAAATATGCATGGTGTGTAACTAAACATTTTCTCTTAATCTAGAGATGGCACTTGCAACTCTTTGACTCACCATGTAAGAATAATTGCAGGAAAAAAAGTCCTTTGACTCTACTGAATCCAGAAGACAACTCAGAACTAAATTCATCTGAAGTGAAAAACAGAGTTAGTATCACTTCAGTTTTAATGCTGAGTACATCTCTGTCTGCCTATCTGTTTTGTTTACTTCTGTGCTACTCTGAAAGATTAATGGATTTAGGGAAGGAGAGGGACAGAGAATCCACATAAAGTCATTGGTCACATAGTAACAAATGCACTTATGACTGATGAACATTAATTCTAGAAGGTAAAACGAAACTTATACAGTAGCATGCCAGTGTAGCAGCTGGCAATCTTGATATCCCTGGGTGCTGTGCACATTTGGAATGGGAATAGCATTGTACTGCTGTCATATTGTGCTCCTACTCAAAGAAAGCAGTAAGGATTTGTCATGTGTGTCTTGAAGTGTTGTCCCATTCAGCATTGAATTCTCAGTCCTAAACACTTTGATTTCATGTACCTACTGTGACAAATAAAAATGTTTGGGTTTATTTGTTTGATTCGTTTTGGTTTTTTTTTGTTTTGTTTTTTTTTAAGTAGGAAATATTGATGTGATTTAAACAAAAAAGTAGTCCACAAATAACTATTACATGGTATCTGAAAAAATCTTGGAAAATAATATGACCAAGTTGTCTACCTTCTTGTGTCTAAAGACAGCGTTGAGCCAGTAAAACCTAATCTTAAGAGAATTAAAAAGGGCATAGTAACTGTATGTGTACTTTTACCTGTGATTTTCAAGATTAGAACTCTGTGTTTATATATGAGAAGTAACCGGTTGTTCTGTACTTTAATTGCTATCCCTTGCAGCACTGAAGTAGATCTGAGCATGCTAGCAAATAGACAATAATAGATTTAGCAATTTTAATCCCAGAGAAAAAGCACTGTAACAATGTTCTTCTATTCAGATGCTTCTTGTGATGCAATCAGGGAATAATACTAAGTTTTCACACCACGTTTCATGTCCTTTTCATCAGCCATTTTCACACCTTCGGAAAAAAACAAATCCATATTCCAATTATACAACAGAATTATTCCATATACATTCACAAGCTTCAACTAGTCCTGACTTACTGTTGGCAGATGTTTTTAACAAGCAAGCCAAAATTGCAAACATTCCTCATTCTTATGGCATTATCTCCTTTTAAATTTTGTTTTTAGTACAGTATTGCCCCAATATATATGTTTTAAATATTATCTCTGACAGACTACAAGACTATGATCCCAAATGGAATTTAAATATGAGTATTTGAAACATAAAGTCTGGTCAAGAGCATGTTTGTTTCAAAATAGTCTACAAAGGGATAAAAGGAATTTATTTTCCCAGACATATGCGAAATGTCTGTATTGCAATTATTGATGTTTGAATATTTATGCTTTGAACTTCCTTATATAAGGTGAATGTGAGTAAATTAATTGGAAAATGGGAGTAAACGAGCACATGCGCTTTTCTTTAGCAATACAACCCTAAAGTAAAAGTCAGGCTCTTTAAAATTCTTCTTATTCAAATTATCTTAAAGAATCAAAAAATAAAAACAAAAACTAAACATTGTTTCATGTAGCATTTTAATATTAAGTTTAATTAAAAGAAATATTGTTAGATTTTCACTACCACTACGAAGATGGATGAGCATTTTCAGAGTAACTTAAAACTAATTACTGAAATTCTCTGATGAATCTTTTTCATAAAGCATGAAATTGTGCCTTCTGAAGCAGGGAGGTCCTTTATAATGTATTGTTTTCAACAACCCTTTGGAATGACAGAGTGCTCAGTCATTTTATTTTGGCCATTTTGCAGGTGATTTTATAAGGCAAAAATGTTGACCTTTAATTGACGTTAACACTTCCAATTATTGATAGAGAGTCTTAAATTGTTCACTAACAATATTTCTTCCTCAGCTCATACAGCTGAAGCTAGAAAATTGCCTGGTTTTCCAATTAGAGGTGTTAATACAACAGAAAGAAATGAACAGAGTGAAGACACTATAAATGTGATTATGGGTGCTGGATAACAGTGCGTGAAAATAAGGCTGTGAAATGCTTTCAAGTGTAGCTAAAATGGTTTGCCGCTTTAAGGCTAAATATACAAAAAATTGTTCTCCTATTGTGAAAGTGCTGTCTTTTTTTATGTACTGTTGCAGTCCAAGGAGAAACTTGATACCCTGCCAGGAGCTGGCCTTTGCATCTTTTGCTAACCTTGTTAGAGCACCATCATCATTTATCAAATTTGCAATGATAAACAGATCACCATTCTGAATGTCTTCCTGGACCTTAACAGTTTAAATATTAGACTGCTGTGTCCACACTGACCCCATAAAAGATTTCTTAGTTCACTGTGCTAGAAACTCCAAAGAGTCCAGTGTTCTCTACTCTTCTGTGAGGTGACAGGAAAACATTTCCTGAGAGGAAAACCAGCAAGTTCTGAACCTGAACAGTGTTCCGAATTAGCCAGAAGCCAGAGACTTCAGGTGAGTTAGTGTTTCTCAATCTGTGACAGTCACTAAAGTGGCAGAAGGTACTTCCTAAAATGATTGGTACATTCTGGCACAAAGCAAAAAATAAACAAAAAATATATTGCTGCACTCACAACCAGGGACTTCAAAAATGGAAAGGAAAATTAATGGAAAAGGAAACCTAATTTTATTTGATTGTACGTAAAAGCATTTTTAGCAACGTCACAGAGGATGGCCCCTGCTCCTGCCTCAAACCTTGAGAGGCAAAGCAAGACTTAGAACTAAGAAAAAAAAGTTAATAAAATAAAATAGATGGAAAGCAACACTCCATAAAGCAATCCTCCCTGATATTTTAGCAACTGGCTTAGCCTAATTCAAAGATTGCACCAAGTCTAAACCTTAGAGCTGGGTGTGGTCAGGACAGGACCCAGGAATGGAGGGAGAGGGTTGAGAGGTGCTGCAGTGTCCAGCATGGGCATGTCATGATGGAGGGGTTAGGCTACTTAAAGAATCATCATCACAGGTACTGATGAAAAAAGCAGGTTTTAGTGTGAATTTGCAAAAGTGCGACTTTGTGACAGAGTTTGATGCCGAGGTTAACTCTATTAATTACTACTTGGATGAATCATACTTAGGAAAGTCAGATTAGAATCAATTTAGAATGTTTTACACAGACACCGGAGATGTAAAAGGGTATGGGTGCAGAGGATACAGATACAAAATTTGAGGGTGCAAAAGGGTTTAGTAGCACTTAATTGTTGAACAGTTTACTATTTATAATGTGAGTCAATAAGATTTGCTATAACAGTGACTTAATTTCAGATTCACGATTACAAAACATACCATTTTCAATTCACACACACACACACACAGACACACACACACACACACACACAGAGGAACAGATATGTTAAAAAAACATGTAGATGTAGTGCTTAGGTTGCACAGGTTGACATGAGACTATTGATGTCTCCCACAGGAAGCATCTGCAAATAGCAAAAGCACAGTTCCAGAAGTGAGGAACTAAACCTTGCCTGTGAGGGAGAAGTGATTTACCATCATTCTTCATGTGCCTGAGATTAGAATTTTTTGAGAATAATTAATGGAAGCGGGCTTAGCAAATTTGTAGGTATTTATTAACCCCTTGCAAGTCCCTAGGACTGTGGTTTCTCTGTTGCTAAGTTGATGTCGATCCTCATCCACTGGCCGTAGGTTAATTATGTATCATTAAGAAATCAATAAAACAATTCACCTCTAATTTTGTTTAAGCTGAATGAAACAAACACTTTTCCCACAATCAGAATTTCTAATGTGTCTCCAGCAGTGGTCCAAAAGTCAGGTAACAGCTTAGTTTGCACAGTAGCAAGGGTGGATGTTTCTAGAAAATGCCATGGTTTTGATGGAAGGTATTTTGATGCCAGTCCATGAAATTACTTATTGTCAGGTAGCTTTTCCTAAAATATGGGAAATAACACACAAATAAGAATCTTCAAGGAATATTAATCCAAATTGCAAAGCCAAACTCTCAAAAATTACCGTATGATAAAAAAGCATTAGATAATACACTCTAAATATTAAAGTAATGATAAAGTCTTAAATAAGTAAAATCACAGAAAGTATTTTCATCATTTTCTAATATAATGAAAACTTGATCCACTTCACTATTCTTCTTATGGGAGGAATTCTGTTTCCTTATGGCTATTAACTAGCACTTTTAAAAATCTATCATAACATGAAGTGAAAATTCCCTCTAAGTAGTAGTTACACTCAACCAGAAGAACATTTGATGAAAGTCTAGTCAGCTCAGTGCCTTGAATCTGTATGTGAATGTGATCAGTCTTTGCAGTGAGCTAAATTAAGGCAAATCCAATTAAAATCTTTTCCAAAATCATAGTTGAGAGAAAAAAAATGTGAAAGAGGAGCATCATGCTTCAGGTTTTTTCTCCAGTAATGTTTCCATTATAGTTGCAAAATATCTCCTAAGGAATCTATAGAGATTTGGTATAACAGTGAAACATGCTGAACGTCCTTCACTTATATCCGTTTCCAGATAAAGTACTTCAAGGACAAAGGAATTTTACATTCCTTTTTCTGATCTTTTTATAGAATCCTCAAACTCTGTTTCTGTTCATTCTTGTTTTCTAAAGTTGTTGTTTTTGTTTTTATTTCTTTTTAAATTGTAATGTGCTTTCGACTATGTCCCTGTTGAAAAAGAAGAAAGGGAATAAGAAAAAGTATTTCCTCCTACTGGTACATCTGAACCACACTGGACTTCTTCAAACTTTAGCTGTCATGTCCAAAAGCACAATCTCCAAAAATCCTATTAGCTTTTTTAGCATGCTTTGAACTCTACTCACTTCTGAATTTACTTTGCTCATGGAGCCAGCAACACAACATTCCTCTTCAGGAGGCAATCTCTGAACCTGCTTCCAAATGAAAATAATTTGAAACAGATATTTTTGCTAATGCTGTCTACAGAATTTATCTATTTCTACTTCTTTTTTTTTTTTTTTTTCCCTAACTTCTGTGGTTTGTATAGGAATAAATACCCCACAGCTTCTTACACTTGTCTAATCAAAGTGTGACTTCCTCATCATCTCTCTTTACTCCACACCTTCTTGTAATATGGTGATGGACATGATCAACATGATTGCATCCTCAACAGCAGAGATCATGAAGATGTTCCCAAGAAATTATTCTTATTAAGTCCAAGAATCAGTCGTTTAATAATGAAAGTCTACAAAATATGGAAATGTAGCATAGTTTACATAATTAACTATATCACAGGTTTAAGAGCCCATAAAGTTTGTTCTAATTTCTTGGGAGTAATAAAAGGGAAAAGTGCAGTAATAAACTAAGCATATGATGATTAAGCAATTTGGACTGAAGAAGTTCTCTTTCTATTAACTTACATTATTCACATTTTGCTTTGTAGCATATTTATTTAAATTTTCATGACACTGCATAATCATGCAGAAGAAAGTGAATTACTGCATACACTTACATGAAATCTAAGCTCAAATTCAAATATAATTACATCACTGACTGTTGTAATTATATGGTCATTATTGCATGAAGAAAATATTATACAACTTTAATAACTTTGATTCTATTTCTCTTTATTAAAGAACATTTAAGTAAACAGATTATGTGAGATACCTATACAGACATCACTTACACCACAGAAATATTGCTCTCACAATTTGACAGCAAGAACAGAAAATTAATCAAATTTTGTTATGATTCTGATTAAAAATATTCATTTTACTTGCTGACAGCTATTTCAGGTAATGGTACAAAAATAAGAAAATATTTCTAGTATTAATATTTATTTTTCTCCACTTCATCTCTCTCCTATCTCATATCACTACACATTGATATTTCCATTTTATAGTCAGGAAAAGAGCTGAAGAACCTAATTGCTATTTTACTTCTGAAATAGCTAAATTTAGGGTTTAAAGAATTAAATTTGGACAATTAAATTGCTGCCCATCCTTTTCAAGAAATAAAAAATTATATATGAAACTTTAATTCTTCCTTTTACTTTGGAAGTATAGGCTTATTTTTATTAACTAACCAAAACATACATTCAGTGTTAACGTAGAGATAGATTTCTGAAGGCAGGATCTGCTTCTCTTGTCTCTATCCCTACAATGAAAATTTGAAATTTGTAAGATGATATTTGACATTGAGGTCTCAAAGGTGTGTTCTAAGGTTGAGATATATGCATGAACTTGATCATCAATTGCTTGTCACAAATCACAGAAAGCAGCTAATTAAAACATAAACACACTGCAAACATGTTGCTACAAATTCACACAGCAAGTCCATGTTTCTGTAAAGATTCCTTAGGAAGATATTTTCCCTCTGAGTTCCTGTTGTATTAAATGGTTTTTTTTCCCAGCTGCTTAAGAATCTTCCCCTCCATTCTATACTATGTAAGTGGAAAAATGGCTTAGCAGAGGTGTCTCTAAAACACATTATATTTACTCAAGAGCTTTGAGTCTTGAAAATAACTCGAGTCCTAAGAGACATTTTCTCTTGTCTGTATGAGCTCTTTCATGGCTCTGTGGAGGCAGAAAACTGGTTCATAAAAAGGTGAAGTGATGCGACAACAGCTCTAAAGGAAGCTTCATGGGGCATGTAACTCAGATTCCTGCAAGTCTCATTTACTGCAAGCACAGAGTAACAGGTTCAGCATATATTCACAGCAAGTGGAAACATAATGCCTGTAAAAATTTCCCAAAATGAAGGATCATTTACCTTCTGCAAAATTTTGAGTATTTACGTTGTGAAGGATATTGCTATAAAACTTCTTTCCATGTCTTTGAAAATAGTTTTCTTTTCACAGCTTTTAACATCTTATATCACATGATTTGTTTCACCTACACTATATTGTTTTTATAAGAACATCTCATTGTTGTCAGACAAGGAAATCTTAAAAAATGTTCTTTTAAGTAAAAGAAAAATAGTAGTTCATAATGCTAATCAGACATTTGAATAACTTTAGCTGGTAAGGACATGAAAAGCTGCTATCTCCCACGATTTCAAGAACTCACCGAGTCCTTTCATAACAGCGAATTTACTCTTTCTAATGGTATTTGCATAATCACTTGGTATAACTATCTGCATTCCTTTTGTGAGGTTCTATAAATGAAATATAATATCTTCTATATTTGAACTCAAAGAACAAACAGACAAAAAATACTTTCAGAGTTTAAAAGGAGTGGAAATTAAAGATAAAAAGCCATTAGACAAAGTATTAACCAATTGCCACAATTCATAATTGAAAAATGTAGATGAAGAGGAGGGAAATGAGATTGTCTTTCCAACTACTGTGTTCTGGATTGCTTTCTATTTTGCCATATTGATTCTCAATCATAAATATTATCACCGAATATTATTTAAATGCCTCTTGCTACTAAATTAATTGGCAAAACATTTAACATTTTTTTAGACAGTAACAATTGAAAAATTAAGCATTGGTTTACATACCAAATGAAATGTTATATGGCAAGCAAGATGGCACAATGGAAAATACTTTTTGCCATTGCAACTTCTACTGGTTTTCAAAAAAGCAGTAAAACTGAAAAATGCAGGTCCACTTCTGAGTTACGTCCACTTTGAAAATAACCCTTGACAATAGCTGAGCCACAGAATGGTTTGGGTTGGAAGGGACCTTAAGCATCTAATTGAACCCCCTACCATGTGCAGGGATACCTTCTGCTAGATCAGGTTACTCAGAGGCCCATCCAACCTGACCTTGAATTCTTCCAGGGATGGGACATCCACAATCTTTTTGGGCAAGCTGTTCCAGTGCCTCACCATCCTCATAGTGGAAAATTTACTCCAAATATCTAATCTAAACCTATCTTCTTTGTGATGCATGACCTTCATTTTTTTTCTGAGAAATTTAAGTATGGATATGTAAATCCTTGGTAAATGATAAAATTGCATGTAACAAATACAGGACTAAAGGAGCAAATAGGGAGTGAGGTTTTTCTGAATAGGTCAGAAGGACAAGGGAATTAAAGATTGTTAGGCTCTTCACAGTGTGAAAGATGCTAATAAAAAGTACCAAGCAGTATAGTGATTTTTTATTCTTATTCTCAGCTATAATAGTGGATTACAGCTAGGCCAAAACATTTCACACTCAAATTAAGTCAGATCCATTAAATGAGAGAAATTGACCTTGTAAATTTGTGATAGTCAGAAGATACTTATGACAAAAGGGTTGTGACACTTACTGCACAAATTAATATTCTGACCTTATAGAAGTCAAACTACAGAGCATTATAAGCACAGTAATGCCTAAATTTAAAATGAACACTAGTCTATTCTCAAGAATTGAAAACCGCCAAAAGTTATCTTATGCTAATTCAGGGAGTTACGAGAAATCAGTTTTCTCTGTTGCTTTCTATTTATACATGGAGGTGCAAGAAAAACATTAGGATATGAGTTAAGGTGTGTGCACAAATGGGGGGACAGTTTCTGTCAAACAAAATTTATTAAGATACAACTCCCAACTCCCCATGTTAGAACAAAACAAGTTTCTTTAAAATGAAGAGCAGCTTGCTTGTCATTGCCAAAAAGATAATTGCTCTTGTCCAAAAACAGATATTGAAGTATAATTATCTAATCCAAAATATAATTTTAAAATTTGGGGACTAAAAATCCCATGTATGTGTCCCAATTATCTGTTAGTATCAATTGCACATCACATTTCAATATGACTACAATGATATATGTTAAATGTATAAAAGTTGTTGATAAAGTAATTGCCTTCCTTCTTACTCTTTAAAGAATAAATATCAACTATTTAAAAGCAGCATGGAACAATGTATTGGAAGACACTGTATTGGTTTTACAACTTTGCTTTTGAGAAGATGTTTCATTGAATTAGGACTAAGGTCTATTTGAATTCTTGTTTTTTGGAAATTATCTGCTATTCTTCTCTGATACCACAATTCCCCAATGTGTATGGCTTGTTTCACTGTCTAAGGCAAAGCAGCCAAGGAGTTCCTGGAGTGGGGATGTTCAGATGCTGGAAAAAGGGTGGCTGCTGGAACCTTAGCAGTACATACAGCATGGATGAGTGTCACCATGATTTGCAGCAGGCTCTGCTCTCTCACACACTGCCCATTCACAGGCTAGAAAAGGAGAGTTAATCATTCCTGGGAACAGTCCTTATCATATACCCAACATTTTCACCTGTCACTGATATAAGCACAACAGAGGCCTCAGGTGTCTTTACATATGCCCAGGGGAGCCTGAGCAGCTGTTTTCTGGTGGACCAGCACTGACTAATGGCATATGAAATTGAAAATGTTAGGGTGCCTCCATGCATAAGCCCACAGCTCAAGAAGGTGGCCTGCTGCAGACGGACACAAGCATCCGTCAGCCTGGCCTGCCCCATAAAGCCTTGAATGTGATACCATGGGAGTAAAAGGCTTCTGCAGTCCTGGGTCAGAAACAACCTCCACAAAATCTCAGACAACCCAAAGCCTTCTTCGGATCTCAGGAACCTGAAGTTCATCCTTTTCCTCCCTTCTCCATAGGTCCCACAAGTTCCATGGAGGAGGCACTCTCAGGGCAGAGCACTCGGCTGGGCACAGCTTTTTGGTCTCGTTTTGGTTATGTTTGCTTGAGGAAGGGAGGAATTATGACCAGTGCTTTGGGCCAGTGGTCACCCCCTGGTGGCCAGAACAGCTTCAGAAAGCCACGGTTTCCAATGTCACCTGTCTCCTCCCACTTCCACTTCAAATTATGAGTTAAGACTATACCCACTAGCAAAATATTCTTTCTAGGCATGCAGAAGGTTTTTTTCTAACATATGTCTTAATTCCTATGAATTGAAAATTCAAAATCTATTTCAAACTTTCTCATTTACTAGAATGAGGAAATCACTCATATCAATGACTTAAACAGAAAATGCACAACCATCTCTTTTGCAACTTAAATGAGACAACAGGACTTGCTATTTTCAGGTATCTCTTTAGCTGTAAAGATATATTTATTTTTCTTGGAAACTAGTATTTGGGTGTTTTAAAGAAAATAGACTCCTAAGCATTTTGATGATTTGTCTTTTATGGATGTATCATCACCCAAAATAACAGAATAATGTCATGCTTGAACAGTTTTTCTACATTTTTCCCAGAAGACCATTAGAATGAATTTGTTTTCCACAGCTCCTTACAGAAAGTTGCCCTAAAACTTTGCTTTAAAACAGAAAACAAATAAATCTTGTTAAAATCCGTTGCTAAACACTGTCAGCTTTATAACTAGGATATGGTTATGTAGCTGAGCCACTTACAGCTATCATGTTTTTTTTGTATAGGCCATTTTTTCTGGACATGATTTTTTTGTGAAATCAGGTATTCTGTGCAGTATCTACAGACAGTGAATGTAAAGTCAGAAACAGTCACCTCTCCTCCACACACATGTGAAGGCTTCTTGTATGTACCAGACATGAGGATTGCTTTCTCAGTTGAGAGGGGCCAGAGCTCTGGCACAGCTGAGGAGATGGGTCTGTAGGGAAAGGGTGAGACCTGCTGCCCTTCTTGATCCTCCTCCACAGCTTCCAAGCCAAGCTCACTACTAAAAAGACTGTACCCTGTATATGCTCATAAACTGGCCAGGAATCACATGCAGACCAAGACAGTCTGATTTACTTCAGGAACAGCTTTAGCCTCATCACCAGCCAGTCCCCACTGGCTTGAGATGTGCTGTACGTTGCCTCAGGCTTTGCCTTTTGTGTTGTAAGGGTCTCTTCACCAAGAGGAGTTTTTCTCCTGCTTTCTCAGGCAATTGCTCTTGTGCTGTTACTCCCGTGATCTTGCAGCTGCCAACTCCAACAGTGCTGCCGTAACAGATCTCCTGGTCAGCGACTGTAGCATGCAGAACCTGCCTTTGATTTGATCATGCTCCAGTCAGCAGTAACAGCATCTCCCTCCTCTCTCTCCCCCTGTCTTCTCATCCATTTCTTGTTTTTAATTTTCCTTCAACATAACTTCGCTATTAATAAATCTTCACCTATGTGAACTTTTCTCAAGTCGCTTTGCTTAACTACGAGTCAGCATCATGTGTCTGAACAGCATTAAACTGAAATTTGCTAACTCACCGTATCTTAATGAAATCAAGAAATTTGAGTACAGACATGGTGAATTGTTTCAGATGTTTTGTGGTATTCCAAATGATAACAGTCAACAATTTATCACATCAGCACTTGAATTAAAGTTAGAATATTTATTGTAATTTTTAAATTTTTGAAGGGGTAGAGATTATGCCATGTGATACAAATAGACATCAAATAATATTACTGGATATTTCAAGAATAACTCTATGCATATTATACTTCAAATAATATTTTATAATATAATATAAATTATATACTTATATATACTTTTATCTGCCAGTACTAATATTTTAGTTACACATATAGAAAGTTATAAAAGTATTGAGAAGCTTATATAATTAAATACTTTGCTATTTCAGAACCAGAATAAATTTAAGATACTACTTTAAATATATTTATATATATAAATATAAAACAATTTCTCAGTTAATGGTATAACTAAGTGATAAATCTTATGTTAATTTGTTCTTATGTTAATTAGTGTGCAGAGAAGGTAAATAAACTTACTTGACTGTATCTTTTTAAGACATTTTTGAGCTTGAGATGTGTCAATATACATTTTGTGATACTTGGAAAGAGGAATTAATGCCAACTTCATGTCACTAGCTCTTAAGTTTGTAAATGTTTAACTTGATAGAAAGAGTTTCANAAATGATAACAGTCAACAATTTATCACATCAGCACTTGAATTAAAGTTAGAATATTTATTGTAATTTTTAAATTTTTGAAGGGGTAGAGATTATGCCATGTGATACAAATAGACATCAAATAATATTACTGGATATTTCAAGAATAACTCTATGCATATTATACTTCAAATAATATTTTATAATATAATATAAATTATATACTNAAACAATTTCTCAGTTAATGGTATAACTAAGTGATAAATCTTATGTTAATTTGTTCTTATGTTAATTAGTGTGCAGAGAAGGTAAATAAACTTACTTGACTGTATCTTTTTAAGACATTTTTGAGCTTGAGATGTGTCAATATACATTTTGTGATACTTGGAAAGAGGAATTAATGCCAACTTCATGTCACTAGCTCTTAAGTTTGTAAATGTTTAACTTGATAGAAAGAGTTTCAAGTATATTGCGTGACACACTATACCATTTATGTAAAGTATGGGAATGAAAACAAAATTCAGTCTGGGTATGCACTTCTCTAAAAAAGAATCTGACATGCCACCTTATTCCTGCCAAAGTAACGAGCTGTGAGTTTGACATATACATACGTCATATGGTAGATGATACAAAGAATAAATATTTAGCTGGCAAATTTTCACCTAGCAATCAACATTTCAACTATCAGTCACTTTAGCTTTCACAAATCCTATGCTTACCATGCTCAGTTGATCCAGACACATTTTATATTTACATTTATATTTATATTTACATTTATATTTGTACTTAGATTTAGATTTAGATTTAGATTTAGATTTAGATTTAGATTTAGGAAAGAGAAATTCTACTCCTTCAGGTATTCATTAAGAGCTAATAAATAGTTTTCTACCATCAAATCAAATATATACCTGTAAAGGTAAATGAAAAAAACCTCTGTGTTTTTCTAAAAATGTAAATGATTTTGAAGTTCCTTATAATTTTACTTATAGCAGTATAATAGCATGATTAATAGTGTGTATATTAGTAATAATTAATTACAGTAACTATTATAATTTGATAATAATTTATAAAAATTCTAAAATTCCTTTGAAACAGCATATCAAAGGCATTTCTAGAAAGGAGAAAGCAATACTCTGGTTGTGTAACAATAAAAGGTACATTTTTTAATATCTACCTCACACTAGGATTATTTCTACCATGGAACTAAATAATAAAGAATGATAATGCTTAGTAGAGTAATTTATATTTTGATACGTATTATAGATGTCTCTATTAAAATCAGTCATTTGTTCCAATATTTTTTCATCAGAAGTTTCTTTAAGTCTCTTTGTCATTTGCTTAATCAATTTTCATTTATATTCCCAGTACCATTATTTTATTCACAGCATTATAAATCCTAGAAATGTTTCTTTCTTTTTTTTTTTAAAGAATGCTAGTAATCAGGGTTTTTTTCTCCAAAACTAATTTTCTTGCAGAATTTCATGTTTTATTTCATACATCATTTACAGCATGCTTCCTTTAAACCCCAAAGGCAGTATATAGGTTATAAAGAAAAAAAAACAGAATTGAAAAGCAAAGTCCTTTTATAATTGTGGTCATGGTTTTGTTGAGAATGACACTGGTTACATAATAAAAACTATTACTTTCTGCCTTAAAATCATCTCTAGGATTTTAGTAGGGTGTTTCACAATGGAATTGTTATTCTGTGAACAGCTCACTGGCATACATCAGAAAAGGAAAGAAATGAACAAGTTGACATCCTAATTTGATATTGCATGTTGGTATATTGAAGCAACACAAAGCTCACAAGAATAGAGACAAAATACCTGTGGAAAGGCCAATTAAGAATCAAAGCAGTGTTTTGGAAACAAGAAAGGATGTTTGCAGTAGTGTGAGAAGGACTTAACTCCCTTAAAGATAAAACACTCCTGTATCATCTCTGTGACTGACTTTGTTTCTTAAAGTGTGTAATACCTGATGTCAAAAGTTCAGAAGTCAGGAAATACATTGAATTATGTTAGCCCAATGGTACGTCAAAAGATTTCTTGAAGGAATTTCTTTTTATATTTCAGTACATCTGTGTGTACACGTCTCAAGATCAAATTGATTCTCTATTCCAAATACCAGGTATTCCATGACTCCTCAACAGAACTTCTGCTCTTACCAGTTTATGTGAACTAATGGTTAAGCACAATTTTGCCTCATACAGCTCACCATTTTATCAGTTTGGATTTTTGTCATTATGAGTGGACACAGTACTTTGCAAATTCACCCTGGTTACAAGTACAAGATAGAGACAACTGTCTGTCATTTTGTTTGTTTTCTGCTATAGGGTTCCTTTTTTTTGCATACTTACAGTCAGATATAAACAATATTTAATCATTCCAATAATTTTAATGTAGCACAAAATATCATAAATGGTTAAAAATTCCTTAATTCTTAATAATGGTACTGACACACATACTGATATTTTCAGTTTCCTCCTACTGAATACCATATTGCTAAGTAGCTAAGAATCTGCAAAAAAATATTTCAGGATTTTTTAAACTGAAAAGAATTGGGTGAATTAATGATCTGAAGACATTGAATACAATGTCATTCTGTACCTTTAGACATGGTTAGTCTTTGAGTGCTTGTGATTCTGATGAAATATAAATGAGGTATTTTTACTAGGAATTCAGCTTTATGGGTCTAGAAAAAAACAGCTGTGCTCTTGTTAATATTTGCTGGTAATGAACTGTTCAACAGTTCCTGTGCATCATATCCTCAGTCAAGAGACAGAATTGCTGGACAGCAATGGCATTGAACACAGATGCATTACGCTGTTGCATCTGTTTTGTCTCTACTGGGGTAGTAAACCACATTCTTCTGGACAGATAATCGTTGAATTTAAATCAGTGGAAGCAGCTGGTAAAATTTCAGGTGTTTTGATGCTACTCTTACTGTAAAGTCAAAATCATCACCTCATGAATTAATTAGGCATTTAAAAAACCCAACCAAATAAAGAAAGCTTAAAAAATACATTTCTTTTTTGTCACCTTATAAATAAATATGGAAGTCTTTGAAAAGCAGATCCCAGAGAAGGTAATAACGTCATGCTGGATTATTTAATAATGTTCATATGCAACTTTGGGTAGTGAAACACTTTTTCAGAAGTAATCAGAAATAGCAATTAACCAGCCTTGAGAGAAATGTCTTGTGAAGAGAATGTGTGCTAAAAACAGCCATTGGTATCTGTGGTAACCTTCATCATATATGAGTGGAAAAAAAGGTGTAAAGTACAAACCATTACAAAAATCCTAGTAGAAGA
Source organism: Promerops cafer (assembly GCA_013398275.1). Classification (NCBI taxonomy): domain Eukaryota; kingdom Metazoa; phylum Chordata; class Aves; order Passeriformes; family Nectariniidae; genus Promerops; species Promerops cafer. The sequence goes on from VZSE01015514.1 coordinate 1,747,937, forward strand.
ACAGAGAAGTAAACAGTAAATGTAACAAATATAGAGAAAAAAAACTGTTTTTGTAACCCCAGGTAAGAAGTTTATGGTAGAGACATTATTGAACAGTACATTATAACAGTTGTTTTATGAAGTGGAAAAGTCTGCAGATAATCATAGTAATGTGCATCCTGCTCTATAGTTTTAACTTTTTCCTGTGTGATGCTCGTTTGCTAATGTGTTCATGGCCTACTACCATTTCTATTGTAAACAATAGTTCTGATGCAATCACCTCTTTGTACTCTGATCCCCTTTCTTTTCTTCTGATGCCTTTTTATGTCTTGCCTAAAAATAAACCTGCTTCCTCTGCTATGAATGAAGCTAATTTCCATTCAAAACTTATTTTTTCTTCTCTGATCTGTTTCAAATCCCTTGTGCTGATTGAGCTTCTCACTTTCCTTTCTTTCTTAAAACGCTTCTGTGTTTTAGGGTTGCTCTCACATTGACCTTTGGAATAACGCACTCTTTATTCTTCACTTGCCTTTATCCAAATCCCTCATTAGTTAACAATTCCTACCTAAAACAAACTGAATGATGGAATGCAAACTCACTGACCACTGCAGTTCCCTCTCACTATGAAACAGTGACTGTTCAGTCCTGCCGTTTTTCAGTCCATTCAGTATTTCTTACACTGTTTGGTTTTCCAAATATGAAAAGTGCCATCCTGAGCAAAATGATGAAATCTTTGGTAGTGTGGAAAAGCATAAAATAAATAAAAGTTAGTATAAATTAAATGGTAATATTCACTCAAAGTAACAGTTACTGCATGTCGTGATTTAGGAATGCTACTCCCCAATTTAGCTTTTCCACTCAGACTTTCCAAACCACACTGCCACTTGCTCACTCCCTTTCCCCCACCAGGAGGGTGACCAGAGAGAATTTTTGGCACAAAAGACAAAGATCAGAGACTGGGATAAGAACAATTTATTGGAAACATCAGTGAGATAAGAAAAATAACAGTAACAATAACAATCTTAATAACAAAGATATACCAGAAAAGAGAATGTTTTATATGCAAAAATGCTCGCCACAGAGCCCAAAACAATGAATAATGGTCAACAGGTTTCTCACTCCACCATGCTTTTGTTCCACCACAAAGGGATATGCCTTCTTCCCAGAAAAGAGAGACAGAGTCCCTTTTCCCTGCCTCTGGCAGTGGCGTAAGGCAGTATTGAATAACATGATGTCTTCCCACGCTCCCTCCTGCTGATGTGGGCCAGAACCAGGACACCGCTGCAGTTACTACAGGTTTTGAATATCTAGCTTGCAGCAGTGTCATATCCACAAAAAATATAAAATCATTTCATACTGATTTAATAGCTTGCCTACCACATTTAAAGAATGATTTCTAAGTGGTTTTCCAATGCATTTATTTAAAGAACCGTTTTGTTGAAAACAGGATTGCTGTGTCTCTCTGTCTGTGTGTATACTCCTCATGCAACAAGACTCTTATAAGGGAATTTGTGTTCCTCATCCTCAAATAAAAAAAATAATAAAAACCAACCTAAATGTTCATCAATTTAAGTATTCATGATGTTGTAAATTATTTAAGGATTCAAATGTATGCTATGTGATTCTCATGCAAATAATTTAAGGAACTGTTGAAAATCCCCAGCATGTAATTCAAATGAGGATGTTAGTATAGATAATCTCTCAAAATAAGGATTTTCTTTTAAATGATTTCCCTTCTGAATACACACCAACAGACCAAAATGAACTCATCTGCTCAGAAACAACCACTTTAGTTCATCAGGGGCTGAGACACTGATAGAGAGAAACTTTGCATAAAGGTAAACAACATTCTGTGTTTTGCTGAATTGGTGCATACACAGAAATATTCCAGTTAGAAACCTTTATGCTTCTTTCTTTCCCCAGCCAATTTACAGAAGCTTAATCTTTACTAAAAGTCAATATTAGGTCAATACACAGGAGTCAATGAGTCATGTTAATTCTGTATTTGCAATTGCTCCTTGGAGGCATTACCTCATTCTGAATTGTAGATTTCAAATCTTGTTTTTTTTGTTTATTCAGTCACTGTGAAAAACTCTGCATTCATTATGATTAAAAAAAAAAAAATCTCTTCTTGGTCTACTTCTGTCTGTTCTAATATTACCAGAATATTTTGTATATTGTTGCTCTTTTTTTCTCTCGTAGCTCATCTACCATTGAGTCTACCTAGACAACTCACAAGTCGTAGTTAACTTAATCTGATATAAAGAAATAACAGTCAGACAACACGTATGGGTTTTTTTCAGAATCTTCACAATTTTGTTGGTCAAAAAACCCAGCAGGAAGTTGCAACCAGCATGAAGTACAATTGCTTGAAGAGTAACAGATGATGCCTCATCACAGTACAGGAAACTGTGTGGTAAATCATCTGGAAATATGTCATGCAACCCAGCAGGAAAACCACTGAACTAAACTTTTTAGTCTGCCAAAGGCTGTTGCATAGACAAATAGACACAGATACACCAGAGGGATTCAGTTATGTTGTTCAGAAGAACTCACTTCCATCAAATGCACAGCAGCATGTGAGAGGTGAAAGTCAATTGCTTGTTTGTATTATTAAACAAGGGGAGTACAGAGAAGTTTATATACAACCAGTTTTCTTCCTGCATGGATGGAGAGGTGGTAGGGTATGCCTGTGTGTTAGGGAGTGATTTAATTGTCTAGATAATGATGATGATGATGATGAATTGTTATAATGATGGTGATGACAGGGTTGAGTATTTATGGGTAAGAATCAGGGGGAAGACCAACAAAGTGGGAGTCTGTTATCGATCATCCAACCAAAATAAAGTGGTAGATGTTCTATAAGCATCTGGGAAAAGTCCTGTGGGGGACTAAACTTTGAGAATGTTTCCTGTAAATACAACACAATGGAGATGAAACTGCCTAGGAGGCTCCTGGAGTGTGTGGGAGATAACTTCCTGATGCAGCTGCTGAACGAGCCAACTTGGGGGGGTGGTCCACTGGACCTGTTTTTGTGAACAGAGGACTTGTGGATGATGTGGGGGTCAGAGAAGATGTTGGGCACAGAGATTGCTAAATGATAGAGCTTTTGATTCTCAGAGGAGTAAGGAGAGGGGTCAGTAGAACTGCTACCCTGGACTTACGGAGGGCAGACTTTGGCCTGTTTAGGAGACTGGTTGGCAGAGTCTGTTGGAAGGTAGTTCTGAATGGAGAGGAGTCCAGGAAGCCTGGACATTCCTCAGGAAAGAAATCTTGAAGGTGTGGGAGCTGGGCATCCATGTGTGCTGAAAGACATGTCAGTGTGGAGGAAGATCAGCCAGGCTGTACAAAGGGCTGTGGCCAGGGATCAGGAAAAAGATGGAGAGTTAGTGGCCATTAGAAGAAGGGACTGGCAACTCAGGAGGACTAAAAGTGTGTATGCAAGGAGAAATCAGGGCCAAGGCCCTTCTTTGTCTCAGTTTTTAAGAGTAAGACCGGTTTTCCCCAGGCCCTGAGATAGAAGACAGGGACAGGGAGCAGAATGAAGCCCCCATGGGCCAAATGGAAATGGTCAGTGGCTGACTACACCACTTAGACACACACACAGGTCTGTACTGCCAGATGGGATCCACTCAAGGGTACTGAGAGAGCTGTCAGAAGGGCTCACCAACACGCTTTCCATCGTTTACCAACAGTCCTGTCTAACTGAGGATGTCCCAGATGGCTGGACATTAGCAAACATGATGACTATCTGCAAGGAAAGCCAGGACCATCTGGGGAACTACCTTGGTGCAGGGAAATGTCACGGAGCAGGTCATCTTCAGTGCCATCACATGGTGTGTAAAGGACAACCAGGGGATCAGGCCCAGCCAGAGTGGGTTTAGGAAAGGCAGGTCCTGCTTGACCAATGTGCTCTCCTTCTATGGAAAGGTAGCCCACTTAATGGATGAGGGAAAGGCTCTGAATGTTGTCTCCCTGGATTTTGTTGAAGCCTTTTACACCATCTACACGCCTTTTACGCCACAGCATTCTCTTGGAGAAACTGCCTGCTCATGGCTTGGATAGGTACAGCTTGTCAGGTAAAGAGCTGGCTGGATGGCTGGGCACAAGAGAATGGTGATGAAGGGAGCTAAATCTTTTTGGCAGCTGATTATGGGGTTAAGGGCTAAGTTTTGGGGCCAGCCCTGTTTAGTATCTTTATCACTGATCTGGAAAAGGGCATCCGCTACACCCTTAGCAAGATGACAACAAGAAGGGCAGAAGTATTGATCTGCTGGAAGGTATAAAACCTCTGCAGAGGGATCTAGACAGGCTGATGGGTTTAGGCCACTTGTAAAAGGTTCCATAANTGCCTGCTCATGGCTTGGATAGGTACAGCTTGTCAGGTAAAGAGCTGGCTGGATGGCTGGGCACAAGAGAATGGTGATGAAGGGAGCTAAATCTTTTTGGCAGCTGATTATGGGGTTAAGGGCTAAGTTTTGGGGCCAGCCCTGTTTAGTATCTTTATCACTGATCTGGAAAAGGGCATCCGCTACACCCTTAGCAAGATGACAACAAGAAGGGCAGAAGTATTGATCTGCTGGAAGGTATAAAACCTCTGCAGAGGGATCTAGACAGGCTGATGGGTTTAGGCCACTTGTAAAAGGTTCCATAAGGCCAAGTGCTGTGTCCTGCACTTGGATCATAACAACCCCAGGCAGCGCTACAGGCTGGGAGAACGGTGTCTGGAAAGCTGCTGGGTAGAAAAGACCTGGAAGTGCTGGTCAACAGCAGCTGAACATGATCCAACATTGCCCAGGTGGCCAAGAAAGCCAATGGCTTCCTGGCCCGTATCAGCAACAGTGTGGTCATCAGGACCAGAGAAGTGATTTCCCCCCTCTACTCGGCACTGGTGAGGCCATACCTTGAATCCTGCATCCAGTTCTGGACCCCTTAATTTCAGGAAGGACATTGAGGTGCTGGAGTGTGTCCAGAGAAGGGCAACAGAGCTGGTGAAGGGCCTGGAACCCAAGTTCCATGAGGAGCAGCTGAGGGATCTGGGGTTTTTTTAGTCTGAAGGGAAGATGCTAATGTGCTCTACAACTACCAGAAAGGAGGTTGTAGCCAGATGAAGGTTGATCTCTTCTCCCAGGTAACAAGAGATAAGACAAGAGGGAATGGCCTCAAGTTGCACCAGAGGAGGTTTAATTTGGATATAAGGAAGAATTTCTTCACTGAAAAGAGTTGTCAAGTATAGGAATAGGCTACTTAGAGAAGTCGTGGAGTCACCATCTGAGGAGATGTTTAAAAGATGTTTAGATTTGCACCAAGGGACATATTTTATTGGTGGGTCAATGGTTGTTCTTAGAGCTCATTTTCATTGTAAATGAGTCTGTAATTCCATGGCATGACAAAGCACTGCACTGGTCACTTCAGTCTCTACACAGAGCACTGTAGTAAATTTTGATCAGTGATTCCATTCTTCACGTGTCCTGAGAAAATACTTTTGCAAGTACACTATTCCTAACATATAAAATGTTCTGAATAAAATAAAAAGAAGTAAAAAGAACAGTCTACAGAAAGACAATTTTTGAGCTGTTCAATCTCTACACCACTTACTGGCCAGGCTGACTGAAAAACACAGACTTGTTTGCAGCTGTCATATGCTCCTTCTTTAACTTAGTTAATGATGGTCTACAGAAGCTATTCATTAGAGTCATAAACAGCTTTCCTCTGACTGAATCTTCTTCTGAGACTAAAGGAGTGAAGCTGTCTTGAAGAGACAAAAAGAAAAAGATCTCACAGATGATGTACAAGTCATGGTTTCTAAGGGATCAGCCAGAAAATGTGGCTTAAAATCATTTTATCAAATTGGAAGGTGGTATCTTATCATGGTAGTGACCCATCAAGATCTTGTAAGATTTTCTTCTTCCATGGAATTACTTTGCTCTCCCATTTTCAAGCAGTTGCAATCGGGACTATATAAAGGCTGCTTCAATTTGTTTCCTGTTGCCATAGAAGCACACAGAATTTCACAGTTCTCAGGATGGCCTTAATAGATGTTGTGCACTCACAGAGTTATGATGGGTCCATGTGTATCTCCTGCCAGGGAGGACTTTGAATTGAAGCATGCTGCATCAGAATGAAGATGTTGCACAAAAGTGCAATTTTCCGTGGATGTACAATTAAAACCCTGGTATGAATCAACTTGTCCTCCAAAGACCATGTAATATATATTAAGATCTTCATTTTTGTATGAACTTTCTGCAAATGCTAGATAGTGAACACTTATGAAAATAAAAGATTATTATCTCATCTGTTTAATTTTAAAAATAGCAACCTACCATGATGGCTTTTTAATGCCAGTAGTAGCTCCTAGACTTCAGGTGCCAGTGACTACTATAACTGAAACTGAGTGAAACTGACCCTTTAATCCTTAATAAGTAGTAAAAGGTAGCATCATCAAGCTCTGATGTTAGATATCATCTTTCAGGTAAGAGTTGGAGCTTGCCAAATTCATAAGACAGTAATTTCTTTTAAGAAGTTTCTGAAGAAGAGATGAATCACTGATATCTTTGATGAACAAAAATTTTCTACATCACAGCATGTCATTGGAGGACCAAAAAGGACCACCATGGACAGGTGTTTCTTTTTAAGTCTTACTTATAGCAATTTTTACCCTATTTTGTATCAATTTCAATACTAGCATTAAATATTACTGAGAATTATTTAGGCCATTTCTAAAAGCATTTTAAAAATAATTTTTCTATTTAGACATCAGACCTAAATGAACTGCACAGATTTATTTTATCTTAAATTTCAAAATATCTGTTTTAATAAATTAGATTCTCAGGGAAGAATGAAGTATTAATTTATTAACAAGAAGAAAAAGGGAGGAGATAGGAAGGGAGGAGAGGGGAGGAAAGGAGAGGACAAGATAGGAGAGAAAGGTATAGGTAAGAATTTTTTGTTCTAGCTAAGCACAGTTTGCTTGGAAGAATTTGGAGGAATTGGTAGTCAGTAGCTGTTCCCTTTCCAAAGTCAACTTAGTCTGCACACCAAATAGTAGAACAGTGAATATAAATGCCAAATGTTATATGTCATTCCTATATCTACATAATTATATACACATGCATAACTAGAATTATTTATATAGACACTACATCACGATTAGATTTCAGGTAAAAAATTGTCCAGTAAGGTTAAAAATGCAACTACATGGACAACCTGAGTTTGATTTTCAGAAGGTCCATTGCAATCTGTGCCAAAACCCATAATTTTTGTGAAGGTACTGGTCCTACACATTCAGAAGCTCCCACTCCTATGAACATTCAAATATGGGCAAAACAGAGTTCATCCATACATGGAAATGGACAAATCTCTCTGCTGAAATGTTGCAGACCATTGCTCAGTGAGGACAATCTCTCCTCGTTTGTGGTATTTCTCACTCAAAATGAATTTACATTACGCAGTCAGGAGCAGATATTCTATTCAGGACATATTGGGTCTCCCAATACCTGTCCAGAAATCAGCATTGTCAGAAGCAACAGAAATGAACAAAGCATATAGTAGTGACAGCAGCAGAAAATTAATGAGTTGCTAGTCTTCCTGAAATTATGTTTCACTCAAATGGTTTGAAATCTTTAGTATTTATTCAAGATATTGCAAAAATGCAAAACTGTTGTCTGCCATATTTTTGGCTAACACACTTATGATATTCCAGTCTGTTCTAGAGTGTGGGTTGGTTTTCTCAAAGCCAGTTTTATAATGCATTTAGCGATAATGACAAAATTACTTCATAAAACATGGGGGGAGTAAACCCCAACAGCACCTGCTTAAAAGAAAGAGGAAACTGGGCTTGAACAATTAACTCTTATTTCCCTGAGTAGAAAAAGGTAGAACAACAACAGTCAAGGACGTAGCTTCATTCGACAATTAAAAAATATAACTAAATTACAGTGGTACTGCAAAAACAAGAAGATAAATACATTTGTATGTTGCTTGCAGGCTCTTTACCCACCACAATGTTATTTAAATCCAGAAGTCTGTCTAAAATACTATTTCCACTAATGATGAACTTCAACATTTCAGGAATCAATAGAACTATTCAGCAAACACTTAATCCACTGTATCCCACTACTTTCAGGGGGACTTGGATCAAGCTGAAAATAAAGTATCAAAGTACTACACAATGTGAGCATCAGAACCTGGAGTAGGTAATGATTTTCCTTGGGATATTTTTGTTGTATTTTAATTTGTAGATTAATAAAATAAAAAGGGTAGACATTGTATGAGTAAACATTTTCAATCATGATAAAAGATGACAATTGAGATCATTCTAAGTGCATTCTAAGATTACTCTTCTATTTATGTCAAAGGAAGTTTGTTTTAATACAGTAAAATTGATACATATTATTCAGGAGTAAACATTGAAATTTTACACACAGACAGGAAAGGATTTAAACAGCATTTTTTCATATTTGCAAGGTATTTTTTGATCCTTACTTCATTACTGAAAGAAATGTGCACAATACAGAATGGTCCAGTAACTGTTGTTTTGAGTCTGCACAGAGGACTAATACCTTCACCCGTCATAGCCTTTTCATATATCCTTAGAAATTAAGGCAAATCTAATATCTCAAATACCAAAGTCAACAGCAAACCATGGTAATGAACTTAGCTGACTAAGTAAATATTTTCTCATTTACAATGCTAACACTACTCTTCATTATAATTTCCTGCTAATTCTAAAACAGGCCATGAGGCAATTCAGGTTTTGTATTAGAATGTAACAATATATCTAAAGTTAGAGATATTTTTTCCTTCTTCCCCTAGTGAGGAAAATCAAACTTTTCCATATTGAGAGACTGCACAAGATCTTCTGGCTATTTGCTGTTGCCATGTCAACTACTTTGCTCTTAGTTATTGCTATGTCCTTACATTTTTCTGCTGGAAATTTAGCTGGAGACATATAGTCTTTTCATGGCTTGTATTATCAGCAAAGAGAGGGAGAGAGCTTGAGTTCTTGTGCAAATGTGTATGATAGCAATAACTAAAGGGGAAGATAGAATATAAATTCCTTGCACTTATATTTTGTATTCAGTTGTTTCTTTCCTGTTTCCTTCTTTTCTGTTTCTTGGAGGCAATTATTTGTTTCTTTCCTAGGCAAGAACCTAGGAAATAAGTCTTTTTGTGCTGGTTTAGCTGTGCTAGAGGTAGTTTTCTTCATAGTAGCTTGTATGGGGAAATATTTTGAATTTGTGATGAAAACAGCATCAAAATAACAGGGATATTTTAGTCACTGCTGAGAAGCACTTATTGCAGAGAAAAGGTCTTTTCTGCTCCTCACCCCATTCCACCAATAAGGGGTCTGGGGCTGCACAAGGAGCTGGGAGGGGACACAGCTGGGACACCTGGCACCAGCTGACCATATTCCACACCATATCATATCATGCTTGGCAATAAAACATGGGAGGGGAATTTTGCTGTGGCTGCCCTTGCTTTGGGACCGGTTGGATCTCAGACAACTGATTTTAAGTGTCACTTAGATGATGGCAAGTAAGAGTTTGAGGCGGTTTTTTGCAGCCTTGCCTTGCCTTGCCTTGACTCGCCAGAACTCCTCTCCTCTCCTCTCCT
>VZSE01015517.1:0-22941 GCA_013398275.1 Promerops cafer
CCTGTCCAAGCAGCTGTTGCAGCGGCAGCAGCTGCTGCCACTGCCTGTTTCTGCTGCTGCTGCTGCTGGTAATAGGATGATGCAGCTGAATATACTGCAGCTTCATAGCCAGAATAAGAGGTACCTCAAAGATCAAAATAAAATAAATGTTACATCACTGTACATCATGTATCAATTACATAATACACTAAATCCAAGCATATTGCATAATAGAGTAGGATATAAAAGATTTATTGAGATCTTGTCAGGCAGTCTGAAATTTTCTTGATGTTTCACAGTACACAAATACATAGCATACCATTTGTATCAGGAGTATATTTGATTTTAGACAAAACTTTGCAGACATGCTGTTCTATTAAATATATCAAAGCATCCCTAAAGAATATGTGAAATTTCCTGGTACATCTGGTAAGACTGAGTATGATGCAACAAAAATTTTAATAAAAGATTTATCAAAGGTCACTTGAAATAAGCAGTCTTCCAGAGCCAGATTTACTGTTCAAGTTCCAAACAGAAAAGGACAGATATTATGTAGACTAAGGAAAAAAAAATAAAAGAAGATAAAAGATAGAATGCAATAGCATTAGCCGTTCTATTTCAAGTGGGTTGCAGCACACTCTGTCTAGACACTCCTTGATTTCTAGTATCGAACTTTAGTAAATCAAGGAAACTGGGCTTTCATACCTTTTGAGCCAGTTTTCCCATAAACTTTATACATCTACTCGTTCAACTATTTTAATCCTCTAATCAAGCTCTGTTTCGATGAAGTCTTACAATCCCTTTTTAAACTGAAAACAAACCAAAACAAATAGTTCAAGGCAGCTATAATATGCCAGTTGATTACCATCTGGCCATAAAATTAACATCTTCTCACCTTTAATTACTTTTTGGATTTCTAGTGTTTGAAGGAAAGTCTTTCTTTGTAGCACCCATTGTCCTCCCATCTTGGGTTCAGACAACCCAAACTTACAAAATTTATATTTGACTGCTCCTCCTTGTCTCTGTAATTGCTGCTTGATGGCAGCATGCTCCAAATTTCCCTGGGTTATATTTGTGTTTCCTTATTTTTTCTATCCCCCATCTTTTCTCTCCAAACTTTACATTAAGTCACATAACACTTGTGCACGTAGTAATGTCAACACTTTGTATATTCTCACATGTAACAAAATACGCACATACAAGCATCAAACCTCTTTTAAAGACACATAAAAATATTTTTCCATTATTATGATTTAACTGGGTAATATTTCTCAGTAAACTATGAAGTAATTGAACATAAACTGTTAAAATGCTGAGTATTTAAATCCTCTCCTGTAACAAATGCAAAGATCCCAGCAATACAATATGCAAAATTCTTACCAGAGTAACTAACCGCTGTTGTACTGTATGTTGCACTTTGAGTATAGGATGGAACAACAGTAGCTGCAGCTGCTACTGGCTGCACAGTAGAGGATACTGGATATATGGAAAATGTAGTTGTTGCTGGACTTGGGGTTGCAGGTTTTATAGCTGTCACTTGTCGTGTTTGCTGGGCTTGAGTATACTGAGTTGCCCCTTGGCTATATCCTGCTTTTGGAGCTAATTAGGATAGAAAATAGAAGTGTACAAACATTGACATGCTTTAGTTGAATGAAATGCAAACCATATTAAGCAATACTTAATAATATGCTAGGGAATAAACGCATTAACAAGTGGGTTTTGTTTTAGTTTGGTTGGTTTTTGCCTTTTTTTGATTGGGTTTTGTTTGGTTTTTTTACAGTAATGGTTATGCTTCAGCTACCATATATCCCACAATGGTTTAATCACATCTAAGCTCACACTAGCAAGCCTCAGATTTATTTACATATTTTTAACTGTGCTGCCATGTTTTTAAACAACCTTCTCCTTCAATGGTTTTACTAGAATACACACTAAACCAAAGTACATCTAAACTTTGCTATTATTTCTAATTATAGTAAAAAAAAGTAAATAGGATTTATGTTTTGTAGCATTTATGATACTAATAAAGAACTATATACATTAACTAAAGAATTTTTTTTAAAAGTCTAACCAAGTTAGCATCTGAACCCACCATTGACTTTTTCAACCTACTTCAGCAAAAATGTTTGCCTAGAAGTATGTTTTGAGTGTATTAACAATCCAAACCTCAAAGATAGTTACTTATGGCAATGCCACAATAATGTTCCAGTTCTGGGTGCATCAAGTTTTTTCTACCCATTGACAGGGATTACATGTCAAAACAATAAATAAATCTGATAATATGAAATATTCAAAGATATATTTTTAAGCTATTAAAATAGTATACAGACCGTATATAATGACAGGAGTTTGAATCATGCCACCTACCGGTCTGGTAGTATGACTCAGCCACTGAAGGTTGAGGCTGTGCAGCAGCCACAGCCGCAGCAGTTGCTGTTGGTTGTTGATAGTATTGTTTGCTGTCATAAGCTACAGCTGGGGCAGTAGAGCGAACATAAGAATAGGAATCCTAAAAATTCAAAAAAGAAAACCCATCAAATTTTTCCTTAACTATATATCTGGAATAAGAAAAATCATTAGCAGAGTCAAAGATTTTTCTTCTATTCTACTTAAGTAGATTTAAAAAATATTTACAGATACATTATATAACAATATATGCATTAAAAAAATTAAATTTATCTTTACAGATACTTCAGGCCTGAAGACAACCCTGAATGGTCTCTTTCAGACATAATATAGGAATTAATCTCATGCTATTAAACTACTTTTCCCCTTCCAAATTATTTTTGTTACCAAAAAGTAACTAGTTTTTCATAATGACTATATCAGACTGCATTCCTGTAAAACATGAAGGAAAAAAAACACCACGGGTCTCCACAAACCACAATATAGTCACAAGTTTAAAAACATGGAACCATGGCTTGGCCCTCCCTAAGACAGGAAGAGCCACCAGAAAAAAAAAAACAATATCAAGGAGGTCCTATATTTTTCCCTTCAGGCAGGTAGAAGGCAGTAGCTCAAAGAAAAGGGGTGAATGGAGGCAAGTCCTCGCTCGGGGCAACAGGTGAATCCCCCTCCTTGCCCACCTCACCCTCCCAGGTGCCTCTATACAATAGGTATGAAGATGTAGAAGGCCAGTCAAAGGATGATGAGGATGGAGGTCCATCTATGCCAGAGGTGTTGCCAGAGTCAGAAAGGCCTACCCTCTGTATAACAACCACCTCCACGAGGAAAAGACAGGTTACAGCTGTAGGCAGTTGCCTTCTAAGGTGAACAGAGAGTACAATATGCTGGATGGATCCTACTCTTAGGGAAGTGTGCTGCCTCCCTGGGGCCTGGGTTAAAGACATGACCAGGAAAGTTCTCTAGCCTGGTACAGCCCTCAGATCCATTATTGGCCTTCCACATGGGTGGTGATGAAATCACAATATGTAGTCCAAGGGTGATCAAAAGAGACTTCAGGGCCTTGGGATAGCTGGTAAGGGAATCTGGAGCACAGGTTATTTTCTCCTCTATCCTCCCAGTTGTGGGCAGAGAATCTGGAAGAAACAGATGAGCCCAGTCTAATACATGGCTCCGTGGCTGGTGTCACTGCCACAATTTCACGTGTTTGTATAATGGGATGGCCTACATGATACCAGGCATGCTGGAATCAGAGGGGATTCCCCCTTCTCAAAAGGGGAAGAGGGTCTTTGCTCAGGAGCTAGTAGTGGTCATTGATATAGAGCTTTAAACCAGACATGACGGGGGAGGGGGATAATATCAGGCTTGTCCTTGACAAGCTATGGGACAACACATCAAGATTAGAGGGATGGAGTGGTAGAGAGGGCCTTCAGCCAGTGACTCTGAGATGTGCTAGCCACACTGAAGCACACTTGAAGACTTACAGAGATGAGCCAGGGGCTCCTGAGGTAATAAAAGTCACCAGGGAAACACCTCAAAGGAGGGGTGTTGCTATAAAAAAGGTGACACACTGACAGCCCAGCTGAGATGCCTTTGCACCAATGCATGCAGCATGGGCAACAAACAGGAGGAGTTGGAAGTCTCCATGCTGCTACAAAGCTACGACCTTGTTGCCATTACTGAAACTTGGTGGGAAAAATCCCATGACTAGAGTGTGGTTATCGATGGCTACAGGCTGTTCAGAAGGGACAGAGAAAAAAAGAGGGGTGGAGGGGTTGCCCCCTTTGTCAAGAAATGGATAGATTATGAAGAGCTGTCTCTGAAGAACAGCCATGAGAAAGTTGAAAGCTTATAAGTGAGAAATAGAGGCTGAGCTGAAAAAGGGAACCCTGTGGTTGGTGTTTACTACAGGCCGCTCAGTCAGGAGAAGCCTATTGACAAAGCCTTCTTGCTCCAGCTACAGGAGACATCACACTCACAGGTTCTTGTCCTGCTGCAGGGCTTCAACCACCCCAACATCTGCTGGGAAAGTAGCACAGCGAGCTGTAGGCAATTCAGGAGACTCCTGGAATGCATGGAGGATAACTTCTTGAGCCAGGTAATAGACAGCACTACCAGAGGGGATGCAATACTGGACCTGATGGTCACCAGTATAAGTGAGCTAATGAGGGTCATCAAGACTGAAGGCAGCCTGGGCTGCAGTGATCATGCACTCATCGAGTTTGCAGTCCTGAGGAATATGGGTCAGGCAAAGTCAAGACCCAGAGTTTTAGGAAAATAAGCTTCCAGCTGTTCAAGGAGTTAGTAAATAGGATCCCCCTGAGAAACTGCCCTCAGGGACAAGGAGCGGAACAGAGCTGGCAGATCTTTAAGGAAGTCTTCCATTGAGCAAAGAGAGCTTGCGATCCCCAGGCACAAGTCAGGCAAAGAAGGCAAGAGACCAGCATGGCTGAGTCAAACTAAAGGGCAAGAGGGAAATGCACAGGCAGTGGAATCAAGAACAGGTGTCCTGGAAAGCATATAGGGACACCAGTTGTGTCAGGATGATGTGTGGAAGGCCAAGGTGCAGCAGGAGCTGAACTTGACAAAGGAGGCAAAGAATAACAGGAAGGACTTCTACAGGTATGTCAGCCAGAAAAGGAAGGTCAAAGAAGATGTACCACTCCTGATAAGCAAGATTGGCAAACTCTCAATAATAATGAGGAAAAGGCTGAGGTACTCAACAGCTTTTTTGACTCAGTCTTCAATGGCAACCTCTCTTCCCACACTTCTCAAGTGGATAGACTGCAAGACAGACTGGGAGAGCAAAGTCCCTCCCACTGTAAGAGAAGATCAGGTTCATGACCACCTGAGGAACCTGAACATACATAAGTCTATAGGACCTGATGAGATGAATCAGAGTCCTGAGGGAATCGGCTGATGTAGTTGCCAAGCCACTCTCCATCATATTTGAAAAGTCATGGCAGTCAGGTGAAGTCCCAGGTGACTGGAAAAAGGGAAACATTGCACCCATCTTTAAAAAGGGTAGAAAGGAAGACCCTGGGAACTGCCACCCTGTCAGCATCACATCTGCGCCTGGGAAGATCCTGGAACAGATCCTCCTAGAAGCTCTGCTAAGGCACATGGAGGACAGGGAGGTGATTCAGGACAATCAACACGGCTTCACCAAGGGCAAGTCTGACCAACCTAGTGGCCATCTATGATGGAGTGACTTCATCAGTGGACAAGGGAAGGGCTACAGATGTCCTTTATTTAGACTTCTGTAAAGCCTTTGACATGGTCCCCCACAACATCCTTCTCTCTCAGTTGGAGAGAGGATTTGATGGGTGGGCTGTTCAGTGGATAAGGAATTGCTTGGAATGTTGCATCCAGAGTGTAGCTGTCAACAGCTCAGTGTCCCAATGGACATCGGTGACAAGTGGTGTCACTCAGGGGTTCATATTGTGACCAAGTGCTATTCAATGTCTTCATCAATGACATAGATGAAAGGATCGAGTGCACCCTCAGCAAGTTTGCAGATGACACCAAGCTGAGCAGTACAGTTGACACTCCTGAAGGATGGGATGCCATCCAGAGTGACCTGGACAAGCCCAAGATGTAGCCCACGGGAAACTCATGAGGTTCAACGAGACTAAGTGCAAGGTGCTGCACCTGGGTCTGAGCAATCTCTTGTATCAATACAGAGTGGTAAATGAAGAAATTGAGAGCAGCCCTGCCGAGGACTTGGGGGTGCTGGTGAATGAAATCATAGAATCATCACGGTTAGAAAAGACCTCTAAGATCACCAGGTCCAACAGTCAACCTAGCACTACCACCATGTTCACTACTAAACCATATCCATACATTTTTTGAACATTTCCAGGAATAGTGACTCCACCACTTCCGTGGGAAGCCTGTTCCAATGCTTTAGAACCCTTCCCATAAGGAAATTTTTCCTAATATCCAAACCAAACCTCCCCTGGTGCAACTTGAGGCCATTTCCTTTTGTGTTGTCACTTGTTACTTGTGAAATGAGACTGAAACCCACCTCACTACAACCTCTTTTCAGAGCAGTAAGATCTCCCCTCAGCCTCTTCTTCTCCAGGCTACACAATCCTAGCTCCCTCAGCCACTCCTCAGAAGACTTATGTTCCAGACCCTTCACCATCTTCACTGCCCTTCTTTGGACGCACTCCAGTGCCTCAATGTCTTTCTTGTAGTATTTTTCTTTAATTTAGGGGACTCTTTTCTATCTGAATGCATTTAATAACTGACTAGTTTAACAACCTTGTAATTATGTGTAAACATGCTACTGGAAAGACTCCTACATTTTGGTTCATTACCATATGTAACAAAGTACAAAGTCCTACAAAGGAATTCATAACATACAGCAACAGTATAGTACCTTTAAACAAATAAAAATGCAAATTAGAGTCTAGATAATGTAGCAAAAAAGCTGATAAAAATACAAATAAAGCTCACATTTCTAATAGGAAACTACCTGGCCATGTAAAACTGCTCATCTTTCTGCATCTAAGCTGTCTGATTGAAACCAGTGGGCTAGGGTTACTGATGTGTATATACCCTTGCATTGTGTCAATCTAGACAGACAGAAAAGACTGCAACTTCTCGCTCTTTGGAGTAAACACTTATCTTAAATAAGTCCCAAGATAACCACTACATAGTGAAATCTTCCAACTGCAAAACTGATGCAGAACTGATTTGAACTTGTAAGTTTATTTCTGAAGAGGAATACCAGTCACTGACAGGATGTTGTTTCATAAGACATTTAAACCAGTGTAAGAATGGGAAGTTGTCTGAGGTACCATCACATCTCTTCTCACCCTACATGATCCCACATCCATCTCTTGCATTGGCACCACAATTGTGCAGAACCAAGGAAATTCTGCAGAAGCCTGTCAATCCCATGGAAAGATGCTGTTCCTTTTTTAGTTGGTTAACCTTCTGTGGAATCCTTATCCTGAACTGACCCACCCAAATGCTGACAACTGCTAGATTCAATGCAAAGAAGTGTCAGTAAAGGTCAGAGCGAGATGAAAACAGACAACAGTTTCCTTTTGTAAAAGCCTATAGCCACACAAAGGTAGGCAATAGTCTCACAAAGGGTACCCAAAATCTACTCCAAAAACAGTTCCTCTCCTAGAGTAATCTTCTATCCTCTTACATTTGGTGCTAGAGCTCCTGTGGCAACCAGGAATCTGACAAGGGAACTACTTCTATCTCCCACTGAAAATTTTTATTGGAACAGGTTTTTCATCTAAATCAGTTCCATGACCCATTTAACTGCATGCCACTTGGACAGTTAGGCTAGCCAAGACAAGTATTTCAGCAGTAGTTCACAAAATAATTTGGAGATAAATGTCAATACATTGTTTACTGTGTGAATATCTAAATCTTAGCAGTATTACTGCTGATAATCCTCTATATGCACCATACAGGACAGCAGTCACTTCACATTCTAGCACAGTTTTAGCTGTGAGCCATGGAAGAAAAAATATAAATATCACCACATTCTCTTATCCAAACAGCCCTCCCCCTTTTAACATATCATTTAAAAATTACACAATTTTTTTTTTAAAACACACCTGGTAATTCTGCGTAGTGACAGGAGGTGGTGGTGGTGGAGCTTCTTGTTGCCTCTGTGTATAACCATAATCTGTAGCTGTGTGCGCTGTAGGATAGCCTCCATAAGCAGCAGCTGTTGCAGCAGCTGCAACAGCTACTGGAGCAGGCCTGGCTACTGCAACTGTAGCTGCTGCTGGAGCATAGGCTGCAGTGACAGTGTGCGCAGCAACTGGTGCCTGGTGGACAGTGTAGCTGGCAACTGTAGTTGGATGGGAATAAGCTACGCCCGAAGCTGGCTGTTGGCTATATTGGAAAGACAGTAAGAAAATAATTAGATTAATCCAACATACTCATCTAATGCCTAAACATTTCAAACTCCCAGATTTGATCCATACTTGTCTGTTCTACAAACAGACCTGGAACAGCTATCATACACTGTAATTACTTTCATTACCTCTTATCCACCCCATTAAAAAGGCTGTATCATTTTGAAGTTTCTGTGAATGCAAATATATCATGCAGGCAATGACTTTCTTCTTAGCAAGGAGTGGTGGTAGCTGTGTTCCACTGCTTGAAAAGAACCCAAGCCTTTCATTCAAAATAATACAGAAGTCTTACACAGTTAACTTTTCATGACCAATAAGTTTTTAAGTGTTTTAGTGGTTCTTCAATAAAACTGATATACCTGTCAAATTAAGAAAAATACTGCTTTTCTGTGAAAGCTCATTACTGATAGACACTTGCATGATGTTTTTCAGTAAATCATATTAAAGTAATGAGATTTTAAAGACTTCTGTGAAAAATAGCTCAGAACTCTTAAATTTAAGGAAGAGACACTTTAAATATTTCTGATGTGTGAGTTTTCCCACAAAAAGTGAAAATTATAAAAGCTGACCCCACTCACTTATACAGAAGTCCACTGCCTCACAACATGAAGCATCTAAAGAACAGGCAGTCAAATCAAGCAAGACAACTGCTACCAGAGGTCTGGCAATCTTCCAGGCACATACTGAGACTAATTGGCTTCTCTTTAATGTGCAGATAAAACATTACTATGTAGCTATTTAATAAGAATAAATAAATATTAATAGTGGAAATAAAAAATGATGGCTACTAAGACTTAATTATTTGAACTAAAACTAATATTGTTGTCCTATAATGATTTATAACTTTGCATTATTATTAAAATCCTATAATAGCTATTTTTAAACAAATAAAGTGAACTGGGCAAAATATCACTATCTGGAACAATTATATAAAATAGGGGATTGAGTGATTATTATGAAATTTTTAGTACACTTCCTGTACTGATTTTCAATATTTTAGAGTCTCTATAGAGTTTCACATCTCCATAGCACTATTAGAAGATTATTCAAAAACAATTCCATGCCTATCAAGGAGGTAGTATCCTCTAATTTTTAGAAAAAAATAGAAAAATTAAATCTTGTTGGAAGCAAACACTCTGTGTCAAAGTGGAATTTCAGCATGATTATGCTCAAAACCAAAAGGAATAAGTTACAGTATTTCTTTCCTAAAGACTGCAATATTCTCTCTGACATAGCTATAAAAACAAAGCACCTTTTAACTATAGTTACTAAAAGACATTTCCATAACTCCCTTTTGTTTAATAACTTTTTTTTAAGAAAAACTGATTTTGTAATTTTAATTACAGCAGAACCCATTAACTTCAATATATTTTTTAAAAATTCTTACAGCAGAAACACACAGAGAAAATGTTATTATGATTGTACTTACACACCTTGACTCCACCTCCTTCCCATCTTGGGCCCCTGTTTGCTTTAAAAACCACTTGCATTTCATCCAAATTTAATTCAGTTGTGAGTTGTATTCGCAATTATGTTTCATTTCATTTTCAACCTCTTAGCATAACAGTGGAAGGAAAAGACCTGACTCACTCGGGTGTAGCTCCCACCACTGCTTGATGTATATAGACAGTTTATCTATTTTGTCAGTTTAAAGTGAGAAATCAGACTCCATCAGAAAATTCAGGAAGACTATTTTATGATAGTAAAAGTAAATGACAATCTATAATATTAGGCTGTATTATCTACATAACTAACAGTACAGAAGTGTAAAATATTCATACGTTCTGAGGTAATTCACATTATCATATGTACCTACTAAAATACATTACATTGGGAAAAAAGGCAACAGACCGTCTCAGACTGCACTTCAACACATCAACAGTCTAATACTGTCCTGGGTTGTTCCAACAAGGAAAAGTCTTCCTCCTCCCCACTCTTATTCCTCCTTCCTCCCATATACCAAACCTGGCTATGCCATCCTATTTTGTCCCTATTGCTAGTTCTGCTACTTGTCAAGCTATTCATTGCACTGATTTAACTCATTAATCTAGCAGAAAACGACGAGATTTTTTTTTAAATTATTTTTTCCTAAGCTCATTTTCTAACGTGGTGGAAATGTTAGAAACATTGTAGCTCACAAAACAGTCTGCTGAGTGCTAGAACCCACATAAGTTATACATATGGAAGCAGAGGAAAATAATCAATGGGAGAGAGAAAAAGAACAGGGACCTGCCCAGGAAGCATTAATCTGTCTCAAATTTCATGAAACCATGCTTAAGTTACTATTACAAAATACAATACAGTGTTAACAACACACTATGAGGTAACAGTATCAGTCTATCAACGAAAATGCTTTTGTTCTCAGAATATTTAGATATATGATTAAAGCTGCCTGACAGTTTTCAGTGTTTAATATTGTGAAGAGATTGTGATCATTATGAGCAGGACTATTAACAAGATTCTGCTAAGACAGTTTAATTTCTTCTGTGCTATTTTTGTACCCAACTTCCTTATCATGGTATAAAATTAGTACCTCAAATAATTTGATTTCTAAGGCTAATATAATCCTATGACCATGTTTATTTTAGCAAATTTGTTCCCCTTGCTTCTGCAACACCATGCAGAGCTAGTGACCGAGTTTGCAAGACCACAAGAAAAATATTCTAGAATTGACTGCTACTTCATTTTTTAAAGTTATGTTACAGAAATTCATATGAACTTTTTTTCTAAATTTATGTTTCTTTTTCTCCCCACGGTCTTACTGAGAACCTTTTAACATAAAGATGACCAGATACTTTCAGGTAATTAATTTATAATCAAAATATTTTTGTGCCACTGTCATTTAACTTACAAGAGTTTTTAATCCTTGTTTGGTGATTAGTGCCTCATCACATTTGCCAAGATGAACGTACCTCCCTCCAGATTATTTTGCTAGCTCCCTCTTCCACCAGTCTTTCTTGCAATTTTTCATTGCACATATCCTAGCATTATCTATTCTTTCATTACTACAGATGGCAAGAACTGTATGGATCATTTGAGATGAAGTTTCAGCTGTGCCATTCACTCTGCTCCAGACTTTCTTTCCAAAGAATCTAGCTTCCTCAGGGCAGCTTCTTGTAAAGTTACCTGTGTATTGACAATATTTCCCTTGCATCAAATATCACAACGCACCATAAATAAGACTCAAGAGTATTCCACTGCAACTATTCCTCTGATAATCACTCTTCTAATTCTACTAACCACCTCTACCAGCTCCTTCTCTACAATTCTTTTACTAATCTCTAACTTAAGTAATAATTTTCCATATTGCACCACATCAAGTATTTCAACTTAGTCCTAATAAATAAGACTCAAAAAACTTAGGCATTTGATCAAGTTATTAGAGCAACAGTGAAATACAGTATGTCAGCTGAGCTATTGTAACAAACCACATGTGTGCTCTTTACTGCAACAAAGAAAGTAATTCAGTTTAGCTTAATCCCCTAACACAGTGCAGAAAAAGTTGAACCAAATTACAAGCAGAGAAACTAACTGATTGACCTGGTACCTTAGTGAGCTTTCTTTGTAGATCAATTCTTCTCTTCCCCCAAATAAATTCTAATATCCTTAATAGCATCTTTGAGTTCAAAGAATTCAAGTGTTCTTCATATGAAAAGATATGTAGTTCAACTGGCTTTACTAACTAGACAGAACTTAAAAATGACAGAATAATTTAGGCTGAAACAAAGATTATGAGGTCATCTGTTCTAACCCTGTGCCCAAAGCACAGCTAATAACAAAGTTACATTAGTTTTCCCAGGGCTTTGTGTCCAGTCAAGTTCCAATCATCTCCAAGAATGGAGAATCCAAGACTGCTCTAGACAACCTGTTCCAATATCTGAGCACCCTCACTGTCAAAAATTTTTTCCTTAGTTTATGAAAGATTGTTTCAAAAGTGAATGAGTTCTAAACCAACATTTACCTAAAGTAAACCCAGTTTGTGAACATTCAATTCAAGGTAACTTCATATTACAATTCTTACAGTATTTTAATTTACTATCAAAATAAACATCATTCTTTGACTTAAGAAGTTACAGGCAAAGGACTCGTCAGCTTCAAATCTTATTCTGCTGCATTGCTTTAATACCTCTTCTGCCAGAGATTTTCATTCAAAATGAATGTATTTTATTCATACCACACCTATTTCTTTAGTTGATCATAATAGTAACAGTGCTTCCCCACCAAGCTCATTTTAATTTCTATTTTCTAGGAACAACACACATTCTTCAATACTCATCTTCCATCTTGGATTTCTATTTCACTGTGTTTTCACTATCGCAGTCACAGCCAGTGTACAGGCTACATGTTGCACTCAATTATTCTTCTCCATCTTCTATAGATGTATTAGTCAATGACAGGTAATTTCCAGCACCTTACTTAATGTTTTTCATCTCTCCCTGCCCTAAACTACTACTTGCATATCCCTATTTCCCCATGTGTTAGAAATTATATAACTTTCCTAATGGTTTTAATTAACTTTTTTATTAATTGCTTTAAATAATCATAAGCAGTGTATTATTCTTAAGCAGTGTGATTTTCCACTTTAGCCAGCATGTAGGCTAAGTTGTTTTGGTTTTTTTACAGATTGTTATTGTTAAGAGTTTGATTATTAGATCACTGAAACTTTAAGTTTTGCTAAACTAACCCTGATAAGCTTCAATGAACAAAGCCTGAGGGAGTTAAAAGCTGAACACCTGGAATCCAGAATTTATAGCCCTCCAAGGACATGTTGGAGTAACCAGGAGATAAAGAAGAGACTAACAAAGATGATCCAACATGTGCTGCAGACTCCCTGTCTGGGAAAAAGATAATAAAAAGACTGAAAAATGTGGACTAATGAGCATGAGAAGTGGGAAATCAATAACCAATAGAAGATAAAATACTAATTAATGAAAAGTATTATGTAATTTAGAACCAATGAACATTAATTTGTTTGCTAATAATGTATAAATAAGTAAAAAGTTTTGAAAGTTGTGTGCACCTAGGTATAGTTATCCCCTTATGCACCCTGGCCTGGAATAAAGTAATGCCTACTCCTTAATACTAAAAAAATTGTGTTAGAGAGTTCAATTTATCCCAACATTTTCAGCAAGACATGCTCTTTGCTTCCTCCTTCCAAATAAGCTCACTTCTATTCAGAAGTTTTAGACCCCAATGTATACCTAGCTTCCTCTCATCTTTCACATCTTACCTAAAAAACCTCAAGGATCAAGAGAATTAATTCTTTACATAGAATTATTGTACTACAGTGCATGAGAAAAGTTTGGGCTTTTTTAAGACACCTTTGACTCAAATATTTGAATAACAATTTGTCCTGGTTTAAGGCAAATTTGGGAGGAAACTTCCAAAGGGGTCCCTCTAGAAAGCAGATTCAAGCAGCCCCTCCCCCAAACTGGTAGGACACAACTACACTAAATTCTACTGATATTAGTGATGGAAAATACTCATGTTTGTGATACATTAGTATCAGAAAAAGTGCCATATATTATGAAATACCACTATAATAAACCTCCTAGATAAGACTGATTGCAGCAAGCTGTGACCATGTATTTTTCTCCACACTAATCTTCAATTCCATGTCAATCTGATTTTCTGGGGAGTGAAGGGCCACACTGGATCATAATCTTGCAGAATTCATCCATCTACTCTTTACTTGGTTGCACACCATTGACAGCTCATTATCAAAACACTGATGTTATTCAAGTCTAGATAACATCCATGTTCACAATGATAACGCATTACAAAGAGAACGGAGCTTTACATGTTGTGTCTGCCTGAAAACTATCAACCACTAACATTTTCCTTGTCAAAATCACAGAATCAAAGAATGGCTGAGGTTGGAAGAGACATCTAGAGGGTCCAATTCTGTTCAAGCAGGGCCACTGAGAGCCAGTTGCCCAGGACCATGTCCAGACTGCTATTTTAACACCTTCAAGAAGGGAAACTCCAGAAGTTTACTGGGCAACCTGTGTCAGTGCTGTCACCCTCACAGTTTAAAAAACATTTTCTGATGTCCAGAGGGAACCTCATGTGTTTTGGTTTGTGCCCATTGCCTCTGGTCCTGTCACTGGGCACCACTGACAAGAGCCTGGCTCTGTCCTCTTTGCACTCTTCCTTTAGGTATTTATATACATTAACAAGATCCCCCTTGAGCCTTCTTATCTCTAGGCTAAACAGTCCGAGCTCTTTCTCTCAGCCTTTCTTCATAGGTGAGAGGCTCCAGCCCCTTCATCATCTTTGTGGCCTTTCATTGGACTCTCTCCAATATGTTCATGTCTCTCTTGCACTGGGGAGCCCAGAACTGAACACAAGACTCCAGGTCTGATGGGGCGTAACTGGCTAAACTGTGCTGACGTGAGAGGCAGATGCCATGTCTTAGAAGGTGTCATAAACCATCCAAGACCCCTAAAGTGCCCCCAGACTCATTTCTGAGGCCTTCCACCAGAGGACTGAAAGCTCCCCA
This sequence comes from Promerops cafer, assembly GCA_013398275.1. NCBI lineage: Eukaryota > Metazoa > Chordata > Aves > Passeriformes > Nectariniidae > Promerops > Promerops cafer. The sequence continues at coordinate 14,776 of VZSE01015517.1, forward strand.
CCAGGGGAGATACCTGGGCATTCCCACCTAGCCTGAGCATATTTTAACCCATTGGATTTTGTGTTTTGAGGGTTTTTTCCCCACCCCCAATGGATCAAGACAGTGATCACTACTGTGACCAATGGACATCAAAACTGCATCAAGTCTCATTGCAGATCCATGGGTAGTGATATGTTCCCTTACTCTTATCCTTTCTTTCTTTTCCCTTATACATTTTCTTAAATGATATTTTTATGCTTTTATATTGCTCTATTACTATAGATAATAACCCAAATGGCTACATACCTGTTTTCCATTGCAACCAAATTGTTCTAAAATAAACCCTATATGTATATATTTACAAACATCAATCAGTGTCATTTCACTCTAATGCACCCCAAGGGATTAACAAGAACCTAGGTTACCCTTGCCTTCTAGGGTGGGTCATAACACTTCTGTACCAGTCTCGAACATCCGGTAACATCATACACTGCACTTGAATACAAAACTAGCTGTAATTGCAAGAGTTCACTTCCATATGGCTACCTAGAAGACTGCATATTAATCTAAACTCACAGGCACTGTGATTGGCTCTGGACCCTATTTGCTACAATTAATTGCCTTTACCTGCAAAGACTCACCACACTTAGCAATTCAAAGTTAACAATTCACTCCTAACTACTCAAGAATCTCGCATCTGTGACCTGTCTCATTAGAGTAGGTACATAGCATGAACATAAGTAAGATGAAACTCAGATGCTCAAAGGTTCTTTATCTTCTTAACAGGAACCAAAATCTTGAAACAAGATTGAGACCATCACATTTGCACACTTCTCTGTCCAAACAGTTCTCAGTGTCCCTATCTCTATCACCATCCCCACATTTCAGTCAGCCGACTTAAAAAAAAAAGCATAATTATGCCTCTTCTCCAGCAGTGAATCAAGAATGCTACCATTTTTTACACATGAAAAACAAGCCAATATTAGGTTGTTCATGTCAAACTGAATAGACACACAGTGGTTAAGGTGGCCTACAGAATGCATACACACACATACAAACTAAAGAGGACTAGTATCACCAAATTTCACATTTATTTCAGGCTTGTAAATAAATGGATTAATAGCTACTTAAATAAGTAACAGTTTTGCATTGCATGCAGGTTTATAACCCTAGGCCCAGTACCACTACTAGCACAAAGGTATTGCAATATTCAGAGAAATTTTCTGTATTGGTATTTGCATAATCTAATGCTTCTCTCATTAAATCATGATGTCATTACATTAAGATAAACCCCCTTTTAGACATTGATTCCTGTGTTTTCTGTTCAAAAATAATAAATTCATTCTTATGAAAGGACTGCTTTAACACTGATTGCTTTGTCTCTTCACTTTCAGACATGGTAAATATACAAACCATTTATAGGATAGAGTCTTTTACTGATACGTAAATGGAATAGTATCTTGTACTTTTGATAGCAAAGAAAAAAGCTTTCAATCAGTCTTTCCATTTTCTCAAGAATACATTTAGGATTAACTATGAAAACACCTTTGAGCTTGAACTGTATTCCAATTATATGGTTTTAAGAAAATTTCCAATTAGTTGTTCAGGTTCTTAAGTCAATAGACCACATCAGCTCCACAATAAAAGGAACAACAATTTTAAAAAATTAATCTCCACTTCAAAATTGCACATATATATGGATCTCAGTTTATTATTCACTCAAAGATCATTTATTTACAAAAAAATCCTCTATGTTATTTAAAAACTCCTTCATACCCCATGACAACACAGTTTCAAATTTCACAACTGTCAAGTAAAACATAAACATACTGTGAGCACCTAATCAAAAAAAAGAACAAAAAGATTAGCTAAGTTTAATCCTCTCCTTTAATTATTATACATTGGAATAAATGAAAATTAATTTATTTTATATCCATTTCCAGAAAAGTATCACTTGGGAGTCATTCCAAGACCCACATAAAACTGTATATTCCTGAAACTGTCAGGTATGCAATTTTGATTAGCTAGATAACAGTAGCACACATCTGCATTCATTTGCCAGTAATCCTTCATATTTCATATATTTGCTTTATCCTACTATTTTCCCATTAACCAAGACTTAGGAGTCAAGGAAGGCCTTTATTATAAATTTATGAAATGAATAACAAAGATTCAAATATGAACTTCAAGGTGCTACTCCAACACAAGCCAAAAATGTGATGATGTTCATGATTGTATCTGGGTTTTGCCAAATTAAGTAATTTGATTTCAGAAAAAGTGAGATAATAGATGCTACCAATTACTTTTTAACAGTCTGACACACAATTTGGATGCACAAAGAGTACAAAGATACAAAAATTTAAGGCAACATACCTAAACAAAGTATATGGTTACAGATCCCTGAGCTCTACTATAACATCTGCTCCTGATCTTAGATACCCCAAGTAGGAAATCTTTTTAAAAGGAGCATGGCTCCAAAAGTACTTTCTCTACTTTCTGATACATTAATTATAACATTGCTTCAGTGGAATGGGACAGTCCCCTGTATTTTCTGGTGCTTCTACTCTTCCTTTATCTATCCAGTCTCCCATAGGTTGGGTTGGTGTAATTTTAACACGTGTTAAAAAGGATTCCATCTTCCCACACTGACATAGGGGGAAGCAAAGACTTGGGGAAGCAAGCCCCATCTTCACTGAAGGAGAAATGTCCGAGGGGCAGCAGTCAGTAACTTGTTGGCGTTGTTGACTGTAAGTGGCCATTTTAATTTAAGGGCCTTGGGATCTGATGCTGCCTCCTCTGTGATGTCCGGCTCCACCTCCCCACCCTCACACCACTGGGGATACAGGGAGGTCCTTACCAGGATAAGAAAACACACCTGCGGGAGAGGCAGATAAACAGATGGGTCCCAAGCACAACTCGCGGAGTAGCGGGTTGCAGAAGCAGGCCCCACGTGGGGCGGAGGATGGGAGCAGTCCCAAGCACTCACCCTGAGGGGGCGGGGAGATCCCGGTCAGGGACACGAAACCGGAGGCGAGGAGGGAAGTGACTCCGAGCAAGGACAAAAGGGGGGGAGGGAGGGAGGAGCCGCGGTGGTTACCTATACTGGGCAGCAGCCCCGCTATGGGTGAATCCAAAGTAGTTGCCGGTGGCCATTTTGGCATCTTCTCCCAGGCGGCTGGGCACTGTGGCGAAGATAACCAAGAGGCGGCAGCGGTCGGGGCCATGACAGGAGGCCCGGCAGGAGGAGGCGGGGATAGAAAGGGACAAACAGACAAGAGACAGAAGTGCGCGCGAGCGCCAGGTCAGACACGGCGCCTCAGGACCACCGTTCCTCCGCCCCGCGCGCGGGCCGCATCTCCTCCCCCTCGCCGCCGCCCCCCTCCCCCCACGCTCACGGACACAAAAACATCGAGCACCATTACTTACCATAGGTGAAAGAAACTACCGGGCATATAGGAATCATGAGTGCAAACTAGCAGGGACAACGGCGGTTGAACTCTGAACTCTTAACTCTCACCCCCCTCCTCACCGCCGCGTTCGCTCACTCTCTTCCTCCTTCCACACACACCTACAGCGACAACGGCAGTGCGGCCGGACTAAGGCCGTGCGCACGCGCGAGATGTGTGAAGGGCTGCTAGAAGTTGTAGTTCAGCCAATGGCTACGCCCCGGCCCGCAGAAAAGCACCCTCGATGTTGCGTAGGCTGCCACCACACTTGAGGCGTGAATCCTCCTGCTCTGGGTGTTGCAAAGGCTCTTGGGAGTTGTAGTTCCCCTCGCTGAGGCCGGGCGCGAGGAAGAGCTGTTCTTAGAGTAGCGCTGCACGTACTCCTCCTCCTGCCTGTCCCCTTTATCCCTCCTTCCATCATCCCGTGTCACACCTACAGTCACACCGCACCTGTACCTGTGGACTCATTGCAAAGATAGGGTCAGTTTCTCATTCTTTCCTGCAAACCTACAACACACCACAGTAGTGATAGGGAAGATGTGTGCTAATGTCTTTACAAACAATTCCATGGGTGAGGGTATGGGTGTTAACGTCTTTGAAATGGGTCTTAATATCTCTACCAACTTCAAGCCTCAGGTTTGTTACAGAACCCCGACAGTATGACTCCTGAAACAGACAAATGGGTCCGCACAAGTCTGAGTTTCCGAACTTTGGGTGAAAATGACAGGATCAAGGGGGGGGTATGTGATAGGTGATTCAGGAAGGCTGTACCTTCCTAGTACCTCAGCCAATGGGGAAAGGAAGAGGGCAACATGTGGCCCTAAACTTTTGTTTTTCTATCACGTGGACATCACCCAGAGCTTGCCCGTAATCTGTTACCTATTTCACAGATTAAATCTCCTCTCAACAATTTCCCCCCATTGCTGCCTAGGCTCGTTTTTAAGAAATATAACTCATTTGGTAATAGGTGGATGCACCCAAAGGACCTGTGACTTCATGGAGAGTCCATGCTGGATGAGTTCATGAAGAATTGCAGCCTGTGGAAAGGACCCACGGTGGAGAAGTTTGTGGAGAACTGTCTCCTGTGGGTGGGATCCCACGCTGAAGCAGGGAAAGAACATGAGGAGGAAGCAGCAGAGACAAGGTGTGATAGTAACTGACTGCAACCCCCATCCCCATCCCCCTGCCCTCCTGGGGGAGGGGGCAGGGGAGACGTATCAGGAGTGAAGTTTAGCCTGGGAAGAAGGGAGGGGTGGGGGGTAAGGTGTTTTAAGATTTGTTCTTATTTCTCGTTATCCCACTCTGTTGTTAATTGGTAATAGCCATTGGTAATAAATTAAATTAATTTCCTAAAGTTGAGTCTGTTGAGCCTGTGATGGTAATTACTGAGTGATCTCTCCTTGTCCAAAAATATAATGAAAGACTCATGAGTCTTTCATTATATTTTCTCTCCCCTGTCCAGCTGAGGAGGGAAGTGATAGAGCAGCTTTGATAAGCACCTGGCATCAAGCCAAGGTCAAACCCACCACACAGCTGAGTGTAAAGTATAGCAACTTAAGATGCCAAACATCCTTTCCAATTCACTGGTCATTAATATTAGCTTTGCATAGGAACTAAATAGTACTGTACCTCTTGTTCTTTCTTATCCTAATCAAGTACAATAGAAAAAGGATTCTGCATGGGAAAATGAATAAGTTTCCAAGTTCTGTGGTTCACTCTCAGTCAAAGTGCTTTTCTGTGAAGAAAGCAGCAATTGTGTGAAGAAAATGCTTAGAAAAACAAAAGCCCAAATCCTGAAGCTATTGTCAGGAAAATTAATCCACCAACACCTGAGGTTTATGTCCAAAAAGGAGACAGAGGAGTCCTGAAACTTTATTCTAATAAAGGGAGAGGCCATGGGGCTTTTCCCCAGGGTCTCACAAATTTTTGGAGGATGCAGCCTCCTTTTTATCCTAATTTCCTGGCCGCATTTTCCTTTCTCTTTCCCCACTGGCTGAGGTACTTGAGAGGTACAGACTTTCTGAAAAGCCTAATACCTAAGACTCCCTTCTAATGTATATCCCCCCCTTTTTTCTTTTCCTTGTGTCAATCAGTGGAATTCCTATGGAATGTGTGGTTCTTCCCGTTGTTTCTTTCATCTCTCAGTATCCAATTTTATTTATCAGCAGACCTACAGTTTGTTTGTAAAGACAAATCTCTCTCATTCCATTCATCAATCAGTGGAATCCTTCCCATTGTTTCTTTTATCTCTCAGTGCTAGTTTTATCTACCAGCAGACCCACAGTTTGTTTGTAAAGACAAGTCCCTCATTCCTTTCACAGTATTCAAGAGTACTTCAGGAGAGGGCTCTACACAAGTCTTCTATAGAGGAACTTACTCTGCCACAAGAACCACAATCGATTTGGGATACATAAATGAGATCTCTATACTGTCCTCACCTTGTTTTTATGAAAAATTGTTCACAACTGGACCACTGGACCATAGCATTTGGATGAGAAGGAAATAGTTTTCTTTGTTCTAGTGTATTTCAACTTCTCAGTTATAAGCCTTCCAAAATATTGATAAATATACATATTCAGTACACTTCATTAAAATATAAGCATTTATATACACACACTTTTTAACACTGTACCACTGAAGTTATATTTTTGCAAATGTTAAAGTCTGCAATTGCCTATTCCTTTGCAGATTTCTTTTTCACAATAAAGATTTCTGTCTTAAGTTTCATAACTTTTTTCATCCGAGTAATTTCTAGTCATTCTAATTCAAATATTCCACCCTACATCTTGTGATTTCAGCCCTGCATACATTTCTGCATACGCCTCCTGTTGGGCAGCCTGATTCATCTGCGATTTCAGCAGAAGTTTCAGATTACTTTTCCAGTTGAATTTTGCATACCAAATATTCAGTGCACATCTCACTTTAAAAAGATTACAACATACTTTATGAGAAGTCACACTTACCAAGTGTAACAAAAAAAAATTAAGGTTTCTCATTTTCTTGGGAAAAGAATCCACAGTGGTATTATGCAAGTCTTTCCCTCAGTTTCCTAATAAGAACCTGATGTTTCCTGGTGACCGTGAACCATTACATAACATCTATTTAACATGTAACTACATTACTACTAGTTCACAGGATCAGATTCATCGTCTATACTTAACCATAAAAGAAGACTGCATCTCTAAGATGTGTATCAGATTTGCTTCAAAACAAAATCATAATAAATTCAGATTAGATCCTTTAGGCCATTTTGAACTTTACCTATTTCTGAGCCCGTAACTGGAAGGAAAATAAATGGTGTGATAAAGTGCAAATCATGTGGCAGAGAGGGAAAGGCAGAAAAGCTTTAGTGAAATGTTCAAAAGATTATTTTTTTAATAGGACAAAAAATTCTCCATCTCTGTTCCTGTTAAGATTCCAGAAGGATAGCCAAGGATTTCCCAAATGAAAACATACACTGGAAAGTAAAATTTTAATTTTAATTTTGGATTAAATAGTACAGCTACTCCAATTGTCCAATGTTCAATGCATCTAAAAATTATCAGACAAAAATGGCAAGCTAGCAATCAGAAAAATAAAAGTTTGACCTTTATGAAAGGGGCTCTTCAAAATATGGCGAGAAGAAGAAAGCACCAAATAACATGCAGTGTCATAATTACAATATCTTAATATTATTAAATCTCATCACAAGCCAAAAAAAGTACAGGCTCAAATATGTAACATGAGAAGACAGAACATGAAACCACTCAAGCTCCAACAGCGTGCTTGGCCTATTGCAGTTTGTAAAGGCTGCTAAAAGTCTTCTTTCACAAAGATGAGGGCAGGAGACCCTTTCCCCACCTCCCCTCCAAACAGGTATCATTTTGGTTTATCTCAAAAGGTGTTGCATACTTGTTTAGATGAAATAAACCTACCACCCCTCAAATCCTGACACAGGAAATGGCACCAGCAGGGCACATATGATGCAGTATTCTGGTGTAAACATGCTACAGAGGTAGGCAATGAGGGAAGATGTGTCCTAATGTCTTTACAAACAATTTGATGGATGTTAATGTGGTTTGTGGTTTTTTTTTAATGGTTCTTAATGTTTCTACTGACTTTGGGCAGCAGGTTTGTTACCGGGCCCAGACAGTTTGGCTCCTCAAATAGACAAGGGTCTGCACAAGCCTGAACCTCTGGACTTTGGGGGGAAAAGACAGGTTCAAGGGCGGGATATGTGGTAGGTGGTTCAGGAAGGCTGTACCTTCCCAGTACCTCAGTCAATGGTAAAAGTGTTCTAAATGAATAATGTGATAGTTGGCTCTCACAATTAAGGGGTGAATATTATCTATCTGTTAAGAGAAGTTTTGTAGATGATAGTTATGTTTCTCCTCCCCCATACATTGTTATCATGGGATGGTGTCATGGTTTGATGCTGGCCCAATGCCAGTGCCCCCATGAAAATATATTTTCTTCAACTAACTGCTGTGAGATGTGACCAGGAACAGAGCAGAGCAGGCTCAAACTTAGAAAGAGAGGGAAAAAAAACTTTATTAACCTACACTAAAATAACAAAAACACACAGGAAACAGAATGAAGACCTTCCAAACATTCTTCCTCCTCCCACCCCTCTTCCACCAAACCACAGTGAGACAAAACCTTGGAAGCCTGATTAAGTTATCCCCACTCAGATAATCAATTCTCAGTCTATCAGGGGAGAGAGGAGTCTCTCTTGTACCATAGTCCTCCCCACGAAACACAG
>VZSE01015518.1:0-37057 GCA_013398275.1 Promerops cafer
TCGGGGAGAGCCGGGGGTCCGGGGAAGCTGCCGGGGGGACAGCCGGGGGATCCCGGGGGCGGGAGCCGGCAGCCCCGCCGAGCCTTCCGGGGGTCTCCGTGCGGCATCCCGGGGGTCGGTCTGCGCTGGGGGGCTCCAGGGCAGAGAGACTCCCGGGCATGGGGGTATTGGGGGTTTGGGGGGACGCAGGATACTCCTCCTGCGCTGGCGGAGCTCGAGTTTCTGCGGTGCCGGCCGGGAGATCGAGCGCCCCGGCTCCTGGGGGCATCACCGGCCCCGCGACGGCGCCAGCCCCGGGGTATCGCCGTCCTTGGAGTACCCCAAACTTTGGGTACCTTCATCCCCGGGTTGTGCCGCCCTGGGGCGGCTCCGTCCTCCATTCCCGGGCTATTTCCGTCCCCCCGGTATCCCCATCCCCGTGTTATCGTCATCGCCCGCGTAACCTCCCCGCGGGTCATTCCCGACTATGGAGTATCTCCGTCTCCGGGGTACCCCAAAGCCCGGGGAGCTCCAGGCTCAGGTAGTGCCTCTCTGGGGTTTCTCTTTCCCCTTTTCCCGGAGTAGTTCCGCCCCCCCGGTAGCCCCATCACCGGGCTGTTTCCATTCCTCGCGGGGTATTCCCATGCCCGGGCTACCCCCATCCCGGTCCCCTCGTGTCCTGCGCGGGTCCCCGCGGAGCTGCGCTCCCTCAAGATGGCTGGGCTGGGGGCGGGCTGGCAGGCACCAAAATGGCTGGGAGCTGCCCGGCATCCTCCACGATCCCTGCCACGAGGCTTACACAACGTGCCCTGGCCGGTGGGGCCGGGCTGCCAGCCCCGTGGGGGTCCCCGCTGCCCGGGGAAGGGGCTACGTGCGGTTTCGGGGTGTCGCCCCGGTGGTGCGTGACTCAGTCCCCGTCCGCTCGCAGCCACCGCCACCATGACGCACCAACACCCCGCGCTGACGGCCGAGCAGAAGAAGGAGCTGTCGGACATCGCGCTGCGGATCGTGGCCCCGGGGAAGGGCATCCTGGCAGCCGATGAGTCCGTAGGTCAGTTTAGGGGGGGGAAATGTGTCCCGCCACCCCTTTTCCCCACGCCGGATGGAGGCTGACGAGGGTGCTGGGTGCCTGCAGGGAGCATGGCCAAGCGCCTCAACCAGATTGGGGTGGAAAACACGGAGGAGAACCGCCGGCTGTACCGCCAGATCCTCTTCAGCGCCGACAGCCGGGTGAAGAAATGCATCGGGGGCGTCATCTTCTTCCACGAGACCATGTACCAGAAGGCTGATGATGGCACCCCCTTCGTCCAGATGATCAAGGACAAGGGCATCGTTGTGGGCATCAAGGTGTGGGGGGTGTCCTGGTGTGTTTGTGGGGTGCTGAGGGTGCTTGGAGGGTGCTGGTGGGGCTCAGCACCGCCTTCCTCTCATTCCACAGGTGGACAAGGGTGTTGTGCCTCTGGCCGGGACCGATGGCGAGACCACCACACAGGGTAGGTGTAGCAGGGGCTGTGGGTTTGGGGCCAGGGGGTTTGGGGCCAGGGGGTTTGTGGCTGTGGGGCTGACAGGTCTGGATGGGCCCCACAGGTCTGGATGGGCTGTGGGAGCGCTGTGCCCAGTACAAGAAGGACGGGGCGGACTTTGCGAAGTGGCGCTGCGTGCTGAAGATCAGCGAGCACACTCCCTCCTCGCTTGCCATCATGGAGAACGCCAACGTCCTGGCCCGCTACGCCAGCATCTGCCAGCAGGTAGGTGCCTGCTGCCATCGCCCCGCAGGGTGGGCAGTGACCTGTAGGATGGGTATTGACTTGTGTGGGCAGGTATTGTCCCACGGGGGTGGGCACAGACCTGCGAGGCTCAGCACTGCGCCTGTGCAGTGGTGATGATCCCTGGGGATCATCCCCAGTGGCTGGACATAACCCCTGTGTTGGGTAACACCTCACGTGGGTGGACATGGGGCACTGCCCCTTGGCATGGGCATCACCCGTAGGGTCAGGCATCAGTCCATGGGCCAGGCATTGCTACGTGCACCTCACAAACCTGGACATTACTCCATAGGGCTGAGAACTGACCCTCCCAGCCTGGGCATCCCCCCATGGGGCCGGGCATCACCGCCAAGGGGAGCTTTGAGCCTCGGGGCTGAGCATCGCTCTGTAGCTCTGGGCATTGTCCCACGTAGCCACGGGCCTGAGGGATGCCCAGGGACATCAGTGTGATGGCATCTGCTGTTCTGCTGTTTGCAGAACGGCATCGTGCCCATCGTGGAGCCGGAGATCCTGCCCGATGGTGACCACGATCTCAAGCGGTGCCAGTATGTGACGGAGAAGGTGAGTGGTGGGGTGGCAGCAGGGTGGGCACTGTGCTGTGCCGTGCCATGCCAGGGGACTCCAGCGCTGCCTGTCCTCCCCAGGTGCTGGCAGCTGTCTACAAGGCACTGAGTGACCACCACATCTACCTGGAGGGGACCCTGCTGAAGCCCAACATGGTGACCCCTGGGCACTCCTGCCCCACCAAGTACAGCCCGGAGGAGATCGCCATGGCCACTGTCACCGCTCTGCGCCGCACCGTGCCCCCAGCCGTGCCAGGTACCAGCCCTGGCATATGGCAGACGCCAGGAGAGCGATACCCTGTGTCCCCTCCCGTGCCATAACCCTGCTCTCCACAGGTGTCACCTTCCTGTCTGGGGGTCAGAGTGAGGAGGAGGCTTCCATCAACCTCAACGCCATCAACACGTGCCCGCTGGTGCGGCCATGGGCCCTCACCTTCTCCTACGGGCGGGCGCTGCAGGCGTCGGCGCTCAGCGCCTGGCGCGGGCAGAGGGACAACGCCGATGCTGCCACCGAGGAGTTTGTCAAGCGTGCAGAGGTGATGGGGGCGGCCCTCCCGGAGAGGAGTGCCAAGGGCTGGGCTGGTGGGGACACCGAGGACTGTGTGCCCGTGGGAGGAGGAGTGGCTGAGGACCATGTCCCACAGGCTGAGAGAAAACACTGAGGGCTGTGCCCCTTAGGCCAAGGGGTGCCAAGACCCATGGTCCCCATGGAAGGGACACAGTACTGTCTCTGTGGGGGACAGCGAGAGCTGTGTTCCCATAGGGCAGTGAGGGGTGCCAAGGGCCACATCCCTGGGCTCTGCTCCCCAGGTGTCCCCATGAGCTGGAGGACCCTGAAGGCTGTGTCCCCAGTGACTTGGGGACCTTGAGGGACACTGCAGCGTGACCACTGACCTTTCCTTCCCCCGCAGGTGAACGGGCTGGCAGCGCTGGGCAAGTACGAGGGCAGCGGGGACGACTCGGGGGCCGCCGGGCAGTCCCTCTACGTGGCCAACCACGCGTACTGAGCCCCGGCCGGGCACCCCACCGGCCCCGGCCCCCGCCCCGGCCCCCTCCCCGCCACCGCTCACACCCCGCTTCCACCCCAGCCGCCCAGGGGAGCCGCCACGCGGGGAGGGGAAGGGGGGAGCGCCCCGCGGGATGTCCGCAGACGGAACGAGGGGTCCGGCTCAGCCGGGCCCTGGGGGGAGCCACCCGGGTGCCCCTTTGGCCGGGGGCTCCGGCCGGGCCGTGAGGGGAGGAGGGCAGGCCGCGTGGGGGGCAGGAGGGGAGGCCTGGGGGTGCCCCTGTCCTGCCGTAGCTTTGCAGTCCTGGTCGCTGCCGCCCTTGGGGCGCCTGTGTTGTGTTCGCCGTGTGCACCCCGTGTACCAAATAGCCTAACAACGAATAAATGGTAGAGACAGCGCTGTGCCGCCTCTTTCCTCGCCGCGGGGCACCCGGGAGCTCTTGGCTCCCCGCGTCCCTCCGCCCGCTCCGGGCATCACGGGCAGCGTGTTGTGCTCACTTACGCAATGAGCTACGCTGGGTCTCAGCCCGCCCACACACATCGTGAGGCTCCGTGAGCTTGGCAGGCTTACACAGCATGCCTGGGTGGGCTCCCCTAAGGGCGATAGGGCGGGTGAGGAGCTCCGGTCCCCCCTCTCCGTGTCCCTCGCCCGGTCCCGGTGCTCGGCGCTGTCCCGGCCCCCGCGGCCGGCGCCGCCACGTGTCCCTCCGCGGCACTCGTAGAGACCAAAGCCCGCCTCCTCAGGGCCGATTCGTGCTCTGATTGGTTCCGCTGCTCGCCCGTCTGTTCCGCCGCGCGGCGCACGCCACGCCCATTGGCTGCCTTAGGTATTATGAGCCCTGATTGGCTGGGATAGCGCAGGGCACGCCCCCCCTCGGCTAGGCCCGGAAGCGAAGATGGTGGCGGCAGCGGCGGCGGCGGCGGCGGACGAGGCAGGTACTGGTGGGCTCCGGTGCTCGGGGTTTGTTCGCTGTCTCCCGGCTCCCCGACCCCGATTCCCGGGGAGCCGGGCCGGTGCTGAGCGCTGTCCCCGCAGAGCGGGCGCGGGGCCGGCGCGCCGCCCTGTCCTTCGCGACCATCGCCGTGGTGCTGGGACTGCCGCTGTGGTGGAAAACGACCGAGACCTACCGCGCTGCCCTGCCCTACTCGGACATCGATGGGCTCAGCCAGCAGCCGGTGAGCGCCGGGCGGGCGCGGGGGCGGCGGCTCTGGGGGCTCGGGAGCCCGGGCTGACGCTGCCCCTGTGCAGGTTCAACTGGTGGTGCCCATGACCGTGGTCTTCAGCCCGGGGTCGGTGCCCGGGGACCTGCCGAGGCCGCTGCCCTTCAGGGACGTGCAGGAGATGGAGATTTCCGTGAACCGTGAGAGACCCCTCTGTCTGTCCCTGCCCTGTCTGCTCCTCATGGGTGGCCTCGTCCTTTCCTGGGGCTCCCAACCTGCCCGTGGCTTCACTCCCCGGCAGCCCGGAGCTCCCGGGACCCCAAGCCCCATTCACCAGCATCATCCTGCCCTGAGCTGGCAGCGCAGGGAGCAGGGGGTGGGACAACGAGGTGCCAGGGTGCTGCAGGGAAGGGACCAGCTCCACTGCCTGGGGATGGGGATGATAGAGCCCTCGGAGGGGGGGATGTGTCTGACTGGTGTGGGGCTGTCTCACTACCAGTGTGGACCAGTGATGCTGCACCCCATAGTGGCTCACCCCACTGGCACCCAAAGGACGTCGTTGCTGTGTGTCCCCCAGGGTTGTCCCTTATTCCTGTGAGCACCAGGCGCCTGTGAGGGGCCTGGGATCAGCAGATGCACTCAGGTTTTCTGCCCCCGCAGTGAGAGCCAGCGTCACGTCCCGCTATGAGATGCGCTATCGCAGCACCACGGGTCAGGAGGAGGCAGCACTGGCTGCGGCAACTGCACGAGGTATTGGAGCAGGGAATTGCTGGGGAGCTCCTTTTCCCAAGGCTGGCAGAGCAGAGAACACATTTTGCTTTGTCTCAGAGTGAGACAGGGGTTGGAGTGAAATTCCCAACCCTGCCAGTGCTTTTTTCTTCCCCAGAGGCTGATGCTGCTCTGCACCCGCTGCAGGACACCACCTTGGGCTCTCTGACCATGTATGTGGTGCCTGAAACCTCCTCTCTCCTGCCTCAGGTAGGGAGCAGTGCCCTGTGGTGCCAGCCTTTCACCCTGGGAGGTGGCATGTGTCACAGGTGGCTGTCACAGGTGGCACTGTGCTCTTCTCAGGGTGCTGCTCCCAGCCCTCACCCCGTGCCATCCCCAGGGTATCAATGTCTACGTGGGGAAGCACCGCAGCGCCCTGGTGAGGGCTGCGGGGAGCCTGGCTGCCCTGCAGGCCCGGCTGCGGGAGGTGACACAGCTGATGTCCTTCACGGCCAGCTCCATGGCCGCCGCCCTCTCGGACCGTGTCCCCAACGGTCAGCTCAGCCCTGACGCCCGGCGGAACCTGAAATCCAGCCTGGGTATGGATGTGCCCTCCACCCCTGCTCCCTGGCCTTGGGAAAGCCTTCTGCTGCTGGGGAAGATCCCATTCCTGCTCTGCTTGTAGCACCCCTGGGTGTCTTCTGGGCTAAGAGACCCCTTTGCCTGTAGTGGTTGTTCTGGGCCAGGGTTGTGCTGTGATTGCTCTGTTGGTGTCACCCCACAACAGGGTGGGCCAGGGAGGAGGGGACAGGCCCTGCAGCTCTTGGGAGCTCTGTCACGGCCTCGGTGGCTCACAGGCTGTGGGTCCTTGCAGGGTATGAGATCACCTTCAGCCTGCTGAACCCTGACCCCAAGTCCCACACCGTGGACTGGGACATCGAGGGGGCTGTGAACCGCTACGTGAAGCCTGTCCTGGACAAACTGAGCTTGGTGGCCAACTTTTCTGTGGATTCACAGGTGAGGGCTGGGAGAGATGGTTGGGAAAGCCCAGCCCTGACCTCCCTGGGATGCTCTTCTCTGCCAGCAACGTGTCCCTTGTGTGCCTGCAGATCCTGTACTACGCTGTCCTAGGAGTGACACCACGCTATGACAAGGAGTCCTCCAGCTTCCTCCTGAGTGCTCACAGCCTCCCACACGTCATCAACCCCGTGGAGGCCCGGCTGGGTGAGCACCGTGCTCGTGGCTCATTGGCATCTGTCTCATGGGACCATGGCTCCCTTTCCCCCCAGCCCACGTGAGAGCTGCTGGGGTGGCTGTGAAGGGGGAGCTGGGCTGTGGGCTGCTCTTGCTGTCCCTGGCAGCCACAAGAGTTCTGTGACTCTGTCCCGCTGCAGGCTCCAGTGCTGCCTCACTCTACCCCGTGCTGAACTTCCTGCTGTATGTGCCAGAGCGCTCCCACTCCCCTCTCTACATCCAGGACAAGGATGGAGCCCCAGTGAGCACCAACGCCTTCCACAGCCCTCGCTGGGGTGGCATCATGGTATGGGAACCATGGGGTTGCTGGCAGTGCTGGGACAAGGTGGTGGCTCCCCGTTGCCAGCTGGTGACCCTGTTGGCCCTGAGGTCCTGGCTAATGCCTCATTAACACGCATTCCTGCAGGTTTACAACGTTGAAGCCCCTGCTTCCCCCCAAGCCTCCCTCCCTCTGCATGTGGATGTGGACATGGCACGAGTGATGGAGGTTTTCCTGGCCCAGCTCCGGTGAGGATGTGCTCTTCCCTCCCCAGGCCTCTGTGGAAATCAGTGGGGTGATTTCCAAAACAGCTTGTTCACTTCTCCCTCCGTGGGCTCTGGGAGGCTGAGGGTGGCTGAGGCTTTGTGGCCTTTGAGGTGCTGGCTACTGGCCATCAACTGCTCTTTGGCCAGGGATGCTGGCACATCTCCCACCTCCTCAGGTAGGACACTTGGTTTGTCATGTCACTCATCCAGGAGGCAATTAGGCAGGATTAGGACTAAACAGGGAAGAAGAGCAGGGAGCCCATGGGAATGCAGGCTTGTGATGTGGGCTGGGACCATCCCTTCTACTCCCAGGTTACTCTTCGGGCTCTCTCGGGAAGAGGTGCCCCCTGAGTTCCTGCTGGAGAGCCCAGGGAATGAGGGGCTGGCTGACTGGGAGCTGGACCACCTGCTCTGGGCCCACACTGTGGAGAACATCGCCACCGTGTCCACCACCCTGACCTCGCTGGCCCAGCTCTTGGACAAGATTGGGAACATTGTCATCAAGGATGATGTTGCCTCTGAGGTAGGGCTGGGGCACCCTGAGGTGGGGAGCAGAGAGGGCTGAGTGTCCCTGTTGCCCTCCCTGGCTAGCGACTGACCCTTGGCGTTGTTCCCACACAGGTGTACCGGGCAGTGGCCTCAGTCCAGAGCGCTGTGACCAAGCTGTCCCTGGGCCACCTGCACGCAGCTTTCCAGGCCAGCAAGGAGGCTGTCACCTCCTCGGAGAGGGCCTTCTTTGACCCATCTCTCCTCCATCTCCTCTACTTCCCTGACGACCAGAAATTTGCCATCTACATCCCGCTCTTCCTGCCCATGGCTGTCCCAATTCTCCTATCCCTGGCCAAGATTGCCCGGGAGACCAGGCTGCGTAGGAAGGAGCCCACCAAGATGGACTGAGCGACGGTGCCCTGGCTTGGGGCTGTCCCCACCTCGTGGGGTGGTGTTGTCACAGACTCATGGCCCAGAAAGGCACCCCAGGGCCAGGCCTGGCTGCTTGGCTTGGCTGTGCCAGGGCCAGGATGCAGGAGTGGGAAGAGAGGCTGCTTTGGGAGGTGGGAAGGGGTCTCAATTTGGGTGCTGAGCCCTCCTGCACCCACAGAGGCAGAGGGGAGGGAAGGTGCTGCCTTTGTGCTCCCCCAGCCTGGTGCTGTATTCAGAGGAAGCTGCTGTGTAAATAAAGAACCCCCTGTTCTTTGGGGGCTGATGTGGGGCTGTATGAACCTCCTTTAGCCTTCTGGGGGGTACCTATTGCCCTGCCTTCCCCTGACCCAGCTTTCCTGCCCCCACTCCATTGCTTTATGGGGTCTGGCTCCTGTCTTATGGGTATTTAGCCAAGAATACTTAGCTGGGGAGGGGGGCAGTTCCTGGGGTCCATCCCGTCCATGGGTGCAGAGCCCAGCTGAGCGGGGTGCAGCTCCTCCATCGTGTGTCGGTGTGAGGGCGGCTGGGGCGGGTGTCCCTGTGCTCCGGGCCAGGTGTGGGGTCTGTCCCCACCTCACCTGCGCTCCTGGGGGGCTCACCCCCATGGCGGGGGGTTCGCAGGAGGGCGGACCCCAGTCTCCTCCAGCAGAAAGGGTTTGCCCTGAGCCCTGCCAGCAGCGTGGAGGGGCCGCTGTCGTTCTTTGCCCTCGTTCCTCCCCTTCCCGCGGAGCCGGGCGGTGCTGCGCGGGCGGGGGCGGGCCGGGGGCGGTGATGGCGATGCCCCTCCCGGTGCGGCGGCGCGCAGCGGGGCCGGGGCCGCTCACACCGGCGGCGGCGGCGGCGGGGCCATGAAGGTGAAGAAGAGCGGCGGGGCTGGGGCGGCGGCGGCCAGGACCGAGGAGGAGCTGGGCCGAAAGGCGCTCATCGGGCCCGACGACGTGCTGGGGCTGCAGCGGGTCACCAGCGGTGCGTACCGGCCATGCCGGGGGGAGGATGGGGACCGTGTCCCCGTGGGGCTTTTCCCGGGGTAAAAAGGGCAGCCGATCCTCCTCTCCGAGGGGTCTAAACCGGGAGGAAAAGAGGAGCCGTTCCCCCTTTCAAAGGGGCTAACCCGGAGGGAAAAGGGGAACCGGTCCCCCCCTTCTCGGGGGACAAGAAGTGGGGATGCAGCACCGCAGGGGACAGAGCGCGCACCGGGATGTGGCGCCCCGGGGGGCTGGGTACCATCGGAAGAACAGGGGAATGCCCGGAGCTGGGGATGCAGCCCCCCAACTCTGCTCGAAGGTCGGCGTTGGGATGCTCCTCGCTGCTCTCCCCATCACCCCTTCCCTGTGTCTGCTCCCACCCTATGCCCACGGCAGTGGGACGGGATGGATCCCTGGCCACAGTATGGGGGGGACTTCATAGCATCCCCCCATCCCAGTTTCCCCCTCTCCAGGATAGCAGCCGTGGTCTTGAGGGCATCTTGGAGGTGGTGGGTGGGAGTGTGTGGCTGGAGGGGCTGTTGTGCTTGGCAGAAGAGCTTGGGACAGCAGCACAGGAGCTGGGGAAAGGCCAGGACAGGGGGGAATGGCTTCACACTGATAGAGAGCAGGTTTAGATTAGATATTAGGGAGAAATTCCTCCCTGGAGAGTGGTGGGGCCCTGGCACAGAGAAGCTGTGGCTGTTCTACCCCTGGAAGTGTTCAAGATGAGGTTGGATGGGGCTTGGAGCAACCTGGGCTGGTGGAAGGTGTTCCTGCCCCTGGCAGGGGGTTGGAACCAGATGGTCTTTAAGGTCCCTTCCAACCCAAACCATTCCATGGTAATGCGTGTGCCTCAGGCCAGCCTGGCCTCAGCGATGCCCAGGGACAATCTGCCCTGGTGTCCCAAAAAGTCCTTTTTCCATGTCCTAGGACCTGTGGGTTGTCTCTCTGGGCTGTCAGGGCGGAGGGGCTGGCCTGGGGTCTGGCCGTGCTCTGCCATGTGGCCTCAAAGCCAGCTCTGTGTCACAGTCTGGGGCTGTGACAGCCCTGGAGAGGAAGGATGCTGCTGTGGGTGCTGGTGCGTGCAGGCAGCCCCGTGGGGCTGCTGTGTGAGCAGGATGGGAGGAGGACAGCCCGGCAGGGACTCGTGTCAGCCCTCAGGAAGGGGCTCCTCTGAGAGGGGCTGCTGTTGCTGGGGACCCTTGGGTCCCCTTCTGCGAGCTGAGTGGCTCTGCTGGTGCAGCTGTGTGATTCACTGCCCAGACCCAGAAGTGCCCTGCCTGTAGCAGGGAGAGCCACGCAGCAGGCACTGAAGCATCCTGCCAGCATCCTCAGTTGGATGGTGAATCCAAGCGTGGCACTGCGTGCTCACTTCAGGGCAGCCTCCGTGTCCCCTGCCCTCGCCAGGGCTGTCTGGAGGGGACAGGCCACCCCACACCCTTGCTGTCACCTCGTGTGGCATCAGTGGGGATGGATGGTGCATGCTCTTGGTAAGCTCCTGCTCCCAGGGAGCAGGGAAGGCCAAGCTGGTGAGCCAGGCTTGGAGCAGAGCTGGTTGTTGTCTGCCTTTTCCAGCCCTGGGTCAGAGTGCTCTGGAGCACGGGGAGGATGTGAAATGCATGAAAATGTTGTGTTCCCCTCCTTCTGTGAGACTGGCTGGTGCCAGGGGTGCAGATGGGTCATGCTAAACTGAGCCAGGCACTGTGATGATGTCCCAGGCTTAGCATGGGAAGTGCTTCCTGTCCTGCTGGATCTGTGGGAGCCAGGAAATGCTCTCCACACCTGAAACCCTCGGTGAGTTTGGGGATACAGGTAAGCAGTACATCCATGTGGAGTGTATTGTATCTTATCACCCAGGAACTCTTTGCAACTCCCCTTCTCAAGCTCAGTTTTTTCATCCTGGGGGGTTTAACAGAAAGCAAAGAATATTCTTCAGATCTTTAACACCTAATGATTATTTGGGGCATTCTATGGCCTTTGCTCAATTCTACACCCTTAAAAACAGATGGCCAAAAATAGCAATGTGAAACTGTTCCACTCTTCTGCTTCAGGCAGGGGAGGAGGAAGGACCAGGCTGTGGGAGAGACCTTCACAGCTGCCCCAACCTTTTGGACCTTCTGGGTGTCAGGGCAGACACCACACCCTGTTGCAGCAATTCTGTCTTTGACAGTTTGAAGTTGAAGGAGGAGTTGGTGGGGCTGCAGCAGAAATGTCCTGGTGCCCTGGATGCCCTTTGTTGTTCCAGAGGGAGGATAATCCATCTTTATTCAAACTCATGGGCCAGAGCACGGCAGCTCACGCTGTCGAGGGGCTGCATTAAACTGTGTCCTGCCTGGGACCTGGGGAAGGCTGGCTGTGTTTTAGGGCTGCTTCATCAACCAAAGTCCACCAGGGCTTCGTACCTCAGGAAGGTGTGGTTCAGGAATGCTCACACCAGGAGCAGGCTGTGTGTTTCTGAGCAGCCTTCCTGGTTGTGCAGGGAGAGGTGGAATTCTGGCTGTAGCACAGAATGGTTTGGGGTGGAGGGGACCTTAAAAGCCACCTTGTTCCAACTGCTTCACCAAGAACAGGAACACGGGAACAGGAGCCTTCCACTAGATGAGGTCGCTCCAAGCCTCATCCAACCTTTCCTTGAACACTTCCAGGAATGGGGCAACCTCAGCTTCTCTGCCCAGCCCGTGCCAGTGCCTCAGCAGCCTGACAGGGAAGAATTCCTCCATAATAATCTTTCCATCAGGCAGCACAGCTGGACTTTGCTCTCCCAGTAGGAGCAGCTGACCAAATGTGAGGTGGCTGGGCTGGGAGGGTGGCGAGGCAGGATGTGGCTCTGTGGGCAGCCACAGGAGCCAGCTGGGCTCTGCTCCTAATGTGCTTCTAATAAGCTTAACTGGGGAGTTGTGTGAACTGCCCTGCACATTCTGTGTCCTTCCAATGTTAAATTCCCCGGCAGCTCCGGGCCCACAGCGTTTCCGGGCACGCTGGGGTCCAGCTGACGGATCTGGGATGCTGCCCTGGGATATCTGGGCCTTCTGGCCAGGCTGGTTCTGGCGCCGCTCCAGCTGGATCAGGTGTAAGGCGAGAGAACCATTTCCTTTGCAATTAGCGAGATTTGTCACTCGCTCACACAACTGTGGTTGGGAGAAGCGGAAAAAGCTCATGACGTGATTAATTTAAGATTAGCAAAGGAGTGGGGCAGAGCTCAGTTCAAATTGCAATTAATTACTGAGGCAGCCAGAGGATCAGAGGAGTCAGATGTGTAACAAAAGACAAGCTCCAGCCTCTGAGGCTGCCCTGCTTATCATCTGCACTCTTTGCCTGGAATACCAGATCAAATCTTACATTTTAAGTTTTATTCTAATGCTGATTTTATTTTAGGAAACCAAGGGGTTAAATCATCGATTACATGCTTGGAAACAGTTTCAAAACAAACCCTAAAAATAAGGAACACACACGTAATCATTTCTGAAAGTAATCTCTTCCTTGAGCTGTCACTTGGGATTTCTCTGAGACTTCTCTAGGCAGCTTTAGCTAAAGGCCAGCTTGGCACAGGGCTGCCTCAGTGGGTTAGGCAGGCCAGACCCTTCTTGAGGGACTTCCATACCAGTTTTCCTGCAGTCAATTAAAGAAAAAACCCACATAAACCATTTCCATGCCCTCTGCCTTAGCAGTTCAAGTTCTGTAAAGCTAAACCATCCAGGATCCATGTTCAAATCCATTTCTAAACCCATGGGGTTTCGATAGGCAAGGAGAGAGGGAGGCACTAACAGGAATGTGAGGCAGATGTGCGTGAATCCATCTACAAAGCCTCTCCTGGACCATGACTTCCCTCCCCAATTAATTGGGAGAATGTATTTTATTAGGAGCTCTGAGGAGCTGTGGGTGTCTGCGAGGTTAATAAATCCCTGTTCTGCCTTGGCCAGGGCTGTGATGTGTGGCTGTGTTTTGATGTGTTGATTTCTTGTTGCAGAGGCTGTGCCAAGCTGCTCTCCCCACGACCCTTCCCTCAGCATCCCACACAGGCTGTGAGCTTTTCCAGGGCGCTGTGCTTCCCAAAGTCTCAGGGTACAATGTGAGCTGTTAGGATTCCCAGGGGCAGCACACATGCTGTGTGTGTGGTGTGGGATTCCTCCTTCTCCCGGGCTCGTGGGTTTGGGCCATCCCTGGTGGAAATGGCAAAGGTCAGAGGAAAGCTGAGGGAGTCAGCCTGAGGGTCTGGGCAGAGCTTGGCTTTGGCTCAGCCCAAAAATAGCTGGTTTAGTTGATGCTGTGCACGTGGTTTCAGACTTTGAATGCAATCAGCGTGAAAAGGGGGCAGGAGAAAGTGTTTGGGTGCCTTGGAAATGGGGGAAGAGCAGCTCCATCCACAGGCTGCAGGGCTGTGATCAAATTAATTGTGAGAGGGTGAAGTCTGGAAAGCTCTAGCTAAAATAAAAAAAAGAAAAAAGAGATGAGCAGGCTGCCACAAAAATCAGAGCCTGGAGAGCTGTGCAGTAGGACTTGGCAACTGAGGGGCTCTGGGGACCTTGGGAAGTGCCTCAGCCTGGAGCCTCCTGGCCTAAATCCCTCTGCTTCCTTGACAGTAAATGTGCTGCTGTGGAAAAACCCCTGTGGGATCCTTCTGGTGCAGGATTTTCCCTCTGGACACTGCAGCAGCCTAATTCCAGAGCTGGGTCAGAGGGCAGCTGCTTCCCTCCCTGGTCTCTGGT
This sequence comes from Promerops cafer, assembly GCA_013398275.1. Classification (NCBI taxonomy): domain Eukaryota; kingdom Metazoa; phylum Chordata; class Aves; order Passeriformes; family Nectariniidae; genus Promerops; species Promerops cafer. Next base: position 13,555 of record VZSE01015518.1, read on the forward strand.
TCCCCAAACCCCACGGTTTGGGTGGGAGTGATCTATTTTACAGGAGCAGATCCTGTTTCCTGGCTGGCTTGGTTTCACCGGGCTTGAACTGCTGAGGCAGAGGGCAGGGAAATGGTTTATTTTTTTTCTTTAACTGAACCCAGGTTGTCTGGGCAGGTGTATCAATAGCACCTGAAACCTGCCCTGCCTTCCCCTCAGGTCCTGCTCCCTGTCCTGCGTCACCGCTCGGCCTCTTCGCAGGGTCTGGGCTATTTTTGCTTCCTCCTGAGACTCTTCAATCTGATAATCTCCTAATCTCCAGCTCCTGGCAATTCCTCTGCAGTTGTCTTGGCTTTATACCTGGCTTATGTCTTGGGAGTTGGCTTCAAAATAGCTCCTGACCTTGTTGGTTAATGCACGTTAGGAAATAGGCCTGCGTAACTGCAGGAGCCTTCTCATCCATTCCCTAAATTGTTGTTGTCTTTGTCGGGGAGAGAAATTCCTGTCACAAGTCACTGCTGTTGCCTCAGTCTCTTGTACAGCATCCTCCTGGTTTACACCCATTTCCAGGACCAAATTTTCAGTTCTTTCTTACCCCGGGTGTACTCTGCTTTCCTTAGTGGGCTCTTAAGGCCTTAAAATAGGAGCTGCCCCATCTGAGATTAGACTCTGATGAGCACAGAAATATCCCTGGTGTCTGTGAGAGGGGACACGTGCTTCCTCCTGATTGCAGAGATGGAGAAGGGATCTTGAAAGGAGCACAACAAAGAGTGTGAATCTTATTGCTCATGAACTTGGGATAAAATGTGCCTGCTGGGGTGGTTGCAAAAGAAATTTGGAAATAAAGGATCAAATTTTAGCTTTCTGTGATGAGGAGCAAACCTGATCTCATGCATTTAAATGACAGGGAGAGGTCCAGAGGAGAAAGTGCCTTTGTTTGCTTTCCTGTGTTGTTTAGCACTGTATTACCCCTCACCTTTTGTTCTCCTCTGTAACACCAGCTGCTAAAATACACACCTGGAATTTTGCACCCGGGTTCAGGACGTGCCAGTGTTCACAGGCAGTGCCTGCTGGCATTGTCCAGGCTGTTCTGCTGGTTTATTTTGTAATCTTGGTTGGGTTTGGGAGGGCAGGAAGGTTTCCTGGATGAAAACTGTCTCTTCCCTGGGTTAGGCAGTGGAGGTACCACCTCAGAACTGTGCCAGGGGAAGGAGCACCTGCTGATTCTGAGATCAAAGCTAGAGACCACTGAACTGTTTGGGGTCACTTTGGAATCACTTTTTCCTACAAAGGGAATTGGAGAATTTGTGAAGGAATTAATTGAGCCAGATTCAGGAAGCCAATCATCACCTCTGCTGCTTCCTCAGACCACCACAGTGGTGTTGGTTGTGATCCCAACTCTTCACAACTGTGATAGGTCTTAAGATCGAAATGGTCTCTAAAAGTGGGGAGCTGCAGATCTTTGGGCATGATCCAGAGGTTATGGGAAAGAAACTGGAGAGGCACCATCAGGAATGGTGATGTGTGAGTGGGAAGTGGCTGCTAATACCAGGGGAATTGTTTTCAGGAAGGGTTTGGGGATGGAGGTCTGGGATATGACAATTCCCTGGGCTTTAGGAAAGGGTAGGAAGTACTCCTCTTTTGTGGCCTTTTTTTATTTGCACTACTAAATGTGGGTGCTTAAGGATAAAAACCAATCTGCTGGGTTTTCCATGGCAGTGCTGCTGTGTCCATGCCTTCATGCCTAAATCAGGTGAGTACTGAAGGCTCAGGGACACACCATGATGGTTCAGTTATTAACAGGGAAGCAGCACAACCTGCTTCAGGGGAAGTGGAAGAAACAAGAAAATATTCTGTCCTGAGAGACCAACCCACCAATCTCTGTAACAATCCTCTCTGTGGAGGTTTGATCTGCCTCATTCCCAGCTAAAATAACCATGGCTGCTGCCTCTGCCCCAAATCGTGGCGACGGTGAATTAGGATAAGGGAAGCAGATGATACATTTAAGTGAGTCACGGAAGTGTGGGCAACTGGGCCCTACAGTAATTTAAAAATAAGTGTGTATGGGATGAGATTAGCAAATCTGACAGTGCTCAGCTAAGCAGAAGGGTCTGCCAATTGCAAGCAGCCCATTCCCAATAAGACCTTCCAGTGCAGCCGCAGGCTCCTGTTACGTGTGGGGGAAAAACCAGCACGTGGCTACTTTGATTGATTTTTGAACAGGGATAGCAGAATGTAATAGCAAATGTAATACAGACTTAGAGGAATATATATTCCTCTGGGTTTTTTTTTTTTTTTTTCCTTTCTACGAGACTGGGCACTGCCAGAGGAGGAAAAAACCCACTTGATTGCAGTATCCTGGCAGCTGATCTTCCCGGATGGCATCCAGTTGTATATTGGCATGCTGATTAAAAAAAACCCCACAACCAAAAAAAGGGTTTAAAATATTATCAGGGCAAAAAGAGTTGGAAAATAACAGTGTAGGGGTGCAAACATCAGTGAGCAGGAGCCTGGTGGGGATTCTACCCGGGGTTTTACTCCTCTTTGGAGGCTCTGCTTGGCTCTCCTCTGCTCCAGATGAGTCATGGACACTGTTACTGCAGCAACGCTGCTGCCAAGGAGGGGGATAAAGCTGTTGCCATGGTGCTGGATGGGCAGGAATTCTGCAGGAGTAGAAACACTTAATAATTAACTTGCAGACAAACGCGGCTTCAGATTTGCCAGCGTGCTCCAGGGAAGGTGTCCTGGGCTCCCGGGCAACTGCTGCCTGTTCCCAACAGCCTTCCCAGGGAACAGCCAGTGGCCATGGGCCTAGGGAGGGGAAGCTGGGCTGTGGGAAGCTGTGCCTGCTCCCATCAGTTTGTGTTTTGCATGCTGGTGCTCCGAGCTGGGAAGTTGTGGGACGGGTTAGGAATTGGGGTGGCTGATGTGTCAGAGCCTAAAATCACGGTGTAATTGCAGGACGACTCCCTGAGGAATGCTAAACATCAGGGCCTAAGGCAAGGGCTGGGTTTAAATTCCTGTCTTGTCTTCTTGGCTACTGTTCAAGACACAAAAGAAGATTTTTGTGCAGTTCTTGAGATATTTGACCAAACACAGGCTTGTGTTTTCTTGTGGTAGTAAAAAGGTCGAGCTTTTAGCTTGTTCTTCCTGACAGTTTGGGTGCTGCTGTCAGTTTTTCCTTGTGCTGTGTTGATAGGGAAGGGAAAATCCCTGCCAAATGCCAGGGATGCTTTGAACACTGTCCTCTCCCTGAACACCCATTTATAGAATTGTAGAAACTCAGAGTGTTTTGGCTTAAGAGGGACCTTAAAGATGATCCACTTCCATCCCCTCTGCCATGCAGGGACAGCTCCCACAAGACCAGGTTGCTCCAAGCCCCATCCAGCCTGGCCTTGAGCACTTCCAGGGATGGGGCATCTACAAATTCTCTGGCATTCCTTTGAGTATTCACCATATGGAGCTGTTGGAGAGCAGTAAAACTGTCCAGGGAGAACATTTAACACCTCTGTTCCTTGTACTGAGTTTACTTGGACAGTTCTCCAAGTTATGGCAATTTGGAAGGAATAAAAGGCTTCTAGGAAATTGCTGGTGCCAGGTGTTCGTGCCCAGGAGCTCAGAAGTCTCTCACAGTGGTCTTGGATTTCTTAGACCTGTGCTGAAGTTGGGTTGGCATGGGCAGGTCTGAGCTCTGAGCACTTTTAACTTGTTTTTATGTAGTCAGTGACTAAGCCTCAGGTGGATGGATTTGTTGGAGTTTCAGAAACAGGAAAGCGGACAGAAATAAGTGATTAACTCAGATTAACAGCAGGAATTAGTAGCTGAGAAAGTGTTTCAAATTAGAATGTTAAAGTATTATTTTCACCTTGGAACCTCCAGAACCAGTCTCCTACATCAATCAAATGTGCTGTTGTTTGAAAGCTGACCTGACTTGTCTACACAGAGCATTTCTTTAGATTTGTCAGGGTAAAGTAAGTTATTGGAGCTGCTTTCAATCTGTGCTGTATGTGCTCCTTCCCCAGGGAGGAGGATGATTCCTGTGCCAGGAGATGGAATCAGCACAGCAATGCTGAAGGCCAAAACTGTGGGGATTTTAGTAGTGGAATCCTCATCCCTGGACGTGTTCAAAAGGCCTGTGGGTGTGGCACTTGGGACATGGCTTAGTGGTGAACACAGCAGCGCAGGGTGAAAAGTTGGACATGATGATCTTAGAGGGCTTTTCTGACCTTAACCTGGATTCTGTGATTCCATGACTTCCACTCAAAGATACTCGAAGCAGGGAAGGGCTCTGCTCCCTGTTTTCCTAACACAGGGAAAGGCTTCAACGTCATTTTCAGCGCTGAGGGAAACAAGCCCTGGTGTGGGATGAGCATCAGTGGAGAGAAGAGGCCACCCTTAGTCTGCAGAGGGCTGGAGCACAGGGCAGGACACTCCTGTTCCTGTGAAGTGCAGTCGGCTTAGTGCTCCCAAAGCTGCTTAGCCCTCGCATTCTGCCACAGGGCAGTTTTTAAAACAGGCAAAGCCTCTTAACGCTGGAAAGGCTGGGATTTGATGGAGGTGCTGACTGGTCTCAATGCCCCAGGGGGAAATGGATGCAGAAGTTGCTGGCACGGGGTTGGAAAAAGGTGATGACCTCCGTGTGTTGGGGGAGAGAATTCTTTCCCCTGTCCTGTGTGAGCAGGGCAGTGTGAGCCTGCAGAACTGTCTTCAGAGACATCAGTTTTGAATTAAAGCAGGCAGTAGGGGAGATGCATTTGGGCTGCTCTCACTGCTGGTGTGGCCTCCAGAGAACAGCCAGAAATTCCTGGTATTTCAGGGCAGCCTTCATTTAAATTCGCTTTCCCCTGCAGATTATTTGTGCACTCCAGAGGAAAATGTTTACAAGATAGACTTCACCAGGTTCAAAATCCGGGACATGGAATCTGGCACGGTCTTGTTTGAAATCACCAAGCCAGCAGCTTCAGGTGAGTGCGCACACAAAATAAGGTTTCCATGAACAAATGCTTTCTTTTGCCTTTCCCCACTCCTTTTACTCCATACATTTCCCAAAAGTAGCAGAACCTCTCCACTGCAGGAGGGCTGGAGCCCCATCTTGCAGCAGGAATGTTTTTCAGGTGTCTCTTTGTACCAACAGGGTGAGGAGAGCTGGCTGCTGCTGTGCTCTTCCTGTTGCCATCTGTGATGGGAAGGGACAGATGGATGTTGTAAACAGGAGCAGAGGAGGAGGAGGAGATCACTGGGTCTTTTTTTCTTGGCTGTTCATCAGCTTGTGCCCCCTGCACATAGTTTAGCTGTTAGTTTAACATCTCTCCCTGAGGAGTCAGGAAAATGGTATTTCCAAAAGGGAGAAACTGCCAACAGGCAAATGAAACAAACTGAACATTTGCCTTTTTTTTGGTTTAATTAATTTTTAGGTGTTACTTGTAAGCATCCAAGTGTTGCCTGTTGCCAATGGTGATAAAAACCCAGGGCAACTATTCTTTTCCTGACCAAGCACTTTTAACCCTTCCCCACCTCCCTGCAGGTGAGAGGAAGTTTTCTGTAGCTTATAGGTAGCAAACCAAGCATGCTAAGGGGAAATGGCTTGTTCAGAATCACTCTGCAGTCCTGATGTGAGTAGATGAGGAATAGAAATCCAGAAGATAAGAAATTACTCAAACCAAAGGGCCATCTCACAACATTCCATCTCTGAGTGACCAGTGGTGGACACCTCAGGACAGGAGGATGGTGAGCTCAGCACCGGAGTGTTTTCCTGGCTTGTGTGGCTCAAGAACACCACCACAAGGATTTCCCCTGAGTTTCTGGTTCTCAGGCAGCTCTGAGAGAGCTTTCTTTGGGCTTTTGCAGAGCGGGAGCACAATGACAGGAAGGACGTGGACCCCAACGCTGGCCGCTTCGTGCGCTACCAGTTCACCCCGGCCTTCCTCAGACTGCGGCAAGTGGGAGCCACGTGAGTAACTCCCCCTCTGCTCCTCGGCCTAGCACGGAAAACAGCTGAAATCCTAGGGAAAAACCCATCTCTTCCATGTTCATCCTGCCAGGAAGTCACTTGAATGGGGGGGCTTTTTTGTTTACTGTGAGGGTCTCCAAATCTCCTGCCTTCTCTGTCACTGTAGGCTCTTTAGTCAGGGGTAGGCCTGGTGCTGAAGAGATTGGTGCTAAAAGAGGCAAAATAAAGTGGAAAGGCTATCCAAAGAAGAAAAGGCTCTGGGGAGACCATAGAGCACCTTCCAGTGCTTGAAGGGACTCCAAGAGAGCTGGAGAGGGACTTTTGGAAAGGACCTGGAGTGACAAGACACAGGGAATGGCTTCCCAGTGCCAGAGGGCAGGGATAGATGGGATATTGGGAAGAAATTCTTCCCTGTGAGGGTGGGCAGGCCCTGGCACAGGGTGCCCACAGAAGCTGTGGCTGCCGCTGGATCCCTGGAAGTGTCCAAGGCCAGGCTGGGTGGAGCTTGGAGCAACCTGGGACAGTGGAACACGTCCCTGCCCATGGCAGGGGTGAAATTGGATGAGCTTTAAGATGTTTATCTAATGCTGTTGTATGTCCCTGTCAAATGCGAGGAAACAATAATTTTATTAGTGCTGTTGCTTTTTATTTTTGTTTTTTTTTCCCTTTTTTTTTTCAGAAGTCTCTCCTGCCTTTCTGGAATGGTACAGATGTTATTGAAACATAAAAGCTCACGTCAGTTTTACCCTTCTTTTTCAGGGTGGAATTCACAGTAGGGGACAAACCCATTAATAATTTCCGTATGATTGAGAGGCACTACTTCCGTGACCAGCTGCTGAAAAGTTTTGATTTTGAATTTGGCTTCTGCATCCCCAGCAGTAAAAATACTTGTGAGCACATCTATGAATTCCCCCAGCTCTCGGAGGATCTCAGTAAGCTCTTTATTATAAACTCTCATTTCTGGGCTGTCACACCATGATGTTCATCTGAGGTGGTTTGGGGGAGCCCTTTCTTAAAAGCTGTCTCTAGAGAGTGGGTTGGGTAGAATAATTCATCCTTTTATATCTGTGTTAACACTGATTTTGTTTTCTAGTAGGATGTATCTCATCACACACCAGGCAGTTGCTTGGGTTTGTTTTTCTTTTAATTCATAAAAGGGAAGCTTCGGTATCAGGGAGCAAAAAGATAATTGTGTTATAAAACAAGCAAAAAAATAAGATTAAAAAGACATCCAATAAATAGATAACTTAAATGTTATGATCTGTTTTAATGTTTGATGTGCTATATTGTGAGCTTGAGAGGTTTTAGTATGAACATAACTTTTATTTTCTCTCCTCTCTCCCAAGGCACAATAGCACAAGCACTAAATCTCTGTGATCTCCCTCTTTACAACCACTAATTGTGTGTGTCAGCAGTAATATTACAGTCTGTGGAAAATACAGTGAGGCCCTGCTGTCAGGCCAGAACAAATTTACTTTGACTTCGCTGTTTTATCACTGTTTTTAAAAAAAAATCAAAAAGAACCCCAACCCAAAATGTAATGGGTTCTTATTCTGAGGCCCCCTTTATATGGTGCCATAATATATTTGGATTATGAACATTTTTCATCCCTGAAACTGTTCAAAGAAAGTATGGATGCGGCACAGGGGTTTAGTGAATTCAGGTTGGATTTTAAGGCCTTAGAGGGCTTTTCCAACATAAAAATTCCACGATTATGCTTGAATTGTTTAAAAAGACACCAACAAGGCGTGGTTTGGGCAGTTCCCATTTGGGTTTTGGCTTTTCACCTGATTTTGCAGCTGCCTGGGTGCCACTGCACAGTGCTTGCGCCCAGCGCGGAGCCTCACCGCTGACTTTGTTGGGTTTTTTCCCCCCTTTTCCCCCTCACAGTTCGAGAGATGATCCTGCATCCCTACGAGACACAGTCGGACAGTTTCTACTTTGTAGACAACAAGCTGGTGATGCACAACAAGGCAGATTATTCATACAGTGGAGGACCTTGAGCGTGGGCTGCACGGCCCCACCTGCGCTGGCCTCCCCTTCCCTCTGGAAGTCGTCAGGGACCCCAACACCTCCAGCTCTGCTGCCTGCAATGTCACCTGGACAAGGATCCACCAACCAAGGACTGTTTGCCACAGTAGGAGTTTCATGACATCTCTTTTGAGCTTTGAAGCAGACCCACTTCTTCTGAAGTTTTAAGCTAAAATGATCTCTGGATACCACTTCCCTAAGTTCTTTAAGTGTCTGCTTTGAAAATGGCCTTGTGGGACCTGAGGGGTTTTGCCCTAATTCTGTGAATTTATGTTCTTGACCTCGAGTATCTTTTAGGATTGCTTTCCCAAAGAATGTAATAAGAGAAAACAGGGGAGTGGATGGGTGAAAAGGCAGAGGTTTGGGTGGTTGTTTCTCTTTGTGAATGCTTCAAAGGCCAATTTAACTTTTCCAGCCTGTTGAAAATATTGAGCAAAACATCTCACAAAGGCAAGTTTCATCTTTAGTCTGGCTCTCTCCATGAGTATTTCATCCTTTAGTTTCGATCCTTCTGTGTAATGTTCTGTTTAACCTTGGAAGCACCAGAACCTGCAATGAAGAGCAGTAGTTCAGTGGCAGAGCTGTGTTCATTGGGTGTTTTTACATTTACGTTCCTTTTACATTTCAGATGAAGGTAAAATGGCATTGTGGATCTATGAACCTCCATAAGTACATTCCACTAATTTCAGTTTTTTGCAGAATAATCAGGAAAAACAGAAGGATTTTAGCTTTATTTAACGTTTTTGCTGTATTTAACATCCAGCCTTTTTGTGCCACACTTTTCCCGTGTCTATTTTCTTTCATCTCTGCTTGATACCAAGATAAAGACTTCAGCACTGCTTGTTAGAGCAACATTTTAATTGTCTAGGGCAGCTGGGGAGTGTGGAATTTCCAATTTTCTATTTGTATCCTTTAAAGGAGGTTAAGACAGCGTTTCCCCTTTGTTAAAAATGTTTCTCATCAGATATTAATACAGGTGAAACTAAATGTAATAATCTACAACTTTAACACACAGCAAAAAATTTAACAAAAGTTCTCTCTTCAGACTCTGGAAGAAGTTTAACATTAATTTAGTCCAAGAAATAGCAACACCAAGAATAAACTAGTGTGGGGTGACCTGTTGTCATGAAACCCTTACTCTGAAGGTCAGTTCACTGATATTTAAAAAAAAAAAACCAACAAAAATAAAAGACAGTTGCAGTCTGTAGATATTTCTATAAATACTTGATGTCTCCATGTCTAATTCTGTGAGTTGAAGTGGAACATTCTATGTTAGCCTCAGATAGGTGTAATAATTGTAATAATTTTTATAAAAATACCATTTCCAGTCGTGATGAGCATCTCTGTAGTCGCAGCCTACGTCAGACAGGACTAAAAACAATTCCAAGTGTAGCCTAAGGACAGGGAGGGTTTTGTGCTCTTGTTGGGGTTGTGGTCACTTTTCAATGTGTCACCATTTGTATTTGGCTTGGCTTTTTTGACTGCTGAGAGAGGAGGCAGTTTTTTAAAAAAAGAAACACAGTGATTTTAGGTTACAGCACAGTTTTTATTAAGCTTGGTAGCTACAAAAGTGTGTCAAGTTCACTGATTTTACACAAGTAGTAGCTTGTAGTAGTTCTTATCACAGTGAGACTTGTATTTATCACTATTTTTTGTCTCTAGTGTATTAAATCATACAAGTAGCCTACAGCTGACTGATCAGTTTGAGAGATACAAAGGATTTGTGCAGTACTTCGAGCTACTGACCATTGTTTTTAGAGCCCAATAATTACTAAAAATGGAAATAGTTTCAAAAATATTTTCATTCCTCCCCCAACAACTTTTTAATTTTTTTTTTTTTTTTTGCATCAGGGCTGTTAAATCATATATCCAATGACATTTTGCAAGTTTTAAGTATTTCTGAGCTTTGTTTCAATTTGCAGGAGAAAAAAATGTTATTTTAAAGACAAAATAGAGTGTATGTTTATGATTACTATCCTGTACAGGGTTTTTTGGGGGGTTATTTTTTCACCTGCTGTTCATAGCAGTCACTTCTGTGCATCAGATTTTTAAAAGACTTTTAGGAATGGAATTTGCCCAGAATTGCCAGTCATCTATTTAATATGTTGTGATGAGATCAGTTGTACTTTGGTGTGGACTCTTGGATCATTTGATGGAGTTTCCTCTGAAATAGTCATGTTCTGCTCCTTTTTTATGCTACCTCCTTTCAAGACTTATAAAAAAGAGTAATTCCATAAAAATATTACTGTAATCAAGGGAAATTTGGGTGGTAGACATGCCCCCTATGAAAGAACTAAGAGAAAGTCACTGTGTTCCCAGGAGTGCAGAGTGTGGATGGAATTTCTGACATTTTTTTAGGGTAGATTTGAGGTTAAACACAAGAGGATGAATTATCAGCTGCTCCTCTCCTGAAATGTTTTATAATTCAGATTTTATATGTAATAATTCCAGTCTCACAGAAAATTTAGTGTGAATCATATGGGAGGTATTACACTGAGCGAGTTTGTTGCCTAGTATGATTAGGAATATTTTAGGCCAGAAATATTTTCAGTAAAATAAATTTCAACCAATTTGAGCTTTACCTTTTCAGCTGGGACAATTTTACTCTTATTAAAACTCCCCAGTGTTTGCCACAAGTAAAAAATTCCAATTCCTAAACCAAGGCAAACAACAGAACTTTCTGTGGGAAGTGCAGTGAAGGTGCTTTTTCCTGTGTCCCACTGAAGCAGTTATCCCTGTTATCTCTCTGTTTCACTTGGGAACTCTCTGTTGGCATTTCCTCAGGGTCATCCACATCCACAACCTTTACAAACACGTGGGAACCACTGTCCAGGAGAGAGGTTCTGTTCCTTTCCCACCTCCTTGTGCAGCAGCATCACACGTGGTGTTGACATGAGGCGCATAAACAGCACTAAAAGAATGTTTCTTCAAAAGCTTTGGCTGTAGAGTTGATGTTTTAATGCCACTTCTGCCCTTGTTTTGCTTAAAAACCACCTTCAGAATTTAGTGGTAAAGACCAAACTTTGTGCAGCACCCAATAATTTCAACTTCCTCCTGAAAGGGAGCTGAGTTTGCAGCCCAGTTGTGAAACCCCACATTTTTTTCCCTTAAATTGGCAGCTGGTTCTTATTATAAACCAGTTGAGAATGAAGTCTTAGCAGCATTGTTCACAGAAGAATTTGTTAATCTTCTTGACTAGCTATTATTTTGTATTTTAACATTCATAATTATTTGGTTTACTTTGGAAGTTCATTGCAAAATCACCAAATATTGGCTCTGGGAAAAAAAGAATTGTTGTATTTTCTTCCTTGATCTCATTTTATACATGACTTTAATTAGCAGTACAGCTTTGTTTTAACAAGCCAGCCTGGCAATTTGGGATCTGACTTTCTGAAAGTGAAAGAAAACATCCAAGAGCTAACCAAGATTATCTGCTAATAATGCCCGGCTGTTTCCTGTCATAAAACAGGATTAAGTGTGTGCTTTACACAGTGACTTAATCTTGGAAAAAGAAACTAAGTCTCTCTGAGTGCTAATAGTGACATAATTTTTCTGAGAGACAGGGAAATTACAGCTCAACACATTCTTTCAGGGAAATTATAATTTGACGAATTTTTTCACTTTGTCACTCTTGGATTCCTTTCATAGTCAGGGTTTTTAAGAAAAGCAGCAATACATTGGTGGTGAGCTGCATGCTCTAATAACTCACACTTCCGTGGCAGGGAGAGAACCATTTCTTTTTAGAATTAACACATCAGCTGTGGTTGAAAATCTAGAAACTTTGCTCTCAGTTCAGTGGCAAAAGCCAAAATTGTTTCTGTGAATTATCCGTTATGTGGTGACATTTCTGAAATAACTGAATGATCCACCCTTCCTGACTCAGAAGAATTTATTTATTTATTTATTTTAATGTAGTTAGTCTCTCCAGGGTTGAAAACAATCTGCTGGGGTTTAGTTCTTGCTCATAATCTCTCTCTATGTCTTGTTTTTTGAGCAGGTCAGTAAGATGCTCTATTTTCCACCTGTGTGCTCTGAGTTTTATTCCAAAATCTTGTGTAGTGTCACAGTGGTGGCTGGCTGTGTGTGAAACATGCAGGCTACTGACTTCCAAATCCCTGCAGTTTGAGAAAAAACTGTTAAAGTGTATTGAGAATTATCCTACATATCCACCCATAAAAAATAACCCCCAATCTTCATGACAAAAGTTAAAGGGAACTTTTAGTCATGCAAAGATTGGGGCTGTTTAGGGTATGAAAATGCTAATACTCAACTGTCATGTTTACTAAGTATTATAAAAATGCTCTATTCATTATTCATAACCTGGAAAAGATGGTTAACAGCTCAGTTTTAATTAGATCTGGTTAGGAAGGAAACCATAGAAATCATTGCTGTCATTTGGGGCTGTGGGGCAGCAGCTGGAACAAAATTTGGGCAGGTTTGTGTGCATTTGAGGGGGAAAAGTGAGGGAAAGGAGGACAATGATAGATAAAAGAATTAATTTCAGCTGTTTGGACCCAAGGCCTTCAAGGCCATGGTGAGTGACTCAATTTTCTGCTGGGTCTGAGGCAGCTGGGAGCTCCTGCTCATGGTTCTTCTCTCTACCCCCAGCGTAAACACTGCCTAAATATGTAGAGGCTTTTCAATATTACTTTTAAATACCATTGAGAGTTCATATCTTTTGGTATACATGGAAATGGCTGATTTATTTGAGGGCTGTGATGCTCCAGGTCTCACCTTGCAGCTCAGTTGTTCTCCCCATCACTGGTCAGTGGGTGAAATGGTGTTTGTGTGTCTGCAGCCCCCCAAAAACCCCCTCTGCTCCTGCCTGCTCTGGTGTCTGCTTGTATCTTAATACACCCAGAAAACCTGTTTGAGTGTGACTTTTTTTTTTTTTTCTTGGCATAGAAACAGAATTGTCTGTATTAAAATGTATTTATAAAAAAATATATCTATTTTTTGTGGAAGGAAAGTAGGATTCTGGTTACTATACCACTGGGAAAAAGTTAGGAGCATTTTTACCGAGTTAATTTCTAATTCTTTGTACCTTGGTAGTGATTTGTTTGCTAGGAGAACATCCACTGTGGCCCATCCTGTGGCAATGCAATGCACTGTCATGCAGAGAATCTGGTTTTCAGAGAACTGGGAGTCTTTTGTTTCCTTTTTGGGACAGGAGGGAGCTGAGGAGCTCACCAGGAATAGAAGGAACCTTGGCACGGAATCCATTCTGTGGCTTTGGCTTCAGCCTGTTTGACTTTTTGCAGATTAAGTAGAGAGAGAGAAAAGATTGAGACTTCAGGATTAAAAAAAAAAAAGAATATTAGATGCTACAATTTAGTCTTCCTGTAGGAGAAGGAGAGTCCTTAAATTAATTTATACAAGGTTTAAATAGGGACTGCACTTGCTTCAATTGGTTTAATATTGGCAGCTTAGTCATCGATGTGCATCCTAGGGAATATGCTTAACTTTCTCCATTACCTTGGAAAATGGTTCAAAAACATGTCACTTCCATTAGCAGGTGTTTCTTCTCCTGTAACAAATTGCAAAATGTAAAAAAAAAAAAGAAGAAATAAATTATTGATCCTAGAAATGAGGGTGATTGTCTATTTTATTCAAATACTTCTATGAAAAAAACATTCAGACTTTCATTTCAGACTTTCATTTCAGGTCTCTTCCATCAATATTCAAACTCCAGTTTTTGTGCAAATGTGTGTGAGCAGCTTCATTTTTTGGTGATTGATGGAAGGACTCTGCAGTGGTTTGGGTAGTTCTGTGGGTAAAACCATCACATTAAAAGTATTCAAGTGGGATTTAACTTTCAGATTGGGAAAACGTCTTGGGGTGTAATTAAAATAAATTGGTATCAATTACATTAATGGGACTTTGGAGTTGCACAGATCACAGCTGTGTGTCAGGTTGTGATTTTAAAAAATTTGCATGTTTGAAAAGTCAATTTGAGAAAGAAAGTGAAAAATTTGAGAATTTGAAAAAATGAAAAATAAATTAGTTTCAAAGGACATTAACAGAACCTTGGAGTTCCCTGGATCACTCTTATGCACCAGGTTGTGCTTCTGAAAGATTTCTGGCTATGCTTTGGAGAATCAAGTTTTGAAATGAATGTGAAAATTGCTGTTTCTGCCTTATTGACTAAAACTGAACCAGCTCAGGGTGAAGCGAGTTTTACTGCGGTAATTCCATCTTGGTGGCTTTGATATTTTCCTCAGAAATTCCTGGGAACACCTCTGTGTTTCTCTGGGAGCAGAACAACCCTCGGCAGAAGAGAAGTAGGATGTTTTTGTTTGAAAATATCTTCTATAACTGATTCTGATTCCACAGGATTCCTGGGGACTCCTCACTGACACAATATCCTGCGGGACGTCGCCGTGCTGGAATTTGAGTGAGGAACTCATTAATTCAAGGGTTTCCCTTTTGGATTGTGACTTGGAATTCCTGCAAGGAATTCTTGCAAGGGCTGGGTGCTGATTCACTGAATACCTTAAAAATAAAGAGCAAAATCAGTGCTAATAACTAGTAAGGCAGGTTAAACAGTGTCTCTGATTTTGGTGCACGGGTATAATTACCTGGACTTGCTTAGAAATCATCTGAGATTGCAAAGAACCTTAAATTAAAAAAAAAAAAAAAAAGGAATTTTATCCCCATGAAAACTGCACAGTGTTAAATGTCTGCCAAAAATACACTGCATTACCAATGCTTCCCCCCCCCCAACTTTAGCTGCTTTGTCAGCCTCATTTATTAAGAAATATGCCTAATCATTCTGGAGATGTTCTCTGCTTCTCCTCAGATTTTTATTTCCTTTGGCATTTCTCAGCTTCTGAGTTATTGTGGCAAATCTTATGTGTTCACCCCATGTTTCTATTTTATTTGTCATTGTTCAAGGGCATTCATCTATCTCTGACTGCATTCCCTTAATGGTTTTCACTTGTAGGAAGAACACTTCTCAGTGATAAAGTACTCCAAATTTCCCAATTTTTCCCTCTAACACAATGGATCTTACTTTAGAGATCATTTTAGAGATTACTGAAATCTCTCATTGCATGCTAGGATAACCCAAAACTATTTATTCTCCTTATCTGAGTCCACAAAATGGAGCAATTCCTTTGCAGAGATGATTTTTCCCCTTCACCAATGCTGTACAAGAACTTAAAATAGGAGGTGAAATCATCCTGGATAATGTATTTTAATTAAAACTACAAAGAGAATTTAGGTAGGTAGAGCATAATTGCAGCTGGATGATTCCCAGCCATTATTTTGAAAACTGACTTGGGACCTTATATAACAAAGGCCTGTTTTATTTAATAATAATTTAATTATTCTAGTGGAGGGCGTAAACCATGTTAATGAAGCTGCATATGAAAGTAATCTGTAGCAAGAAATAAAAACAGGCAGGGAATTTACAAACAGCAATAGAGAAAACACATAATTAAATTTACTTCATGAAAGGGAGATAACACAGACAGGAGAGAAGAGTTCCAAACACCTTCAGTTCTTCCTTTGCTGTGGAATGACAGGATAAATCCATGTGAGGGGAAAAACAATTGGGATTAAATTGGGTATGAGGAAGAAATTCTTCCCTGTGAGGATGGTGAGTCCCTAGCAGAGGTTGCCCAGAGAACTACATGTGCCAGACCTGAAAGCTAAAAATATTTACAATCTATTTTGGTAAAAAAAAAACCCAAAACCAACCGAACACCAAACCCAAACTTCCAAACCAAACTTTGTTTTTCATGAGTTATGTGAAGGGCACAGTGTGCCCGTGTTGTGCCAGTGTTACTCTGTTCACTGGCATTTGACTGGGGTTGAAAATCATGTTTTTATTTCCCAAATGCATTCCTTACCATCCTGATCTATAATTAAGTGTCTAATTAAACCTGCTGCCTGCTTTGATGTCTGCACAGGTTCCTAAGTCAGGAGAACAGAGGGTTCACTTTGACCCTTAAAATTAAAGTGTGCACAGAGACCTGAGCACAAGTTCAGAGGAACAACACTCTGCCCCAGACACGCCAAGGCTCTTCAGCACTGAGATGTCAGATTTTAAAGATATTTCCCCACTGGAATTCATCAGCTGGCATTGCTCATAACCTAAATTTAAAAAAACAGTGCGGAAATGTTCCTTGCAGCTGACAAACACAGGGCTGTGCTTCCCGTGGCTGTGTGGCAAGAGATGCTTGGAGGAAACACAAGCACAAGTGTCACCACTCAGATAACTTCTAAGAGCTATTATTTCAGCCAATGTTTAAATTTCTGTAAAATAATGTTAAAATGAGAAAGAGCATTTCCAGCCGAAGCAAAAATTTGCACATTTTTATGCCTTTAATGCCAACTAAGCATTGCAGTTTTTGGGTTAACTGCATATTTGGTAGAAAATATTTTTTTCCATATGTTTTAGGAGATTTTTTATGTTCTGAAGTTGTTCTAGAGGGAAAGGCAAATATAATAAATGCCTTAAGAGATCGTTCAGGCCTGGTGCCTCCAGCAGGCCCAAACACGCTGGGCTTATTCATGTACTTGAAATTAAATTCTTCAGCAGCTTCCTGGACGAGCAAGATCTTGTATTGTGTTCATCCAAATAATGTGAATTCCCTTCTCCAGTGGTTTTTTGTGACAGATGTGCTTCTGCCTGAGCTCTCAGTGGGTTTTTTTCCCTCACCCACCCAGCCTGGCCTGCTGCTGCTGGAATGAATTTCCTGGTGCCGATGGCGTGAGTAAGGAATTAATTCCTGTGACTAACGAGGGCCTTTGCTGCACAGCCAGGCCTAATTGCTTTTGTCAGGAATAAATCTTTAATGGTTTCTCTGGCCTCTCTTGTGCCCAGGTCACAGCTGGATCCATCCAGAGCAGGATTCTCCCATTCATCCAAGCAGCAAAATGGCTCCGGAGTGAATTTACTGTGGCCTTCACGTGTCCGAAGGGCCCCAAAAGGGCTGGGGTGGGGATTTTGAGAAGTCAGGATGAGGGGAAGATGGGGTTTAAGAGAAGAAGCTGTTTAGATGGGGTATGAGGGAGAAATTTTTGGCTGTGAGGGTGGTGAAGCACACAGAAGTTGTGGCTCAACGTCAGTCTTGGAGCAACCTGGCCCAGTGGAAGGTGTTGGAACAAAACAGTCTTGAAGGTCCCTTCCCACCCAAACCATTCTGTGATTTTCTGATTAAAAAAAGATGTAAAAATCATAGTTTCATATTTCAGTCAGCATTTATTATGGTTATACCAAATACCTGGTATTTGTCATCAATGTGCTGCTTGAATAAGAGCCCCCGGGTGAAATAAGTGCCATGTGCATTAATGATCTTCCCACTGCTGTAATTTTCAGTAATTTCAGTATTTTCCACACAAACAAATATTCTTTGTGTGTGTGGTTATTCTTTGAACTAAAAAAACAGCCCTTTTCTGCTTCTACACAGACTGCATTTAAATTCTGTTTTATGGTAACTCCATCATTCATTATTTTAGTAGTTCTCAATTCAATTTTCGCTGTGACCACAGATGGAAAATGCTTTTTTAAAGCTTCCATTTATATCATTGCAGGGAGGGAATGCACAGTGAACCAGAGAGTTCATCTTCCACTACTGAGGGTTTTGGGTTGGTTTGTGTAGGACTGGAAATGGCTTAGGAGGTCAGGAAAAGCTCATGTAAAAGTGTTTGCTGGTTTTGATATTTAATAGCCTAAACACAAACATTTACACACAGATCTGGAAGCCTGAAGAACAAAAATGGAGCAGCAGCCCTGGTAAACTAAATTCTGGAATCCAAATATTTATTCCAGTAGTTTAAATTTGTTTGAAAGTGCCAGTAAGTCAGTTGCACTTCTCAAGCTTTGTGTACAATAAAGCTGATGCAATATTCAGTGTTTTATCTGTTCCATAATTCCAGTTAATCACTGCTGGGTTTAAGTAGCTCAGTGCTGTGCCAGGGGTTTGAAAGACTGTGCAGAGAGAATTCTTCTCAGATCAGTTCCTATCTCAACAAGAGCAAGTGGATGTTCAGGGGTGATGTTTTTATACCCAGAACAGGCAAATATGGGAGGCAAAAGTCTTGTAATAATTTGGCCCCATGAGAAAAGAGCTTCAAAACATAGTTCCAATATAAATGGTTATTTGAATGTTTTGAAGTTTAAATGAAACCTGCAATAAAAAAAAGGTTAAGCTAATAAATCCTAAACTTTAGAGTGCAAATTTTTCCTAATCATATGTTGGAGAGGGCAGCAGTGAGCACTTTCTTCTGTTTGGTAATAAGAGATTTTTATGGTAATTAGACTTAAGGTTATTTTTTCTCCTAGACAGGTTTGCATAATCTCTTTGGAAGAGGCTGATTAAGCAGACAGCAGTAGCCTTGGACTGGGAAAACTTCATTCTTTCCTCTCTTTCTCCCCCTGTTTTCAGAGTGCTGCTTAAAATGGAATTTAATGTATCTGAAATAGATTTGCAATATGTGCAAAATACTGATTTTATGGTAGGTACAAAATAAGGTGTCACCAGCTCTAAGGAAATGTTTATGTGCTATCAGTATGTCAAGTTATTTCAAAAGTCAAAAATAAGGATTGCACAAGCTGAGGGTTACTTACTTTTATCTAAGTTAAGTATATTAACTTAGATAAAAGTAGTTAAACACAATTTCAAACTTTTTTTTTTAGTAATTGTTCTGTAATTGTAATTTATAGTATAAGTCTTTCCTCATGAACCCATATTTCAATGAGTTGGTTTTGTGTCTACCAGAATCACTAATGCTAAACATTAAAGCAGGACAATAAATTTTCAGATGTGGGAGCCTGAAGTGGAGCAGGAAGGGAAACCCAAACCCAGACAATTTATATTAGTTAATAACTTGCAGTATTGTTTGTTTTTTTATCTTAAACAGACCCCTTTTTTAATAAAAGTTATTACAGGACTTTTCTTATAACTTCTGTGAAATGTCCAACCATTAATTTAATTCCATTAAATATGGAATGCATTGGAGAAAATACTTTTAGGTGCTTTGAACAGATAACTTCATAAAGGGAGGACAAACCTCTGGTGTGGATACAAGAAACTCCAGAAAGCACAGGAAAAAACATGTTGAGTGGTTTTTTTCCCTTTTGTTCTTTATGTCTGATCATTCTTCAAAGACTCATTACCAAGAAAAAATCTAGAATAAAGTCTGACAGTTTGATTTCTTCTCTATTTCTTCCTCCCCCTCCAGCTTGTGATCATGTGTGTGGTCACAAGCATGGAATATATTGGTGCCTCTGAGGGAATGGCTGAGCCTGAGGCCACAGAGGGCATGAGTGACACACAGGAATTGACAAATTGTGGTTGTTGGGCCCATAAATTATAAATCTTTGACTCAGAAAAAGCAGTTTTGCTTTTCTCACTTTCAAATCTGTGGATGTGGAGCTTCACAGATATTTAACCCAGCTTGATAATGTTGTCCAGATTCCTGCTGTCAGTTTTGATGGATTTTTTCACATGCCATGGGGTTGCTTTAGTCATAAATATTTTATTGCATTTCTGTCATGTTTTTAGAGTGATGAGCCATCCCACTGCACTTCCTCTGGTGTGTTCCTGTGCATTTTTTTTGCTGTCTCCAGCAAAAAAAAAACCCCCAAATATAAAATACTGGCAATGCTGCTCATTCTGTCGGGAATATCTTGCAAAGGCCTGTGGTGTTCTGGCCATGGTGTGGTTCACCGGGTGCAACTCAGGAGGGGAATTTCTAAGGAGTTTAAAAAGGATTTAACAAGAATTTGGTGCAAATAGTGATTGAAAGTCACGGAGAACTGAGCATCTCACTCCCCTGGGGTGCTGAAAATGTTTCAGAAAATCCCTGTGCCAACTCTTTGGTGTTTGCAGAGAAAAGCTTCAAAATGGAGAGAGTCTTATCCGGAAATTCCTCGAGGCTGGAGCTGTGCAGAATTCCCTGTCAAAAGTGGGATGGAAGTGGCTGAAATGAATTTGAGGCATTTGGGGGGAGTCCTGGTCCGAGACTGGGATCTCCTGTTGAAGTCAGAGCTCACAAACACACAGAGTGAGGGAGCCCACCCTTCCCATGAGCTAGGCCTGTGTCTAATATTCCTAGAGAACATTATTTACCAATTATTCTTATTATTTTTGGCTTAAGAGTGATGGTGACATATTTTAAGGCATCAGAGTAGCTGTGTGTTCAAGAGCCACAGGGGTACAAAACCAGTGCCTGAGCACAGGGCAGGGGCTGCTTTGGTTTTGCTTTTCCTCAGTGCATGTCTGTATTAAAATGTGTATTTATTTGACTAAAATGTATATATTTTTTTAAAAAGGCACTTAGGGTAATATTATCCTTATAATAATATCTATTCTAAATACTGTGTATTTAGTTCTAAGTTGGTGACTCTTAAATTGCACTGAAAATATATATATATGTGGTTTTTAATATATATATAGTTTTATATATATGCACACACACTGTTTATTTATACTTATATTTATGTACTGGCAAGCAGCTTTATACTCACTACATGCCTTAGACTTACCGTAATATTCACATTTCTAATAACGTGTCATACTTAACTTTTTCTGTATTTTTTTATCCAGATGTTAAGATGGCCAAAAACTGATTCCCCCAGCTCTAATATGTTTGCATAACTCTCATCCTGCTGGTTTTTTTTTTCCTGGAGCAGCTTGGCCAACCTGGCTGCATTTCTTCTGCTCCTTATTCTCTTTGCAGGAAGAGGAGTTGGAGTCAAGTGAGGATTTCTTGGTGGTTGCGTGAGGGATTACAAAGCTGCATCACATGTGTTCCTCCTAAGTCGCCTTTATCTGTCTGCCCCTAATCTGATTTTAAGTCTGGACTAGTAGGAAAGGGTCTGGGTTTGGGCAGAGCTCCCACCTTGCTGTGAGACAGTGGCCAATTAAACCTCTGTGTCTTTATTTTAACAATCCCATCTCCTTTCTTCCATCCTTGAGCATCCCTCCTTGCTTTCTCCTGGTCTAAATCACCCAATCTGACTCAAGTTTTAACCTCCTTGCTTTAGTCTGAGTTTACATCATCTGTGAACAGAGATCAGAGAGTCCCAGAATGGGTTGGAAAGGACCTCAAAGATCATCCCAGTGCCACCCCTGCCATGGCAGGGACACCTTCCCCTGTCCCAGGTTGTTCCAAGCCCCGTCCAACCTGGCCTTGGCCACTTCCAGGGATGGGGCAGCCACAGCTTCTCCGGGCAACCTGATATTTTTTGGGGTTTCTAGACTATTTTCCATAGTGCTGTGAAGTTCCTTCTCCAGCTTACTCTGGGTTTATATTGCATCACTTAAACCAAAATTGTTTTATTCTATTTTATTCTATTTTTCTGCTTTTTTTATTCCAGCTTTGTGGGAAATCAGAGGGAGAAGGGTGTTCCTGAAAAACTGGCCTAAGTTTACCTCACAGTAAGAACCTACTGCAAGGTTTGGTTCAGCATCACAATAAACCCCTCTGGAGGTATCAGTTAAAACACAGATGCTCTCTGGATTTGGCCAACTGTGTTTTCTCTCTTCTTTTTTATTACCATAAAAAAAGAAAATTTCTTTTAATGGCTTCATAATTCATGTTAATGCTTAGTTTATGTGGCAAAAGGTAAGAGGCATGAATGGGAATAATTTCCAGCCGAGTAAAAATTCTACTAAATAGTTTTGTTCTTTTTTATTAAAAAAGCAGAGTTTAAAATTTCTTTTTAAATACAGTAAAACTTAGATATTTTCCACTGAAGTATATTTGTTGCTTTGGTTTAGTCTGTCAGCAGCTTGTCCTCTATCTTCTAATACTTGCAGAATTTTCAGTTCACGTTTACCAAAACCCAGAACTGCTTTCAAGGGGACTTTAAATGTTTTAATAGGTAGATTTTATATTTTGAGTGGTCTGTGGTGGACGTTGTTGCCATCAGTGGCTCCAAGAAATAAGTTAAATTGTTGTGTGCTGTGAGTTCTGTGTTCATTTGCAAGCAGCTTTCATTAAAGAAAAAAAAAAAAGAAGAAAAAAGGTCAAGAATTTGTTTTCCTCTTATTTCTGGAAGAAGGTGAGTGGCTTGATAAAATGGTGTTGACGAGTTCAGCTGTTAACCATATTCTCTTTAAATAATATTTTAATTTTTTTCTTTTTCCCTTTTTTTTTTTTAAATTTTTTTTTAATATCTGTCTGTAGAAAACCATCAAAGTAAAGCTACATATCCTGCGGGCGAGTTCTGGGAGAAAAGATAAAATTCTTATTCCCATGGACCCTGCCATCACTCAGCCAGGGCAGCGTGTGATGCTTAGGACTGGATCTCCATCTCGGCGGCGTTTTTGGGGTGTGGTTCACATTAAGGCGATGGGTTTGGAGCCGGGGTTGCTCAGGTAGGACGGGGACACCGTGTCCAGCTCCATGAAGGCGGAGTAGAGCGTGGTGAGCTGCAGCTCGGGCGCGCTCCCGTGCGCGCTCCCGGCCGCGCTGGGGACGCTGCCGCCGCTCTCCAGCTGGCAGTGCGAGGGAAAACACTGCGAAGGCATCGGGGATGATGAAATGAGGACGAGGGGATCCACGGCCAGGCTGTCGTCTTTCAGCTCCTCCCAAAGATTCCCTACAACAACAACAACAACAACAACAAAAACCCAAACCCCACGTTGATTGACGGGTTGATTCAGCTTGCTTTATATTTTCTCTCCGTGTGTTTCTATAGATCTGATTTTTTAATCGTTGTGTTGCAGGAGATGTTGGTTATTAAACATTTGTGTGTAGGTGGAGTCACCGTCCCTGGATGTGTTTAACAAAGGCTGGATGTGGCACTCGGTGCCATGGTTTAGCTGAGGTGGGGTTGGGCTTGGACTCGATGATCCTGGAGTGACTCTGTGGTTCTGTGATCCTAATCTCTTGGGTCTGAGGAAGGGAAGAGCTTGTTTTGATGGTTATTATTATTTATCTGTCTCCATAAATTTAAATCTAGGTGAAAACAGCGTTAATTTAAGGAAATTCTTTCTCAAATTCTGTTAGAAACGTATATTTGTGAAGAATATAAGGAGACACCTCAGAAAATAGAATTGTTTGGGGTGTAGATGCTATTACTGCCTTGGGAAGAGGAAAAGAGAATCCTTTCTAGCAGAGATGTGGAATCAATATTGATCAAGAAAAATGCTAACATGGTAATTCAATCAAATTTATTTCTCTTGGTGCCTTTGGCTCAACAATTCTCTTGTAAGAATGGCACTAAATAGTTGTGCTTGATAGCTTTCAGTTGAAAATAGGTTTGAATTTAAAGAACACATTCTAAATACTGTATTGCAGTATTTAATATCAGCAATTGTAGCCGGGGGGGAGCGGGAATGTTTTTTACATTCCTGGATGCAAATCTGTAGCTTCCTTGGGAAACTTTTTAAAGATTTAACACAAAATTGCAGGGTGTTTCTATAAAATGTAACCCAGGAAGGTGGGGTTTGTGACATCGGCGTGGAGATGTGAAAAAAGGGGCAGAAATGGATCTTGTGGAGGTTGGGATGGGATGGGATGGGATGGGATGGGATGGGATGGGATGGGATGGGATGGGATGGGATGGGATGGGATGGGACAGGA